>VXBZ01010993.1:92443-138753 GCA_013399135.1 Heliornis fulica | reverse complement strand
ACCCCCAGACCCCTGCCTGCCCCAGGCCTGATCCTGCCCCTCCAGGAGGGTTGAACTCAGCACTTTATATTAGACAAGTCAAGTGGCACCAGCGAAGCCTGCTGCCCGGCGAGCACCCATGGGTGCGGAGGAGTGCAGCCCCCGTGCCAGGGCACCCATGGGGGGTCTGGCAGGGGGTGGGCAAAGGCAGCATGGCAGGGGTGGGGGGAGCGGGGAGGGCTGGGGGACCAGATCCAAGTGCCTTTGTGTAATTAAAGCTGTCAAACCATCTTGGAAAGGTGAGTCCTGTGCGTGAGCGAGTGTGGGCATGGGCACGTGCCACACACGTGTCACCGGTGGGTGTGACCATGGGGTGTGGGGAGCCTTGAAATCCCCTGGGAAAGGGATACACAGTCTGTGCTGCAGGTTGGGGATGGGGAGCAGGTCACCCCTTGCCTGGTGCCAAGGGGACAGTCTGTCCTGGCACCCCCATCCTGACCCCTTCCCATCAGGAAAAATAGCCTGATGCCACCCAGATGGGCACCTTGCCCCTTAACAAGGGGGGAGTGGGCTACATTTATCATCTCGGCTGTGTCCTCTCCCCAGCTTTGGGGCTCGAGTGTGTGTGGGGTGCATGGGGGAATCTGTGCTCCCCCTAGCCCTGGGCAGCCGCTGCTAGTATAGGGGCGGTGGGGGTCCTGGGTGTGGGGGTGGGATGTCTCTGACCTGTTTCCTCCTCCCTGTGCCCTCATTGGCCCGGTGCCTCCCCTCATTAATGAAGTTTCTGTGCTGCCTGATGACTGCACTAATTACTGAGTTCATTAGTGGCCCCACATGTCCGGCGGGGGGCCCTGAAGAGGGGATGAGCCCTCTGGGGTCCTCCACCCTGTGCCACACGGGTGGGCACAGCCCTGGGACGTGGCCACTGAGCAGAGAGCAGCCGCCTGGGTGTCACATCCTCCCAAAGACACCCCCTCACACCTCCTGTGGGGGGCTTTGCACCCAGGTAAGGGTCCCACAAGGGACACTGGTGTTGGGTGGTATGGGGTGGGTAGCTGCAGAGCCCGTCCCCATGGCATCAGGGTGCTCACCCGCCTCCCAGTATTTGGCTCACACCTCCTTGGCTCGGTTCAGCCCATTGCCACCACTTCAGGGGTCTTTGAGAGTGGGAATGTGTGTGGGGTGTGGGGGGACACGGACACGACACAGGGGCAGGTGTTGGGGCATGCCGCAGCCCAGGCTTGGCGCCACGGTGACTGCCGGGGTGCGGGGTGCCCGGGGCTGCTGGCTCAGCAGGGTGGCACAGATAAGGCTGCGGCAATCCTGCTGGGCTAGGGAGCAGATAAGAGAGGGGTGGAGGGGAGGGTGGGCAGGCCTGCCCGCTGCTGGGATCCCCCCCACACTCCTTGTGCACCCCAGTCCTCCCGGCCGAGCCCCCAAACTGCCACCGGGGCTGGGAGCCACGGGGCAGGATGCCCATGCCCTCTGCACCTGCCAATACTGTGGGCATCATCAGGTGCCACCCATGGGGATGGGGCACAGGATGAAGTCGTGCTACTCCCCTGTGCTCTGTCCTGTGCCCCGAGGCATCAGGGACCTGGTGTGTGGCAGACTCCCCATGGCCTCGTTCAGCCCATTGGTGTCACTTTGGGGAAACTTAATTTTTGGGGGGAAGCAGCCAAACGCCCCATCGCTGCGGGCTCAGGGCCAAGCGGACAGCAGGCCTGGGAAGGGCACCCATGGGCACCCCGGTCACCATGGGCTGGGTGCCCTGTGCTGCCACAGCACGGGGGGGCGGGCAATCACCCCACGAATACTCGGGCTGTTCAGGTGCCACGAAGCCTCGGAGGACCGTGGGGACCTTGACTCTGGGCTGTTCCTGCCCTTATATGGTGACTATAGGCTGGGACAGAAGGGGACAAAGGTCTCCCGGGGTGCTGGCAGCGAGCACTTCGCCTAGGTGTGCTCACCTGTGCCACCCAGCTCTGAGGGGAAGGTGAGAGTGGGTGGCTGGAGGGTGGGCATGGGGGGGGATGCTGCTCATCCTACAGCCGCTGCCACTCCTGGCACCCGGCTGGCTTGGGGACCACCAACCTACCACCTCGGGGCTGCACTGGGAGGCAGGGGGGCATCCTCCCTTGGATCTGAGGGACAGGGTGGGGGGCCCTGCAGTGGGACCAGGTGGGGTTTTGTGGGGCTGGGGGAGCAGAGACCTCTCTGTCAGGCACCGTTTGCTCTTGCTGCTACCCCCGGCCAGGGCACGCGGGGGGGTTTGCCAGACACTGTCTGCCTGGCCGGGATGGCTGCAGGCAGCCTCCATGGCACCGGGGCCAGGCCCTGGCATCTCGGCACCTCCCTAGGGCACGGCTCTGGTGATGGGGCCAGCAGTGTGTAGGGCTGAAGCAGGCAGAGGGTGGTTGTGTGTGTGCATGCACACGCATGGCCACCAACAGTGTCGTTGTCACACTGCGCCAGCTTGTGCCAAGCCATGCCAGGACAAGGCTGAGCCACACCGGTTCCTGCTGGAGGAGCAGGCCACCATTCAGTGTCACCAGCCGTGCCAGGGGTGCCCTGTACAGCCCTGCACAGGGCAGGGCATCGGGGCACCCAGCACTCAGGGGACACAGCTCCTGCCCTCTGCGGACCCTGTCACGGAGCCATGGCAGCCCCCTGTTAGCTGTGGTGCCAGTCAGGGTGAAGGGGACAGCAGCCGTGCTGTGTGCCCACAGCCCTGGCGCTGGGGTCTGGGGGTTCCTCACCCCGTGCAGCTCTGGAAAAGCACTGATGGGGCAGGGCAGCAGATGGCACCGCTGGCTGGCTCTGTCCCAGCTTCTAATGACACCATCAGCCGTTAACGAGGGTGTTGCCGATGCCTGGCAGGTCCCCTTGCCTGCAGCACCTGTCACCATGGTGGAGCTCAGCGCCAAAGTCAGCAGGACGCTCAACAAGACCACGCCGGGCCTCCAGATATGGCGAATCGAGGTGGGGACGGGGACACAGCCTGGGCACTGGGCTCTTGGGGGGGACACACCCCACCTTTGTGTTCTCAGTGCCAGCTCAGCACCCAGGGTTAAACCTGTCCAGTGTTTGGGGCTGGGGGATGTGGGGTACCTGGGGCTGATGTCTGCCTTTCCTCTGCAGAACATGGAGATGGTACCAGTGCCCACCAAAAGCTATGGCAACTTCTATGAGGGGGATTGCTACATCCTGCTGTCGGTAGGGCAGCCTAGGGTCCTGTGGGGCACTGGGGATGGGCTCTGTCCCCAGGGACTCTGGGGTGCAGGGGGTTGTCCCTGCCCAGGGTGGCCTGGGGACACAGGGGCTCGTCTAGTGAGTACTGCTGTCCCACAGATACGCAAGACTGGGAGTAGCTTCAGCTACAACATCCACTACTGGCTGGGCAAGGACTCGAGCCAGGATGAGCAGGGGGCAGCTGCCATCTACACCACGCAGATGGATGACCACCTGGGCACGGTGGCTGTCCAGCACCGAGAGGTCCAGGGCTACGAGAGTGAGACCTTCCGCGCCTACTTCAAGCAGGGACTCATGTATGTCACACCCCCACCCCACCGGGGACCTGCTTCCACAGTGGGTCATGGTGGGGAGGGGGTCCTTCTGCATGCCGCCTGTGGGGTCCTCCTCAGTGGGGATGGGGACAGCCCTGTCCCAGTGAGACCGGGGAGGTGGGAGGAGGATCTGGAGCTGGTCTCGCTCCCAGATGGGTGAATGGGAGATCCCCAACACCTCCCTGCACACAGAGGTGGGAGGGGGACCCTACTGGAGCAAGAAGAGGGGACACAGGGCTGACACCATATCCATCCCCTCCTCCCTGCTCCAGCTATAAGAAGGGTGGGGTGGCCTCGGGCATGAAGCACGTGGAGACAAACACCTACAACATCCAGCGCCTGCTGCAAGTGAAGGGCAAGAAGAACGTGATGGCAACAGAGGTGAGTTACTGGTGCCAGGCGCTCCCCAGCCACCAGCCTCTGTGCAGAGACGCTGCTGCTGCTTGGGGTCAGGACCAGGCCAGAGCCCCTCCCCAGACACAACCGCCCTCGAGCAGAGGACAGGGTGTGTGTGAAGGGCCATGCCACCTGGCCCAGGGACAATGTCACCACAAAAAGCTCCTCTTGGAGTCCTCTTGGAAGGGGAATTCCGGCTGGAGGCACCTGCTGTGAGCTGGCAGGACCCAGGTGTTTGTGTTACGTGGTGCCCCCCAATCCTGTCCCGCTGCAGGTGGAGATGAGCTGGAAAAGCTTCAACCAAGGTGATGTGTTCCTGCTGGACCTGGGCCAGCTCATCATTCAGTGGAATGGCCCCGAGAGCAACCGAAATGAGAGGCTGAAGGTATGGCCTGGGGATCACAGGGTCCCCCCACACCGTGTGCAAAGGGTGACTGGCCAGCCCACCCCCATCTGGGCTAACCCCTTCCTTCTGGGTGCAGGCGATGACCCTGGCCAAGGACATCCGGGACCGGGAGCGCGGGGGCCGTGCCAAAGTGGGTGTCGTGGATGGTGAGGATGAGGGTGCTTCGCCAGGGCTCATGCAGGTCCTCACACGCATGCTGGGTGAGAAGAGGGACATCAAGCCAGCCACCCCCGATGACAAAGTGGACCAGAACCTCAAATCTTCTCTTAAGCTCTACCAGTGAGTAGGAGGGCATCTCATGGGGTGCCATCTCTGCTGTGTCCCACAACTCTTGTCACTGCGGACAGATATCAGGAGGGGTCAAGGCCACTGCAGGGGCGGGGACGGGTACTTTGGGTGCTGCAGGAGAAAGGGAACCCCTGGTGTCAACAGAGTTGGAACCAGATGCAAAGATGCTTGTGCTAATGTGACCTTTGAACACGATGACAATGTCCCTAGATGGCCCCATCCCATCTGACACTCCTTTTGTCCCTCCCTGTGGTCACTTGTGCTGTGGGCAGGGCTGGATACAGTCTTGCTGCAGGGCAGGGCAACCTGCAAGCCAGTTTGTCACAGTGATGGGGCAAGAGGGTCCCTGGGTCCCACCACGAGGTGGGGGTGGGGAGGGAATTTCCAGCCCTGTTTCTAACCCTCGTCCTCCCTTTTTCCCTGCCAGCCTCTCTAACGCCAGCGGGAACCTGGTCATACAGGAGGTGGCGATTCGACCCCTCACTCAAGACATGCTCCTGCACGAGGTGTGTCACCCACGGGACCCATGGGATCCTTGTGGGTGCCCAATTTCCATGTCAGCTTTAAACCTTCAAAAGCTAATGTAGTGGGTGAGGTGCTTAAAGCTGCCCAAAGTCCTAATTTCTGCTGTTGTCCCCCCTCCAAGGACTGCTACATCCTTGATCAAGGAGGTCTCAAGGTCTTTGTGTGGAAGGGCAAGAACGCCAACAAGGAGGAGAAGCAGCAGGCGATGAGCAGGGCACTGGTGGGTGCTGGGTTGGGGATTGGTTATGGGGTAGCCAGGCTGCTCCCCAGGGCTGCTGGACACCCCATGCCCACATTCTGGGTCTGAATCCCCTCAGGGCTTCATCAAAGCCAAGAACTACCCAAACAGCACTAGCGTGGAGACAGAGAATGATGGGTCTGAGTCAACCGTCTTCAGGCAGCTCTTCCAAAAATGGACTACCCCCAACCAGACCAGCGGGTTGGGCAAGACCCACACTGTGGGAAAAGTGGGTGAGTATCCCCCTTTGATGCTGGATTGGGATGGGAGAGGGTGGGGTGGGATGTGGGGATATGGCTCAGCACCCTTACCCTCCCTGCAGCCAAGGTGGAGCAGGTCAAGTTCGATGCCACCACGTTGCATGCCAAGCCTCAGATGGCCGCTCAGCAGAAGATGGTGGATGATGGATCTGGGGAGGTGGAGGTAGGCTGTCAGAGGCAGGATGTGGGACCCTCTTGGGTCACCACTGACCTCTGCCAGGGGATACAGCAGGGTCCTGCTGCCCTGGCAGCAGTGTGACCCTGCCCCTGTCCCACCAGGTCTGGCGTGTTGAGAACCAGGAGCTGGTGCCTGTGGATAAGCGGTGGCTGGGCCATTTCTATGGTGGGGACTGCTACCTGGTGCTTTACACCTATTTTGTGGGGCCCAAGGTCAACCGTATCATCTACCTCTGGCAGGTGAGACTCCCCAGTGACCTGTGGTGGGTGACAGGGGCACCATCCCAGCCTGAGGCTCTGCCCAAAGCATGACTCTATGAGAGTGGCAATGCTGGTGGCATTCCCCAAGAGGGAAAAGCAGGTCGTGGTGGGTGCTGAGCCCTCCTCTGCCATGCCCAGGGCCGCCAAGCCAGCACGGATGAGTTGGCTGCCTCTGCCTACCAAACTGTCATCCTGGATCAGAAGTACAACAACGAGCCCGTGCAAGTCCGTGTCACCATGGGCAAGGAGCCAGCCCACCTGATGGCCATCTTCAAGGGCAAGATGGTGGTGTACGCGGTGAGTGACAGGCTGCCAGGGGGAACAGGTGGGTGGGTGAGCGTGTAGCACTGGTGGTGGTCTCCTGACCCCATCCTCCTAGGGTGGCACCTCGCGGGCAGGCAACAAGGAGCCCACACCCTCCACCCGCCTCTTCCAAGTCCATGGCACCAATGAGTACAACACCAAGGCCTTCGAGGTGCCAGTCCGTGCCTCCTCCCTCAACTCCAATGATGTCTTCGTGCTAAAGACTCCTGGCAGCTGCTACCTGTGGTATGGGAAGGTGAGTACTGCCGGGCACTGGCGTGGGTGCTGCCACCCCCAAGAGAAATGTCCCTGTCTCTTCCTCCTTGGATGGGGCTGGTGATGGAGCAGCCAGACTTTCTTTGCAGGGCTGCAGTGGGGATGAGCGTGAGATGGGCAAGACAGTGGCCGACATCATCTCCAAGTCAGAGAAGCCGGTGATTGCGGAGGGACAGGAACCGCCCGAGTTCTGGGTGGCCCTGGGGGGCAAGTCCCAGTATGCCAACAACAAGAGGTAGCAGTCCTGTGCCCATGGGTCCTTGTCCCTGCCCACCCTTGGGGATGTGATGGGCAACCAGTGCCCGAGTGCGATGAGCCCTGGTCCCACCACCACCACTGCATTGTCTTCCACCAGGCTGCAGGAAGAGAACACCTCTGTGACCCCCCGACTCTTTGAGTGCTCCAACAAGACAGGCACCTTCCTGGCCACAGAGATTATAGACTTTACCCAGGATGACCTGGAGGAGACTGATGTTTACCTGCTGGACACCTGGGACCAGGTGAGCTGGAGCAACGTGGAGTAGAGGAACACCTTTTATCCCACAAGCTGATGGCGGGGTGGAGAACCTGCAGCATGCAGAGGTGGTGGGATGAGAGGCTGGAAATTCCCATGTCCCTGACCCCACGCTGATTTTTCCAGCCCCCTTGCTCCAGGCCTGAGTGAGGATGGATTCACAGTGTGCTTTGCCACAGACAGGTCCTGGTGCCTCCAGGGTTGGGCACAGCCCCAGAGGGTCCCCTTCCGACCCCAGTGGCAGACATGGTGACCCTGTTGCAGGTTTTCTTCTGGATCGGGAAAGGTGCCAATGAGTCAGAGAAGGAGGCGGCAGCAGTGATGGTGCAGGAGTACCTGCGGAGCCACCCCAGCGGGCGTGACCTTGACACCCCCATCATCGTGGTGAAGCAGGGCCACGAGCCCCCCAATTTCACCGGCTGGTTCCTGGCCTGGGACCCTCTCAACTGGGCAGTGAGTTGTAGAGGGGCTGCAAAGACCACAGGGACCCTTGGCAGATGGGGACCAGATCTGGCTCTGTCCCCAGCCAGCAGCTCGGGGCTGCGAGTGGCACTTTGCCTTGATCCCTGCCCATGCCGCAGGGCTGAGCCTGACTGTCCCCTTCCCAGGACAAGAAATCCTATGAGGCGCTGCGAGCCGAGCTGGGGGACGAGAGCAGCCTGGGGGAGCTCACCTCAGTAAGTGTCACGGTGGGAGTGGGCACAGAAAGCCCCTCCAGCCCTTTGGCAGGTGGCATGAGGAGCTGCACACTCTGTCCTCTGGTGAGGGGACAACCTGGAGCCATCCTGGTGCCGCCATTTCTGGGGCCAGGACACGGGGCAGCACCTGATGTGACCCTGTCTCCTCCATCCAGGCGCTCACATCCAGGGAAGAAGTCTTCACTGCCACCACCACCCTCCTCCCTGACAAACTGGAGACTTTCCCCCTGGATGTACTGGTGAACACTGCAGCCGATGACCTGCCACGGGGTGTGGACCCCAGCAGGAAGGAGGTGAGCCAAGGTGGGGAGGGCTGCCGGGGGGGTGATACTGGGAGAAGCCCCCTGCCTTCAGCTCAGCCACCTCTCTCCTCCCCCAGTACCACCTCTCCGATCAGGACTTCCAGGCTGTCTTTGGCATGAACCGCTCTGCCTTTGGCAACCTGCCCACGTGGAAACAACAGAAACTGAAGAAGGACAAAGGACTCTTCTAGGGCAGGAGCTCATGCCCAGGGACAGCCCCAGCCTCTTGCTTAAAATAAATAATAAAAAAAAAATATTTGGAGAGCAGGGCTGCATCTTCACCCCAACCCCTGGGTTCAGCTCCACGGTGGGGCTTAGGAGGCAGAGATGGTGCCTGGTGGGGATTTGGGGTTTGGCTGGGCACCAAGGCAGCACAAGGAAGGATGCTCAGATTCTTCCTCCTCCGCTGCGCTGAGGGGCAGCCCCAGAGAGCCAGGGCACCCCCTCCTGCAGCTCGGGACCAAAGGTCTGTTATACAGCTGGCACCACTCCCTCAATTATCGTGTGAACCTCAGTAAACACATGCGGTACCAAGGTAAAAGCGACAGGCCCGGGGCTGAGAGGATGTCTGAGGGCAGCCGGGAGCACCTCGTCCTTTCCCCAGAGGAGAAAGGGATCCCCTGGGATCTGTTGGGGCTGGGGATCCCTGGATTTGTGCATGCTGGGAAGTGCTGAACACACGCACAGGTCCTGGAGAAGTGAGCAGTCTCAGTGGCAAATAGGGGGTAGGGGGGTGGCACCCCTCATCTGCAGCTTTCAACAGGTGGCAGAGAAATAAGATCCCAAACCAACAGGGGGTTAATAAAGAGGCTTTAATTTCACAAAAATCTATCTACACATCATTTAAAAAGGGGTGGGGGGAACCCAAGAGCAAAAACTGTAAAGAATAGAGAGGAACAGGTCTGCTAAAACACAGAGAAAAGTGCTGCTCCACATCAACAGTGTAAAGAACCGGAAAGTCAGGGGCAGGCAGAAACCGGCAGCAGCCACCCCACGGCAGGCAAGGCTGGGGTCTGGCAGCAGAATGACACGGACAGCACCTGCCAGGGGTCCCGCACCCCTTCTTCTCTTTGGCGGGCAGTTACAGGGATAATTAGCGCCATTAAAAGAAAACAAAGCAGATGAGCGATTCCCAGCCCCTCCCCACGAAGCACAGCGATCCCCACACGCCCCACACTGGGGTGAAGCGCAGCAAGACGCGCTGGCCTGGCCCCTCAGCACTTCCTCGGGCTGGGAAGGAAGATGGGATGGTCATCCATGCCGCAGACAGAAGGTGGAAGGCAATGCCCCAGCCCAACAGCCCTGCTCCTCCTCCTGCTCAGCTCCTCTCAGGCTGCCGTGTCAGTGGGGAAACCAGTCCTTGCTCTGCAAAGGCTCTTTGTGCAGCTGCTGGCTGGGCTGCCCAGGGCCCCATGTACCTCTCGGAGCAGGGGAGTAAGTCAAGAGCAAATCGTGACAGTCCTGGAACGGAGGGGCGAGAGGAACAGCGAGACGGGGAGCTCCTTGTGTTTAGATGCTGAATCACAGTTTGACTGAACGAAGCTGACTCAGGAGCAGGTAAATGTTTAACAGCAGCTGTGTGGCTGAGGAGGAGCAACCAAACTTCTCCACCTTGGTATACCCCAGGGCAGGAATCCCACCTGGAAAGGGTGACCTTACTGAACTCGCTGCTGTGAGGGTGCGAGCGGTGGGAAGGTTGCAGCATCTCTTGATTACACACCGGCTTCGTCCTGCACTGCTCTCGGGGTGGGAGAAAGCTGCCTTCTGCAAGGAAGGGGCTCCACGGACACTCCTGCCAGGCTGAAAGTGCAACCGAGCCGCCTCATGCCAAACCAAAAAAAGCTTAATTAACAGATGTCTGCAAATTCTTAATGGCTAGAATAATAAGCAAGAACTTTCAATAAAACAAGGAACTCCAGTTTCAAGTGTCAGCTCTCACGCCTTGATCCAAACACAAACTGGTTTTAAACAAACGTGTAAAGCCTGACCGTAAAGCCAGACGATGTTTGCTTTTATTCTGAATTAACTGGAGTGCAACACCTTCCAAAACCAACCTTGCCACCCCAAAAAAAAACCCACCCCAGAGCTGACTTCTGATGCTACAGGGATACCAGTTATTTACAGCGCTAGCAAAGGATGCATTTGGGGGGAACGGGCTCATCCTCTGGACAGAGCAGTCCAGACTGTCTTCCCCTGGCCCAGACACCTACCCAAATCAGCACAGACAATGGGAAAGGATAATGCTTTGTAATAAATTAACATATACACCCAACTCGGGCCTCATCTTATGAGAGAAACATTCTGTCATTGTTACAACCACTCGCTCCCGGCTTGGAAACCAGAAAGATGTCACCCCGACCCGCTGCACTGGCCTCACCTGACCGGTGGGCTGGAAGGTCAGTCAGTCTTTTTGCTACACCAGGGTCCCCAAAATGCTCGGCCTGGAGAGAGCTACCTACTGGCATTTGTCACCCTGTGTCATCCACTGAGGTGAGAAGAGGCCACTGAGGTAGCATCCCTGTGCTGGCCCACCAGGATGGACTCCAGTGTGGAAGTGTCTGTGAAAGAGGTGCCTGCTGTCTCCTAAATCGATGGTTTTGTCTGCTTTGCTTCAGCTGATTTATTCCTGAGAAACTCTTAATGATAGTTAAAAAAAAACCAACCCAAACAACCCCAGAAACTATCCTGACAGCAAAAGAGGTGGGTATTTTTTGTTTTGGTTTTTCTCTTTTTCCTTTTATTTTTTTTCTTTTTTTAAGTATTTCACCTCTAAAAATCAACCTGCAAAAATCAGAACTAGAGGCCAAAACAAGAGCAACTACAAGTCTTAACAGCAAGAATTTCTCTGAAATAACTAAATGCTACTTAAAAGAAACATCTGTACATGCTAAATAAGTGCGAAGGTGCTGAAAAAACCCGAAGTCACTAGGCTCTTCCCCCTGCTGGAACATGCTATGAAAGGAGTGTCGCGTTTCTCGGCCCAACAGAATGCAACACTTCTTCCTACCCGTGTTCGGCTAATGCTGAACATGGGGTTTCTGAAAGCTTTCCACACGGTTTAGTTTCACAGTTTGAATGCCCTGCACTCCTCAGAAAGGAGGACAGAGGCGTAGCGGCAGTAAAAACCCAGGGATATGAGACCGCCAGGGCAAGACTGTGGTTCCACTGAAGAGCAGCACAAGCCGCAAGCACTGCTCTGCAGACCCTGCCTTCTCCTGCCATCCCCACCTCCCGAGGACCTGGGCCTGCCCAAAGGGTAACACTAGGACGCTCTTTCCCTCCCAGATGACATCAAGCAGCTGTTGCTCAAGCTCCTGCTACCACTCTCAGCCTGCTCCAGGTGTTCACCTACCCCCAAGCTGGATCGCAGCGGCTCTATGCAACGCAACTTCAGTGTGAAAATAACCGGCACCTGGAGAGAGAGAACCCTCCTCTCCCAGCAGTACTTCCGCAACAGCCTCAGGAGGAAACACAATCACATCACAGACCTTGTAAACCAAAATAAATCACGTGTATAATCTCATGTCTAGAGGAGGATGACAATGAGTGTGTAAAAAACCTCAAACAACCACCCAAGGACAGAGCTGCCACCAGGTACACAACGCATTCCACACCCGGAACCACGGGTGAGGAGCGGAGCGCTTACAAACCCTTGAATGTCACAGCGCTTCAGCGGGAACAATTCCAAAATGCCTGTGAGCAACACGACCGGCAAGAGCGTACTCAGTGGCCTGGGCTTCCAGTGAATATTACTAACACAACACACGCCAGCTTACAGAATCTATTGCTTAAATTGCTCTTGGAGACAAAAAAAAAAAACCCAAAAAAACCACCAAAAGAAAGCCGAGTGATATGTAAATCTTTGCCACTCACGTCTCTCAGTGAATGGGCTTTTAAAGTAGAGTCTCTTTTTGCACTTTTTTTTTTTTTTAAAATCAGTTTACAAGCAGCTGTAGTCTTGTGGCTTGATGCAACTCTTTAAGGCTCCATGCTGACAAATTCATCTGAGGAACAATAAAATCTTCACCACAGGAGGATCGCTCTGGGATGCCAAGGTTTAAACAAGTGGTTCAGGCCCAGGACTTGCACAGATGGTTCACCAAACCAAGCGTCCCATGCTTCTCTCTACCTTTTGTCTCTTGTTTTGGCCCTGAGCTGTTTTCTACTCCTGTGTGTCTGGCACAAGTTCAAAATCTTCCTTGCTCCTCGGGAAGAACAAGGTGTTTGACTCTTCACAGAGACTGACGAACTGATCTCCCAACTTCCATGCTAAGTGGCTGTGCATTTTTTTCTGTTTCTAGTAGTTCATCGAAGATATCCCTAGGACAGAGGGAAAGGCCAAGAGTGAAACATACAGCAACAAACCGCTACGTTGAGAGCCCTGAGGGCACCAGCAACTGGATTTAATCCAAACTCCAGCATCACGGATCCTGACAGAGAAAGGTGCCTTATCTGACATCTCTGAGCAAGGCTCCTTGAATCCCAAAGCACTTTTTTTTTCCCATTTATGACAATGACTAAAGTCAGTGGTGAGCCTCAGAGAATGTAACAATAGTGAAAATAAGTCCTGGCTGGTAAAAGGCCCCACAAGCAACACAAGACGCAGGCTGTGGATAAAGTAATATCCTTTATCAGCATAATCAAAAAAGGCAGAAGAAGGAGACAAACAGAAGCAAAAAACCCCTTCTTCAGTTCCATGTGCAGAGAAAAGATATTGCTTCTACCTAAAAATCTCATCTTGCCTGTGTCCTGAGGTGACCACAGCAGAGACAACACACCTGCTAGGAGCAGTGATATGTGCATTTACAAAAACTGTGTCTCCTCAGGAAAACACAAGCTCCATTATGATTCCTGGTGCAACAAAAACGCATAGCTGAGACACAGAATCCCCTTCTAAGAAGGGCATTTACCACATCTTATTAAAACTTTATGTATTAGTGACATACTAATGAACTCAAACCATTTAAATTTTGTTATTCTTGCATATAATTCTGACTGTAACTTTTTCTGACAGATACCCAGACCCTTTCCAACCCAGCAAAGGGGACTGGAGGAAGAGAAGCCCACTTCCTCAGAAACAGCAAGTAATTGCTAGCACCAGAACACCTACTTGTGCATGTAGAAGAAGATATAACCGCTTCTGTCTCTGTCACACTGAACGGTGGCCTCTAGAGTTCTAGACACTTCCAGGTCATTGTAGGTGAACCAGGACTGCTTCTTGATGTCATAGACATCACTGATATAATGACCTTAAAAACAGAGAACACCCCCATTTCTTTTCATGCTGCAGTTCAACCAGTAAGCTAGTTAGCTATATACCCCAGTTCAGAGACCTGAGTCAGGCTGAAACACTAAACCACCTCAGTCAATGAGCTGGTAACAAGCACAGGCAATTCAGGGACCCCAGGAGCAGTACTTCGTCACAGTTAGGTACCACGACATCCTGAACCTGCTCCCCCAGCAGCAAGCCACGACAGAAGACTTGCTTTGCTGCCTGAATTCCTCTCTTCATACAACCCCGCTACGGCAATTCTGTATTACAGTTGTTTGTTTGTGATCTGGGTTTTTTTTAAAGCTAGACAAGAGGTGAAGAAAACACGGTATCTTTTACCTGAAGATGATGTGCTTCCAATATGGCTGACGATACTAATGAGACGATAGGAGTGAGGAAGCTCTCCTGTCTGAAAACAGAGTCCAGTTAAAGCTTTTAGGTGTACACTTTTGGGCCATGCAGTTTACAGACAAGGTTATTTCTATCAAGATAACAGCTTTGGCTACTGTGTTTGAAGCTGCAATCCAATCAAGGATTACAGAGCCAGACATCCTGGTTCAGAACAAATAAAGAGTCCTTCCAGGAGTGCGAAAAGGCCTCCTATTTATTCCTTCAGCAGCAGGATGAATATGCAAAGGAGCCATCCTGACCTCAGAACAGATGCTGACACATCTGCAAAGTTATCTAAACAATCATTTCCTGAGCAACTTCCACTGATGTCAGAATTAATCCACCAAATAAACATAGAAAAGCAAGAAGGGCACACCACACGTACTCCTGCCGTAACAAATACCCTTGATAATGGCCCACAGGTTCAGCAGCAAATACTGGCTATACAGCCCAGGTTCTCTCATCCTGCACCTGTAGTGTCAGCAGGCAACACCCTCTCTGCATGCAGGAAACACACTCTGCCTCTTCACTAACAATAAAACTAAACAATGGTAACTGGCTTTTGACAGTTAGTTTTTAATCCTCTCTGACCAGGAAACATTGATATGATTCACTGACACATTACTTTTTTTTTTTTTTTTTTAAAAAATAACTCTTGGTTTAAGGGTAAGAAAACTGGTAAAGAACTGCAAGAAAATGAAAACTCTTCAAAGCAATGGTGACCACTTAAGCTTTTCCACTCGACATGGTATTCCTTACACCAAAGCAAATGGGCAATTCTCACAGCACGGCTGTGCAGAGCCCAGGAGTACTAGCAGCTCCCAGCACAGCCTCTGCCATCGGTACTTCTCACCTAAACGGAATAGGGTCTCACCACAACTTTTCAGTTCTGGCTGTGCAGCTTCTAGAAGCCCGTGGCACTGCAACTGAAACAGCATGCTGGCTGAAGTCCTCTCTCTCCAGAAGTGAAAATCTCCTGCCTGTTGCTTTACATACAACATTTCTAGTATAAAATTACTATTCCCTTTTCACCTTTATCCACATCTTAAAGAGGTTCAGAGCATCACTGCAGCTGGTTGGGATACTTTTAACACAGACAACAGGAAAGATTCTTAAGGACAGAAATTTTTTATCTTTTCACTTCTACACACAAGAGATTTTTCTAGACTCTACACCTACTCTGTAAAACTACCCACAATGCTATTAAACTGATGGTAAAGAGATTTCTCAGGTTGCTTTTGAAATCATAGATCACACCTCAGCATTTCTTTTCAGCTCTTCTGCTTCTGCTTCTGAATATTCCATATCAAGAACATCCTCATTCCCAGAGTCTTCATCAGAACCGATGCTGTCCAGGAGAGAGCTGTTAAACTCTAGATAGCAGGGAAACACTGAGTGAGAAACCACAGTGGACGTAGGAATTCAAAAGAGGTCGAGGTCTATCTACCCACATCGACAACTGCAATAAATGCTAATGTTTCAGACTTCCTTTCCGAGGAAAGCAGGAGATATTGGAATTTCCAAATAAAAACCTCTCTCTCCCTTCCCCAACTTGTCAGACCAGTAGTTAAGTATTTTGGACTACGGAATTAATTTTAGCATCATCTCTCTCATACTTTTACAAAAGGGCACTATGGCAGTGACAGCTGGGCTATAAAAGAACATTTAAACACCCAGATCGCCTTGGAGTGCTGGTGGTCTGCAGCCAGAACCGACGTTAACAGAACTGGTCAGTGAACTCAAAGTTTCTGCAATGAGAAGCCATGAATTACAGTTTTAACTATAAGTTGCATTAACAAAGTATATTTTTCAATTAAAACTGGCATCAAAACGCTACTGCTGGCAGCAGGCATCTTTTTTTGATTGTTTTCAATGGTAAGAAGGCTGCTCACCACAGGAACTTCCAGTTTGCTTGGCTGAGCAAAATGCAGGCAGCTTTCTGTAAAGAGCCGGAAGGCACCACTGCTCCCTGTACACGCTGTTCCAAACTTCCTGGGATTCTGCAGCTACCCAACAAATTTAAGATTTTGTACAGAACTCATTAGGAGAAGCAGCTATGCTTTCACCAGCTAAATTAAAACTATGGAGTCCTGAGTGGGTGAGAAGTTGATATTAACAGGACGCTGCTCAGGATATTTGTTTCCTTAAACACACTGTCACACCAGTTACGGCAGAGATGTTTTGCCAGAGATTCTCACACCCCTTGCCCTGTAAAACCATCAGATACTGGATTAGTATAACCTTCTTGGGATGTTTATAGATAAAACCCTTTAACTGAGAGTGTTTTACTACTGGTTTCCACACTTACTCAGGCTGTTGTAAGCTAGACTACAGCCAAGAAACAGCCACTTAGGTCTCTGCACAAAGCACCTGCCATGGGTATTGCTAAACACCACTTCACCAGCAGTTCATCCTCAGGTGACTAGTGGTCCTTGGGCCACAGCACCACCAGGAACAAGTACTGCCAGCTACATATTCAAGATTATCAGCATCTCCTTGAACCACTGCTGGTTGATGCTTCACAAATAACACTGTGACAAATCGAGAAGCACAAGGCAACACTTATGTTTGAAGTCAAGTGACTGCAAATCAGTAGGAGGAAGGATTTTTGGTGCTTAACATTTCCCAGCCACAAATCAAGGAAGACCAGAGGCAGACTGGGCACTCAGCCTGCCAGAGCTCATCAGAGGACAGGACTTGAGTTTGGGGATGTCTTAGCAGCATTCTTACTTCAGAAGCAGACACAGGTTCATCCAGTAATACCTGAGGGCTTTCAAAGGTGTCTGAGCAGCTACAAGTATCTTAACACAATACTTCATTACACTTCCCTCCCTCTCCTCTTCGGAGCAGGAATTTTCTTTCTCTCAGTTATGCTCTGCCCTGCCAGATTGTATGAAATCACTTGCATGCCAGCCCCAGACAAAAGCTAAACTGTGCCTGAGGCTCACCACACTGTCTGGATTCAGAAAAGACAGATCGTGTATTTTGGGTTTCTTTTTTCATCCCCAAGAGCTATACCTTGCAGTGAGGTCTATCTCCCTCCCATCCTGTATCAGATAGAGCACTTATTCATTTTCCTGGGCAGGTCCAAGGCATTCATTAATTAGCACTAAAATAGCAATGCAAGTAAGAAATAACTCTTCTCTTCTGACTAGAGCCATTAGCATGCTGGCTTTTCCTGGGAATGCAAAATTCCAAGGTCCATTTTGCTCTGAATATTGATATGAGATATTAAACATGTATTAGAATTTCATATACACACTCTCTCTCTCAAAAAAAATCTCAAGAAAATTAAATAAGATTTTTTTCACACTACATTTTTCCTGGCATTTGCTTTCACAACCAAGAGCAACAAAAGCTGACCTGAGCAGAGCCAAACACAACACAGCACACACACCAAAAAGAGCACAAAGTCCCAGCTGTCTTATGGATGCTCAGGGGCTGCATTCATACACACAGATCTATTTTCCTTCAAAAGCACATCCTGGAAGAAGTTAAATAAATTTCACCTTGTAGACTCAATTCCGTGGCTCGTTTAAGGTCATCATCCTCTTTTTGTTCTCGTGCCTCCTGATGGGAAGAGAACAAAACTTAGCTCATTGAGACACTTCACTGTTTAAAATTCTTGTGGTGCTCTTTTTTCCATTGAAACTCTGCTGCTCTGGTTTCTACAACAAACCTGACATTGTAAATTAAAGGTTCTGTGTGGAGGAATGTTTGCAACCAGTGAGAGTCCAATGTTCCCGTGCAACAGAACCTGTGACAAACCTTCATTAAGGCTCATCAAAGCTCCTGAAGTTTGGTATGCAGCAGAGCAAGTCTTTAGTAACACCAAACGCTTTCTCTGGATCATTAATTTGAAAAGCATCCGAATGAATTTGCAACCCTTTGCTAAGGAAAGCTGTCAGTTTGACACAAAACTCCTGACACTCCAGCAAAATTTAGATTTCTGCCCAAAGCCAGCTGAGGACTGAGTCGTTAAATCCTGGCAGATTTTATTATTTTTAAGCCACTTGAAAGTAGAGTCAGTGGTTCTACAGAACAGGTGTAATTCACAAAGGCAGGATGCAAAACACTCAACAACCAGGTATTAAAATATTACCATGCATAAGTTGCAAAGAAACCTCAAGTAAACAAACCCTTCTAATCTTCAGATAATATCATGCCCCTGTTCCTCCCACCACTCTTGTAAACTCACAGCTACAGCAAGCCAGTCAGTACTATTTAACGATCTGGCTTCTTAATTCTGGGCCTGAACACATTCAGTGCACCTGAATGCAGAACCCCAACTAGGTATTTCAAATCAAGATAACCACAGCTACCACATTTCCATGCCTGCATCATTAGAATAGCAGATTTTTCTCTTCAGAGCTGCATCAGAACAACACTCAAAGGGCAGTTTTACATTACTAGCATGAGGCCTTTTATCTCACTATTTCTAAAGCGTTTGGGAATCTTTGTTGAACTACTCAGCACTGCTGAATCAAAGCTACATCTGGTGTGGAACATACCAACCAGCACCTCATAATGAGTAATAGGAGAGAAAAATTCAAGAGCCATGGAAACATCAGATCTCATAAGGTAAACCATGACAGCTTCAAGTATTAATAGAGTGCCGACAAGGGCGCCTATTTAAAGAAAGATCTGGCTAAGCGCTTGCTTCACTCTCAGTGGCTTAGTCAAACTTGTGGAAATCAGTTACAGTTCTTGAAATTCAAGTGGCATACAGATGGTCAGCAGAGAGCCCATGGTCCCAGTTTTTTATAAATCTAAGTTAAAGGACTTATCTTGAAGTAAATTATTTGGGATCATTTTTCCAGTTTACTAACTGCTTGGGGAAGTCAGCTCTGTCCTGGCCAGAACCAGGACAGAACGACCATGTAAGTGCTGGGTTCCTACAGCCTTCACTGAGCACCCCTACTGCTAGTACCAGAAACAAGGCAGTGGGACAGACAGATCTAACTTGACCTGGCATGGCCGTTCTTGGCCTTTGGTTTAAAACCCGTCTCTCTCACTGAGTCTTGATACAACACGCTGCAAAACTCAACTGACAATGAAACTAAAGGTGGACTTGGTTCTCAGGGACAGATAAAACCAGTTCAGTTTATAATTGTTTTTATAGTGTCACATGCCAGTATGTAAATGTGCACAGAAAACTTTGAGAAACCTGCAGGTCTGATGTGATTTATGGTTTCCAAAGCACAGGCAAAACATGCCCAGATGTATCCAGTGCTGTCACTGCTGACACACTGGAGCTAGAAGAAACTAACCTTATCTCATCTAGCATCAGAATCCCTTTTCAGTTACTGCCTGTACACAAAAGCTGTACACAAGCTTGTCCTTTAGCCATCAGCTTTACAGTGTTAGGGAAGATAACTCAAGGAAGCAAACTTTATTTCTTACTTGCTCTTGAAGGCTTTGAGCCAGTGCCTGCTGAAGTTCTTGTTCTTCCCTCTCTCTCTCCATATCATACTGCTGTAGCCAGTCAACCTCTCCCTGGGAGCCTTCCGGAGTTTTGTTTTCCTTATTCTCATCAAAATCTTTAGTTATCTCAGTGAAATTGGCAGGACCTGAGGAATCAGAAAGTAGAGTTATGCTTTTTATGAGACTTCTGTTACCAGCTAAATCCTCTTTAAATCACCACAATCCTTGCAGCACAGTGACATCTATTGACATGGGAGAGCTCACCAGCTCTAAGAAAATCCCACACAAGAGTGTGGTTTCAGATGAAAAAAGCTCCAAAGAACAGTCTTATGCTTAGCAGGTGTAAGAGGAACAACCAGATTAATCACTAAACCTGTCATCATCTTAGTCTTTTATGTTGACTCAGAAACATCAACTTTAACTGAAGTAAGATGTCACATACCACTAGGTTTCTGCATGCACGAAGCAGAACCATGGATTACAAAAAATTTGCATTGCATATTATACCTTAGAGTACTATGTACAAAGCCACAATTAAAGCCAAATTATATGAAGACTGAGGGAAGCACAAACCTCAAGCACTGTCTAAATTTGTCAACTTTTTGCTTCAGGTAAAGGCCTCAACCCTGTGAAGGCTATGTACAACTTTAAAGTGTACGGAAGATTGTAACTTCTCATCTCTAAAGTGAACACTGTGACAGAAGTATACTACAAAACATTTGGAATGAATATTCTTTTACCCACTGCTTACACCTCCTGCAGCTGCAGGACACTGATTCTCCCATGTGCTTAAGGCTGAGAGCCAGACCCTGCTCCAACAGCTGTCGTGCAGCAACACAGGGAATTTTGTAGTTCCGCCCTATGCGGGCTTCAACATCTGCTTATTAGTTATTAGCATGGATTATACAAGGCAGTCTCAGTATCTGTGACCTCTTAAACACAAGACCACCAGAACTATAATCCATCAGTCTAATCCTCTTCAGATGAAAAACAAAACAGAACTTAACTAACTACACGACCTTTGAAAGCTTCAAATGAAAGTAGCATTCAACCGTTATTTGAGAATCACGTAGGAGAACAGACATCTTTTGTCATATCTAAATTAGCCTTTTTGAAAGCACCATGAATTGTCTGTGTTTGCAAACAAAACAATGCCACAGTGATTATAAGAAACTGACAGAGTGAAAGCTATCACGTTTAGAATCATCTTGTCTGATACAGCAAAGCATTCTTTGCCATTAAGCTGCCTTTAATTAGAGGACAGGGCTGTGAACACAGGGTGTACCACAGTCAGCTGCCACAACTGAACACTCCATGTAAACACATACCTCACCCGAATGCCAGACTGTATGCTCAGGCATACTCATGGGTTTTGGGCATGGAGCACAACACTGAGTGTTTAACTGCACTCTTAATCAGAAAACACTGACACTTCTATTAAAAACATTTTGCTTAAGTGTCACAATAGAGCCTTCAAATAATGACCTTATGCTTTACAAAGAAAACCCAGAGAGATACATTTATGTTGCCACACTCACAACTCTTTTACACAACCAAAAGCGATGCTGATGTAAACAAAGGGCACAAACAAAGGTTAACCACAGACATGTTTTCTTACACACCACCTTCCAACACAAAATTTCGATTGTCCATCAAAACAAGCCTGATTTTTCAGAGAGAGGTTTTGTTTTTTAACCTCCTGGCTCTTACAGGAGAATGCTTTTTCCAGGATAGTGGAATTAAAAACCTGACATGTAGCACACAGCAAATAATAAACACTGCAATACCCTTCAGCCAACTAAAGACAATCAATTTTCCCACACGGAGATCAAACAGGCTCCTTCTTGTACTTAACTGTGTTTCTGGGTCAGAGGCCATAATTCACATGCTCAGTCTCTTATGTTCAAGGGTCTGCTCTCACATTAAAAAGTCTTAGAAAAAATTACTGAGATAGAACCGAATTCATTAGTAACTAGTGACAAAATAACCATGTTTATGAAAGCATTCAAGTCCTCTGGACCCCAAATGCCACTCTTGCACATCAGCGATGCGAACACTGCGATCACAGTGGCCAGGCTGCAACAACTCAGAGATGAAAGTACTTTCTGATTATGGAAGATTAAGTTACAGACACTGCAAAATCTTCGTAAATTGAATTGTCCAGGACAGAAATCAGTGGAAGCATGCGATAATCAGAAGAGGAAAAAAAAGGAAATTAACTCTGAAAATGACCTTACCTTTACCAGATTGGTGACAGACCTATGAGAAAATACATTTTTGACACTTCAATGAATTAAACACTTTACATGCAAGGAACCTGTAAGAAAACTCTGAGGAAGTCAGGTAGTTTCAGCAGCACACTGATGACCTGCTGCTATCAGTAAATCGCTTTAGCTTGCTAGAGTCCAAGTAAGACGGTACTTCACCTTACCTGAGTCTAATGCTGCTTTGGGTTTCTCCATCTCCATAGATTCAAGGTTTTCTGGTAAGTCCTGAATTTCATCGTCTCCAAAACCAGTGTCTGGGCTGCTTGTGGGCTTATCTTCATCATGGTTGAGAGACAGAGAAGCTTCTCTTTTGCTAATCTCTAAAACAGCTGCTAGCACCTCATCTTCACTCATGCCATCAAAACCAGCATTAGCCAGCTCGGATTTATCACCCTCCATTTTGCTTCTTTTTGAACCCTAGAGATGAATGGAGTTATGATTAAGTGCTTGAATAAACAGGTATATAACATCATCTTTCCATTTCTTTAAGTTTCATTACCCCCAGGGAATGGGAGCTTGGCTCTGTGAACATTAAACAGATAGTTCTGTGAGACTCAACGGAGAGACAACCTTTGTAGCTACATTCACTCTGATGAATAACATTTAAATATAAACTACAACCAGTTTTTACAGGCCCTGTGGATTAACATACACAAGATAATCCTTTGGCACTCGCGTTCCACCTTGAGGTTCTGATGAATTCTCAAGCCTTTGGCAAGTCAGCGCTGAGGCACAGAGAGCGCAATCACAAGTCTGTTAACAAAGGCTGAAGCAGCAAGGTGAGAGTAACTTAACTTGAACACAGGGATGGAAGAATGGGAACTGAAATCAGGTGTCTACAGAGAGCAATTACAACTGGGTTTGGTGCTGCAGATATGCCACATGAAATCTTGGTGGGGCAGTTGCTGCAAACTAAGAAAGCAAGCAGTTAAGCAGGGAAATGGGGAGTTATTCTGTCCTCTGGAGAGCAGAATGACTTTAAGTTGGAAGAAAGGGAAAAACACTTCAGTCTTAATAAGACTTTTCCCCTTTTAGTTATTTTCCTAAAACTAATGCTCATCAACTCCTACACCATACACATTTGCAACTAACACAGTAATTTCGATATTTTTTGACATTAACTGTTCATCAGGAGGTTAACCTCCATGCATACATACTTACACAATAACATTATTTATCACATGCTCCGATTTCCCCCCACATTATGTTAAAAATGGCAAAAAATAGTTTCTATGAGAACATACTTATCCAGGTCTTACTCAAAAAGCTTTCGGATGGATCTCAGAACTTTGTTAAAATAAACAAAAATACATTTTTACTGCCCCTTTTTACTTGAACATGGCAAGCTTTAGGTGAGCAAGACTAGTTTTATATATCAAACGCTGTGTATACAGACTGGCTTATCGAGCACGATTAGCAAATTAAATACCCAACTAAACTGCTTGTTCTAGACATCACGCCCTCCAATAATCAGAAAGGACAAATTTAAACCTCTTCCCTCATCACATCTGTCCATGCACTAAAGAAAGCAGAGTATCTGCTTTTTCAGCTTTCTGATTTCTCCCTCTGCACCTACAGGCCCCTAACATCAAAACTGGTTTAGGTCTTCAGCAAACCCTCTTTCCAGGCACTTTGCCAACAACTATCACCAGTTTGGTAGCTGAACTTTGAAGACTTGGCAGCATCCGTGCATTATTTGAATACAACTTTTCTATTTGAAATTATTTGCATAGGTTTTAAGTAGCTCAGGCTCTGAAACAGGCTGCTTTAAATAAGATTTTTTTTTTAAAGTACTTTGAATACTTCTTCATCTGGAGAGGCAGAAATCACAGGCTCTGCCCGCTTTAGCTGGACACTGCTAATTGCCCCTATAACCCAGTGTTCTATACAGCTGTTCCAGCTGTTCTCTCGCACAGTAGGACAGCTTCACAATCAGTGCCCTGCAGGTGATCTACCGTCCCTATGAAGTGACCACCAAGCCCTTAATGCAACCCCATACACAGCGGCATCAAGAAGCCCACCAAGGAAAGCGATGCAGCAGCAGCAATGCCACTTTGAAGGACAAGGGCCAGCATGAAGTCCTCCCAGGACAACACAGAGCAGGACAGAGGATCTGGTTAGTGATAACAGATGATTGGTCAGGCCTGTGGTTGTGGAGCGGCCAACGGACAAAGCCACAAAGAATGAAGTCATGTATGTGGAATCACCAACACCACTGTCTCCTTCCCACAACAGGCTGGAAAGCCTATCATTAATTTGTTATTCAAATTAATGCACTTTTTTTCCCCACAATTTCTGCACTCACAGGGCTTGTGCAATAATAGAGACTTCCTACACTTCTTCACGGACAAAACTCGGAGAAGAATAATCTGGAATAATTCTAAATACTTTTTCTATGACGGACCCCAAAGACAAGCTAGTTTCCTTCCCCCACCCCCAAACCAGCTACAGTTGTGCCACAGGACAGCAGTAATGCACCCTGTCTGAGACTTTCCTCACGAAAGGGCCTTCCTTTTTCTCCCAAAGCGATCCATTCCATCCCTACACAGCCCAAGCATCAGGAAGATTTCCCTAATAGTTAATCTAAGAATTAGTGCCTGCAGTTTAATCTATTACTTTTTGTTCTATCCGCTACAAGCGTGTGCAACACAAGTGTTTTCATTAATTTTTTTTCTCTTCCTGCAAAGGTTTCTCCTTAAACCAAGGACCCAACTGCACTTGCCTGCCCTTTCCCTCTCGATTTGTCCTTTCTAGACCTCTGACCATTCAAGATCCTCACCTAGAGCTCCTCTCCACTTAACCTATAACTCTTTTGGAGTCCAGAGTCCAAAGCTGGATCTAGAACTTCAGCTAAAGCTCAATACTGAGGAACAGAGGGAAGACTTTCTCCAGGCAGCTTGCAGCCACGCCTCTGTATATACACCTGTGTTTTCAACAAGCCTGACCTTGTCATCAACTGTGACCATTCAGCTCCTTTCTGAAGGCTCATCGCTTTCCCAGCTGTTCCCATCTCGCATCCACACTCATTAGTCCTGCTAAGATTAGCATCTTTAGCCTGTCCCTGCTGAATAACTCCTGATATTTTTAGGCAGTTCCTCAGATTTGTCAAAATATTTCTTAACTGTAGTTCTGAGCTTCAACATACTTGCAGCCCATCCCAGCTCTGAGTCTTCTGAAAATTTAATACTCATCTAATTTTATCATTTATTAAATACCGAGTGAATGCGGATCCTCCCTTGTTACCTGCTGTTATTCATCCAGCTTTATGCCCATCCTTTTATGCTGTAATCAGGACCACAAGTCTCTGCTTGATTAAAGTAACCCCATGAACACTGTAAAATACTTCAGACAAAGGGAGATGCGGACACTTGCCCTAAGCACTAGGCTTGTACCACTAACAGAAGAAAGTGGTACTGCAAAATAATCCTCTAAACCTCTTGCTTTTCCTTCTGGATCATCATCCTTCTCCAGACAACTCATTTACCTGCTAATACACTGCCCTGAGACAAAAATTATCTTGGCAGCAGTAATATTAGACATTTTGAAATTAGCTATGCCTTTACATCAACAAGCTTGATCTCTACACAATTCTGTGTGTCCACATCCAAAGACTGATAGCTTCAGCTTCTAAAAGCTTTTAAAATGCCAGTCTTGAAAGGGGACACAGATCAGATGTGCAAGACATTCTCTCAACAAGATCTTCCCTAGCCTGACTTGTACTGAATCTAATTTAATCTAGGACTTTTCTGCATAATTTTGTTCTTGACAGCCCACTATATTTCAGCTTGGAAACGTTATTGGTGAAAGTTACCCAAAGGACTGACAGACCTGCTAAGCAGCTGGTATATGTAACCTGAAAACTCAACTGCAGTTGGAATGCAATTACCTCTGTTCCCAGTGGGAACCCAAGACAAGTGTACAGAGAGGTCAATTAGCAAAGCACTCCCTTCCAGCATCACTGTGCTATTTAGGATAAAAAGCTTATCTCACATCAATTTTACTCATAGCATATGCTAAGAAAAGCGCAGGTCAGACATGAGCACATATAGGATTTATGTATATGGAAGTTTGTGGTTTTCTCCCTTACCTTTTCTGGCTCTTCTTGCAGTTGCTGCTGATCTCTACCCTGTATGTTACACAATCTTTGGCTATGGGCAACAGAGCGTTTCAACGGCTCGTCATCACTGTCAGAATCCGCATAGAGTGCTGCAGAGCTCTTTGACTTGAAAGTGTACTTTCTGTAAATCAAAAACACGGCTGTAAAACTTCATAGCGCTGTTGCTCTGTACAAATCTGTTTTGAAGCAACCATTATGTTATGTTCAACATTCACACTGCAGGGCAGGACAATCTGGGAAACAAACTGCCAACGATTAACAACACAACAGGCAGGTTTTCAGAAAAAGGTCTATTTTACCAGGTTAACCGACACATCTACTTCAAGCCTACAACTTACAACATTAAAAGTTACTAAGTGTGTGGCTCGTGCTTCAAAGGCCAAAGGTTTGGCACTTTTATTACCTAGCAATCTCAGAAAGGGCTCATTTCAGCTGAGTCAACAGCAACCTGCAGCACTTGGCACAAACCATCTGACTTCAAGTTTACTAGATCAGACACAACACTTCCCATACCATTACTAGGATACAAAAAGCACAAAATCAGCCAAATTTTTCAGTTTCCCTGTTTGTTCTTTCATTAGGATAAATTCTTGCTTCTTTAGAACAAGAGGGAGTCTGGGAAAGTCACAATTTCTGCTCAGGAAATCTGGTCTTGAAGTATTCCACAATGCAAAACTACACAGTGTGATGACTTTTCTCACTAGATCAAAAACTGGCCTTTCAAAACAGCCTATAGAAACAACACCCTCTAATCTTTGCAAATGAACAAACTTAAGGAACTAACCACTTGTTCCCAAAAAGCACATGGGGGCTCCATAGAGCCAGAATAGAGAAAAAGAGTCAGACTGCAGAAACAAACATTTTAATTCTTAACTATGTGACTCGCAACTCAAATGCAAGCTACTTCAATGTATCTGGCACAGACACATCATCTCTACAAGCTAAACCCAGTTCTCATTCTGATGCTCAGCCTTCTGTCTGAAAAAATAATCTTATAAGAAACCAAAGGTGATCACGTCAACTAGGCAAATTGTACCACTGGTGGATCATTTCAGCTAGCCTGTAACACCAATAAAGCTCAGATATGAAAAAAAGTCAGGAGCTGAAATAATTCACTACAATAGCAAAAAAGTTAGAAAAATAGAAATAAAAGAAAACAAATAGAAAAGGCTGGAAGATTAAAGAAGAATAAATTATAAATGTGAAAATGCCTTAAAAATTACTCCATGAACCCCAAGGCCATGGGCATTTCAGCGCTATAACTCACCTACAAGGTGTGGAAGTGCTTATAGTACAGGAATTCACCATTTGGGAGGCTTTCAACGGACGGGAACTATTAAAAAAAAGCAAAGTATTTATTGCAGCAGTTATAGTCTTTAAGAAATAAGGGTTTACTTGTCTGCTATGCATGCAAATCCACAACCAAAGTAGTAAGTAAAATACCATCATGTACTCGCTAATTGCTTAGATTTAGAGTAGTAACTCCACCATGCTATAAATATACAACAGTTGTTCAAAACCATATATAATCCTTTAAACTTGATTCACTTCTTAGTGATGTGCCCTCAGGGACAAGCTCACAAATTACAGCCTTTGGGCTTCCAATGTCAAGACAACTCATTCCTTTATTTTTTTATTCCCACCAACACTTCAGTTCCTGCTCCCAAACCACAGTCTCCTGCTGCTGTCTGGATCAGCCGGTTTTCTGGCACGTCCTATGTCTCTATTTCTCCTCCTTTACCTAGCTTCTTCCAAACAAACCTGATCCAACTGTGTAGCCCATGAGAGGATTAAAGTCCATCACTATCACTACACATCTCTCCACCTGATGGCTGCCAATGCTGAAATCTTTTCTAATTTACCCCCTCAAGCAGAGGCTGCTTTTCTCCAGCCTAGTTACCCTTCCACTCTCCAGTCAACCAGAGTGGCTTCCATGACTGAGAAAAAAAAAAAAAAAAAAGCCATTGGAAAGCTATTTCAAACATATTTGAGTATTTCTTCTCTGGCTATCTTATGCTGTTTGTTGTGTTTAAGATTTCTATTGTTAAAAGCAGGCTCATCTCTAAAAAATCTCAAACACCACAAAACATTCAGCACAAGAACACATGCCACACTGCTTAACACAGTCACCAGATGTGTCCTAACTCACTATTGCTACCGTGGTATTGTCACTAGTCGGGGATCACCAGAGACCTGGGGGTTTCTTGTTCCTTATTCTGCCACAGACTTCCTATGTGACAACTGGCGCAGTTAATCTCTGTGTCTCAGGACAAGCAGCTGTACAGAAATAACTGTCGTGGGGAAAAGGGAAGAGTATTTTCAGCATGTGAAGTGCTCAGATACCACAGTGGCACAGGAAAGACAATGGAAAATGAATGACAGCACAGGAGGCGCAAGGGGAAATTAGAAGAAAGAGGTAGGATGTTATGTCTCCTAAGCAGAGTTAAGTGTGCTGTGAAGGGAAAGGGACCCAGGTAATTTCGGACCAAAAGGCATACATTTTAGAAATTACTCACAAAAGTTCTCTTATAGAGGATTGAATTCTGCACTGTCCTTGAAAATAACTTTCTATCTTACCAAATATATCCTGGGTAATACAGCACCAACTCTTTCTACTGGTTCTGTGGTCCCTCCTTTCCAAACACGTTCTCATGATGGCATCATTGCAAACTAGATGCATGTCTGAAGCTGCAGAATTTTAACGTTTCCTTGCCCAGGCACCTTCTGGAGGAGATCTGACAGCTGCCTACCTTGCAGCATGTGTGCTTAACATGGCATGGATCACTCACAAACCATACACTTACATTGCAGAGTGGACGCTCCATCCCAGCGTCAGCGGTAGCCTAGTGCTTTCTGTGCAGTGTGAAAGCAGGGTTAAGTATCTTGGAATAACAACCTGCTGCCCAACTTTATGATTGAGAGACAGTGCTACATTGAAGCTGTATCGTTTCAGATGAAGAATCAGGACCCTGAGAGGTATGAAAGAAGGACAAATGTTAATTCTGAGACAGAAGTCAGAAAAAAAACTAGTCAAAATCCAAGTAGTGCTGTTTACACAATGCATTCACCCGACTCAAATGGATTACTACTCTGGGGTGGTAGGGAAACACTATCCACCTCTTATCTGGCAAGAGATAGGTAATTACTCTCCAGCCCATCATTCAACTTCGTGCAAAGTGCAGGCTCTGCTGACACAAGAGGCTTCCTGCTTTGATCTGCATCACTTGCCCTTCAGTCAGCAAAGCAAGCAGCTCTTACCAAACGCATTATTTCTACTGCACAGTGAGAGGTAGGAAACAATTGAAACATCAGGAGAGACCAGAATGGTAGTATATCACTCCCAGATATTCCAGCCCGTGAAGGAAGGATCACACAGCTGCACAAAACTGAGGAGAAACTGTCCTCAGTGTAAGGGGTGCACTTGATTACTTGATTTATCCGTCATGATGCTTTCTCTCAGAAAGAGCTTTGGATCTCAATGGCACAAGGAGCCTGGAAAGGCCTCCTTATGCTGAATCTTCTCTCCTGTGCTGCACTCTGCACTGTTTATTTAGATCATGCAGCACCACTTAAGTTGGGCTAATGTTCAAAAATTTTCATGAGAGTTTTGCAGTGCTAGCAGAAATACATCATTTAGGCAAAACACAGGCTAACTACCAAGTTCCTGAGTTTGATGTAAGTACACCTGGGACAAGGACGCAGGCCAGAAAGTCATCCAACAGGCTCTTTAGCTTTACATCCTGTGAGAAAATGATCCTTACCTCCAAGCACTTCCACTCTAAATAATGAGCTGAACCCACCCACAAGGTCAGATGCTACTGAGAGTGCCATTAACGCTTCTTCCTCAAAGTGCCACACTTACCGAGAGTAAATAGGTATCGGCACAGGAAGAGTTGATCTATATACATTGTGGCACTAATGCCTCCAACTCTGTACTGCCCATCAGGGCAGCTGAGCACAACACATTAAGCTTATGGAATATATTTAATGTTTCTGTTTCCCTCACATCCCAGAAACTCCAAGAAAAAAAGGGAAAACTCAGCCCTCCTTGGGCAATGATAGAAAAAAGAAGAGTTGCAGAGATGCCCAACAGAGCTTCTTTAGAGGGAAACCGAAGCACAGCATGAAGACTGCTGTCTGAACACGCATCTCTCATGTACTGAGCACTGCACATGCTGTCCTCCTATTTTCACTCTTTGTGGGACTTCTGCTTGCACTTTTCTAACACATGCTTTCAGGAAAGGGAGGAACAGATGTCAACGCTTACCTGGGAAGCCTATTGAACTTGTGTGTGACAACAGCAGACTTCCCATTGCACTTCTCACAGGAGTACTCAATCTCCTCTGCCTAAGAGAACAGAAAAATGACCAGTGAAACAGAAGATATTAAACAGATCTCAGGATTACAAAAAAGCCAACCAAAAAAACATGTCAGTTTTGACTATCACAGAAGCTCTTCAAAAGAGCAGTTGCACTTAAAAATAGTATCACCTTCAACGTGACCCAACAAGAGGGCATCTGATCACAGGACAGGTAGCAGAACTTACCATCTGACAGCGTATCTATGATATAGGGAATTCTTCCTTCAAGTCTCTTGCAGACCAGTGAATTATCTACAGTTGAGACAAATTAGCTTCCAAGGAGAGGGGACAATCTCACAAGATTTACAGTTTTCTCTGCCATGCACAGGATTTTTTTTTTCTTTCTAACAACCTTTGGTGGAGGAAAATTTTCCACAAAGTCTTCTCTCTCTTCTTCAAAACCTCAACTGTGTTCCTGAAAAGCTATCCTCATCTAAACTTGCCAAGGATGTGATGCACAAGAGGAGAGTTTTGAACAAACAGCAAAAGAGGAAGCATCACTGTGCTGAAGTTACATGACTTAGCCATGAACCATTTCCACAGTCCTTTTCTTTAAGTGAGGCCAAATGACACCACGATAATTTTTTTTATAATCATAAGACCGTCATCTTTTAGAAGAATCAGCACATCAATTATTTTATCTGTTGAAAATGCTCTCTCTAAATGGAGAAAAAACCCACAGAACTCTCAAGATAGGACAAAATACAGCACTAATTCACAGACATTAGGCTCATTTTTAGCTTTCAGAAACCTCACATCAAAGCTCTACTTACATGATGAACACCCACATATTGCAACTATTTTTTTAATTATTATTTCTGCATGACCTTTTTCCTCCATACTAATTTAGGCCAGTACACAAGCTGTTGAAGCATCGCAGCCCAGGAGAGGAAGCAGCAATTCCCAAGTGTTTATCTCAATCTGACAGCCTCCCTTCTCTCCTTTGTATTTGTTTATGCCTCAACTCTTCCTCCAGAAAACAGGGAAGTTTACCTATTTCATAGCAGTATCATAAGGATTAATTAATTTCTACACAACATTTTACAATAAAAATTCCTGGATCCTGTCAATGTACAAAACCTCAACAGAAGTGCACAGTTAATTACTTCACATGCCTGCAATCGCTGTCATAGAAACTAATAATCACCTATACAATCCAAATTTCCACATGGTATGTAACCTACACACACTTCACAGTGAATAAAACACACCAAAATTATGTACCCGAAAAAAGAGGTCAAGGGAATCCTGAATCGATCGGGAAGGCAGCAACTTCTTTCTCCGAGGAAGGTCAATGGAGAGATCATTGAACTGTTCTCGTTTAGTGACTGTTTCACCACACCTAAAAACGAAACACACTGAAGTCTAATGAAAAATGTACTTGAAATTAATGACAACTTACATTTTTCAGGCTAAAGTAACTTCCCAGTAAATATATGAGTCTTGATCAATCTACTTTTACTCATCAAAATTAAATTGTTTGATGCTTATGACAAAGTTGAATTTTAGGATTTTACTTTGATGCTTTAGAAGTTGAAAGGGTGTAATTTATGCAAGGGTGAGAACAAAACAACATTGACTGCTTTGGAGAGGGAAGTGATACAGGAAATAAAAGTGGCTACTACACGGCCAAACGCATCTTCTTCGTTCAGCATTCCTAGAAGCAGCAAACCCAGCTCAGAAGAAGAGAAAGCCTAGAAATACTTTCTAAGTATTTTTAGAGACAAAATAGTGGTGTCCACCTAAAAAAAATTACAAGATTATAAAAATCTGCTGCACAGGTCATACACAATGAATGCTCAGACATACCGGCTTGCATCTTTTTCCACAATAACCTAGAGAGACAGAAAAAAAATGCCATTCCTTGGAAGCTCTTAAAAAGAACAAGTGAAAAACACAGCTTCCCAGGTTTTTTAGGAAGAAAAATTACTTGTCTAAAAATCCTTTTTCCTCTTCATTCTTGTACAACCAAAAAGGAAAGGACAGAGGTTTTCCTCTGGGTATGCAATGAAGAACTAAAATGATATGAGACTGTTTAAAGAAGGCCTGTAGGAGCAGACGGCATGGTGTGACGGTTACAGCATCCCTAGACCATAGATCTAGGGATCATAGAATATCTTTTAAATATCTAGCTTTGGAAAAAACACGGCTCTTCGTTCTAGTCACTGCTTGCAGATGAAGTCACGTATGAGGGAAACGCTTCCCTGACTTTTACAGTAAGTATGAGAAAAGCTCTCCAGTGTACTTACATTTTGCAAATGATAGAATGCTGAACCTCAAACTCTAAGTTACTGATAACTGGACAGGTATAAACTTTGGTGGCTGAGAGGTCATCAGAAGCCCGTCCAGGTGAGTTATCCTCAATAGGGACTGGCTCGCTTTTCCAAGTTTTGTTTAACTTTTCCATGTCCTCCTTCAGCTGGTCCAGACATTGGCTCAAGAACTCATGTGCATCCTAGGCACAGGGTAAACTCATCACAGTGATTTTGTATAACTTTGTTCAGTATCTTTCTCTCAAGCACACACAGACTGTGTCAGTCCACTGCACTCAGCAATTCAACAAACAGCAGGTAACTGTCATTCAATCAAAAGCTAAAGTCACTGTCAAAAGAGAGCTGAAGCTTCACAGGAGTTCAATGCAGTCCAAACACTGAACAAGCTATACATAATTGTTTATAGATGATATGATACTTACATTCTGCATGTACCCAGAAAACCTCTCTGCAGTAGCTGAAATGGCACTTTTCACCTTCTTGAGCAGCTCTTTCTTAACCTCGGGGCTGCAGACATCCTTTTTAGCAAGTAGATGGGCAAAACGTCTGCAGAAGTCAATGTAATGAAACACTGAGTGGCTTTCCAAGACTTTAAAGAAACAAAATAAATCTCATGCATCATTTTAAGAGTCTCTAAAAGCTTTTCTCCTGTGATAAGTGGTTTAGGGGTTCTGTATGAAAATCTCTCATATATAATTAACCTTTTCCATTTCAAGTATTTTGAGATCTCATTTGAGGCCATCATTGGAACACTACCCAAATGAACAAAAAAATTCCACAAACTTTTAAGGTGAAAGAGAAGAGCTTTATAAAGATCTAGAAACATACTTCTGTTATATCTTTTACAGTGAGAGAGAAAAAAAAAAAAAACAACCCACAACCACAATGATTTTTGAAAACATTTGTACTTATAGGAAATATGAAGGCACACGGCATCAAAATAAGTGATAAAAAATCATTAAATTCAACATGCACAGTCATTCTGGCTTCTTGTAATTTTTAATTTATTTTTTTAATTTTAAAATTTCCACTCTTTCAAGCCTTACTCTTTTTTGGCAGTAAATCATTACGATAGAGTAGAAAACAAGAGATGTAACGTAAGAGCCAAGAGGAGTTCCTTGATTCAAACTATATACTGTGTTATTGGTAGCTTTGTAAAAAACCTGTTGAAACTGACTGTACCTGTGCGACTTGGTTATTGTGATTTACTCATCTTTTACAACTGCTTTACAATTTCACAGGAAATACACACCCAGTATATTCCAAGCATAAGAGTTTTGTTTATAGTACATACACAGGAAGGTGTCGCGTTTCACGACACACACACAGAATAATAATATTAAAAGAGAAACAAAAGATGTAGACAATTCCTTCCCACCCCAAACCAGCAATTAATACTCAAGTTACCCAAAGAATCTTGTCGATTTAGTGTGGCTCAACAAGGTTCTGCTGAGCTACAGTAACTGTTCAGTGAGACACAGTAGCTAGGAAACACACCTTTTTCACCACAAAGCAGTCGATCTGCAATCAGACCCAATCCAAAGGATGCCAGTGCAGATGCTACTGAGCATGAACTCTGATTTGTAATTCAGAGTGATGTCATATGCTGCCCTCTATCAGAGGTGCTATGGCACAAGCTCTACCCACACAGTTTACTATTAAGTCTATAAGGCACAAGCTGCAGAGACTTTTCTACAAGAATTAGGAAAAGACATTTCAAGAGGCACCTCTGGTCCCAAGTGGCATAGGAAGAATTCAAGAAGGCACAGAAAAAGGTAGAAATGACCCCAAAATATATAAACCACCACAGAATGGAAAAAGGAATGTTTCTGGTAACACTGAATCTTGTTTGGTGAAAGAAATAAGGTACACAAGAGCACATATAATGAAAATCCCAAATAGCAGAGTGTGGTACATAAAGCAGTTTGTCTTTGTTGGACACGCAATGGAATCTGAACAGCAAAGGAATTCCAAATTTCAGAGAGAAAAGAGTTTTACATACTAAAGAAACCTTTGGAGTCTCTTGACATGAGGTCTGAACTGAACCGAAAGTTCAGCTGAATTCAGAGTAAGACTACATCGCAAAACACTAACACTCTCCACAACTAATAGACAAAGGGTATTTTCCCAAAAAGGCACAAGCCCTCACATATCAGGTGAAGTTAGTGACAAGCTGAAACCCCAGCTGGCAAGGCTTTAAACAGCAGGTACTCTGCATCTATTCACTCTGCAGTTTCTTGTATTTTCCTCTGAAGCATTTCACTCTGACACTGGAAATACAGTAGAAGACGTAAAGCCTGGGACTTGTAATTTGTAAGGGTCTACTTCCTATTTTTGACGTAAAACTCAATAGTGCAGAGAGCTTTAGAATTTATTTTATTATCTACACATACAAATTGCCCTTTGAAAGGTGCTTCAGTATTACAAAACTAGTTTCTCAGTAATGAAAGAGAAAACATTCTTCCCAGAAAGTGAATTTTACCTGATAAGCGCATTGAATGGAATTTTCTTCCATGGGATACCCTGCTTGAGCAAATCATTTGCAAAAGACTGGATTGAAAACAAGGACTGTAGAATGGCATTCATATAGCAGGTGTTTCCCAAGTTTGAAAATCTGAAGAAAAAAAAGACTGAACTTGTTATGTGTTTCATATTTCAACATGGCATCATTAAACACGGCTCTACGAACAGGTAGGACACCCACCCCAGCTGCTTCTCACACGGTTCTCACTGGAGCTGTCCTCCTGCCAATATGGCTAAACAGAAAGCTCACTGGTGGAGGTATATATCAGGAAAGCAATCAAAACTAACCAATTTTTTTTTATACACACAAGATGGACAAATGAACCATGAAAGTGTATGAAAGGAACATGGATTACTTGAGAATTTGAGAGATATAAACATTTCAGGAAGTGAATTTAAGAATACATACTTTCCAAACTAGGAAAAGCATTCCCTGCCTCCATATTCATGAATTTAAAGATTTTTTTTTTCCCCCAATAGAAGACCATGCATGTTGTGATGATCAAAGTGTGCACGCCAGATAAAGTAAATTAAATTTACCCTTGTAATTGCTGCTGAGGATGGGTAGAAAGGGGAACTCTGGGTTTGTTCCACCCTGTGTAATCTTGATTAGATCTCATTTTTTTAACAGAGAGAGGGGCAGGCTGAGAAAGGAATCCCAGGCTTCTCTTGGCTGAAGGGGTCTGGCTGGATACACTAGATCTAAAAAGATAAAAGGATAGTAAACGTAAGATTTCTACTGCTCTTTCTTAAATAGCTGTAGCCCATGACACTGGTATTGCAACACTATAGAAGACACCTACTGGTAAAGCCACACAAGTTAAATGGCTTCTATAATGCAAGAGAGGCGTGAGAGTGCACTTCTTAGCAGAGGTGCACGTCCAGTGTAACCAAGTCTTTTAAGATATTTAACAGTCCCCCATGCTGCATGATGAGAGGAAGAATGATTGTGCAGCATGAGATCACCACTCCTGAGATATAGTTAAAATTCACATCTGGGCCAGAGTCTTCATTTTGAGCCTCTTGTTCTCGTTAACCTTATTGCTCTGGAACCACAGTCCCTCATGTGTAAAGCACAGACAATGCTTCTTTTCTTCCTTGGATGTGTATCTCTTCTGTCTGGGGCAGAGACCGACACTTTGATTGCACAGTGTCTGACACAGAAGAATCCCAACCTCAGGAGAATTCAGTACTACTAAAATACTACTATTATGAAGTTTCACACCATTTATTTACTTCTGAAAAATAAAGCAAGGGCTCTGGCTAAAGTTACAGAGATTTTTGAAGCACCTAGAGTTTAGATATCATCTGGATCAGTCACAATGACCGCTAAAAACTTGAGCGATCTTACAAAGTCTATCTATTGCAAGCAGTAACTGGAGTTTGTGGATGAAACTAGAGCAACTGCAGCCATGGTAAATACCTAGCTTGTACTCCTGGGGGCAAACAAAAACAAAACACCCCACATTATATGCATATAAGCTATATAGCATATGATAAACAAAGGAATCCGAAGCTCCCGATTCCTTCGAAAGAACTGTCATTTACAGTTCATACCAGTGAATCAGTCCTACCTGTCCAGGGTGGAACTGCCAGTGGAATACTCTTTTGACGAGGACCGACTACTATAAAAGGATGATGACTGCAGTGGTAAAATGCCTTGAAAAAACAGAAAGAGAGGCAGATCGTTTTGTTCCAGATAACTCAGCTATTTAGACAATATACAACTCATTTATAAGTATTTAGTCAAAAGGTTAAAAAGTCCTCAAATACTGTTTTCCAGAATTGGTTGGGAAAGTCCTAACACATTCTTAGAAATACTAATAAAAATATTAATCATATGTAAGTAAAGAGATGATGGAGTTTTAATGAACTCACTGCCAAGCTCCAAACTTGTATTCCAAACTGGAATACAAAACATCAGTCACTGAATGGTCAAAACTCTTGGAAAAATAACAAATTCCCCCTCTTCTTCAAATATACCTGATACACATAACAAAACACTGACTAATGATTTCTAACATCATGGCCTATAAGTTCAAGGCAAATATAAAGAAGTGTAAAGTTACTCTTCCCACTCTGAATTCCACAGTAAATTACTATACGCTCAGGGCAAAATGTGAATGTTTCGTTGTTCTGATATCATTGTGTCAGATCCCGAGACTAATGCCTCAAATGGTGCCACATTAAAAAAAAAACCTCTCATGAGTCAAAACCCTCACCTATTACCATGAATCATGATATAACTTAGTTTGAATAATGAACAAACATTTGCTTCTATTCCAACGTGAAGTGGTTTGAGCCATGCAGCTTTCAAAAGCGTCGATATATGATGGATGTTCATGGTGCCATTACCTGAACTTGCAGGTATACACTCACAGGCTCTAATTTGGACTCTAAAGAGCAAACCAGGTTTTCATTCAGAGATAAATATTCACCTTAATGGCTCCTCAAGCAACATGTCTGTGCCATCAGAGCCACACTAAAAAAAGAATGCATTCAGTAACATCCCCTGCAAAAACAACATCTTGAATGCATTCCCCTTTATGCAGGCAAAAGGCTCAGTATTTATCAGTAAAACTGAAGAACGGTGCTGCTTACTAGTTTATATACATACCATCAATATTTCTGCATTATCTAACATTCTGTGATCTATAAAACCTTGCCACACACCAGTATCCAATAAAACTTTGATTTTGGACTCAAGTTCTGGCCTCAAAGAGTTCCCCCTCTAAGTTCTGGGGAAGAGATAGGGAAGTAAATGCAAACTACATATTTTCAGCACAAAAAAAATCCTACAATTCATGTGGGCATCAGCAGCAAAGAAGAGATTTAAAAGTAAACAGGAATGCAAAGGAAAAGGAAAAAAGGAAATCCTTGTGTTTACAGAAACCCCCTTTCCAAGGGGAAGGGCAGCTTGGAGCAAAGTTTGAAGGTGCCTGTTAAATTTTTAAATGTGCTGTACAGCAGATACATCGTAAGTTGCCAGAGAAGCTGTGGCTGCCCCCTCCCTGACAAGGTTCAAGGCCAAGTTGGATAGGGCTTTGGGCAACCTGGGCTAGTGAAGGGTATCCTTGCCTATGTCAGGGGGTTGGAACTAGGTGATCTTTGAGGTCCCTTCCAACACAGACCAGCCTGTGATTTTACAATTAGCAGCCAGGTATAAAGGTCGGGTCACACTAGGGCAGAATAGGCTTTGAAAACTAAGTCAAGTTGTTTGCATCTCATGGGGACTGGAGGAAGCAAGAAAGTTAGTGGCATAGGGAAAGCAGATTAGGAATTGGACTCGCTGATCCTTCTGGGTCCCTTTCAACTCAGTATATTCTATAATCTCTGCAGCAGTTTTCTAAACTAACATTACAAGGGATAAAACTATACTAGTCAAAGGCAGGTATCACTTGGCTATTTTTTTTTTTTTTACCTGATGACCTATTTTCCTCTGCCTGCTTCAGATTCAACTGTTTCTCTCTGCTGCTGTTCAAGTACTTCCATGCTGGATCACTCAAGGCTTTATTATTCCTACAGATAAACAAGAATGGAAGTCAGTGCAGTTACAGAAGATACAGCATGTTCCTGCTTGATATTTACAACTTGTTTTAAAGCATTGCTCTCCTATCACCTTTAACACTTGACTATAAAACAGTTAAGTTTTATTTTCAGGTAAGTTTAACCAATTCATTTAAATAAGCCTTCTTACTTATGATTAAGCACAATTCCAAACACACAGAGCTTATTCCCCAAATGGTTATTTCCCTTTTTGAATTTTGTTTTGAAAACCAGCTCAACAGAGGAGGTACCTATTGTTATATACCTACAGTGCATGTACCAATCCTAGCTAAATTGACAAAGGGAAGGTGGTGCAAAACTTGCATGTGCTAGTTCCTGCAAATCACCTACTTGAGAAGGTTGTATTTCCCTCATTAACCCTGAAGGCAAACCCAATTTCAAGGACCCAATGTGTGCAGAAGTTGACTAGTGGCTGGCTTGTACCATGTTGTTGAAACAGGAAATATTCAAACAATCCTTTCAGAAAAAAAAGCAATCAATCCATCTCTGCAAATGAACAAAGAGTTTAAAATCAGAAAACAGAAATGACAGGTTACTTACGTTGAAGAATCATTCTCTTTGGGATAATCTTCACTCATTTCTGAACCAAGAGGTTGTGTTCTTTTCCTCTTTTCACTGAAGACAGAAAAATTTTGAAGTGGTCATTCTTTCAGAAAGGCTAGCAAATGATCCTCTTCCAGCTGAACAGAGCTCCTCAAAGATTTCTACGCATTTTCCACCTATCTTCCACAATCCCCACTTTCATAACGTAGCATGCAGAGAAGAATTTGTTCTGCCAAACTCCTAAGCTGCTCATAAAGCTCTGGTGCCAGTACCAGCCAGAGGATAGAAAAGCACTTATTAGCATCCTGTCAAAAGTAACAGCAAAACCAGGAAGACAACATATTCCCTTCTTACTTCCAGGTGTACCAACTCCCACCTGCAGCTCTAGAGCTATGAATTTTAACAATAGCATAAGGGTATAACACTCCTACCGATTCTCCAACAAGCCCGCTCTGTGAGGGACAGATGATGCAGGAGATGCTGAAATGTTCACCCTGTTGCTAGGTGTTCCAGCTCCAGTAGAATTCTTCACCGATGCTCTCGCTGGGGTACCCAGCACCTTGCGAAATGGATTTTCCTCCTTACTTTCCACAGTCACTCTTTTGGGAGGAGTCTGCAAAGCCCAAGCAGAGGGGGCCAGGGAGACAACCAAAACAGTGAAAAACAGAACCACCTTTAGCCTAATCTAGCATTTAGGCAGCTGCTTTACTTGCAACAGTGTAGCCTCCAAAAGCAGAAAAAAATGCTACTTGTAATAGAAGAAGAGAGTTTAACACTAATTAAGACACAGGTAACATTTTGACTGTATGAATGCAAGTCATAAACACCAAACTCTACTCCAGTAACCCATTTCCCTTCTCAGTTTTCAACACTAACTCAGGTGAACCTTAGTTTGTAAAATCCCCTTTGCATGCTTTGACATTAGAACACCCACAGCACGATTCCTCACTACTTCCAGATCAATCCTGGGCAGTATTAAAAAAACAAACCCCAACAGCCATATTAAAAACCACACAATTAGAACAGTGCCCTGAAGGCCTTGGGACAAACAAGTGCCATGTGTAGCACTGTGGAAAGAACTAATAGTTGGTTGACTAAAGAATGTCAGTCAATTTAGACTTGAAAACTAAACAGGTCTAATCTTACCACTGCACACACAGCCTTAGAATTTTTGCTGTGAGACTGTCTTTAAGCAACATGTAAAATCTGTTTTGGGACAATGGCAAAAACATTGTCCCTCAGAGTGGTAATACAAGTATATTCACAGAGATAATGAAGTAAATTAAAGCTGGTAAATACACCACAAAATCTAATGTAGCGGCAAAAGGAAGAGCCAAAAAATATTCAAGGAAAACCACTTTTGGGGAAAAGTCTGCAAAATTTACACAAGAATCTGATCAAACATCACAGATTCAGTAATTTCTTCTGGGTCAAACTGGGTCAGCAGCATTTCAACATACATTTGCCTGAACCCTGCTAAACTCATTAAGACCTACTCTGACTATAACATGTTCAGCTGCTAGATCAGGTGTTCAGTATAAACTGATATGCAGAACTATGTGAGAAGCAAGTCTTAATCATGTGCTTTCCCCCTCTCTGTTTCTCCTCTGACTGACAGCTCAGCATGAAGAACATATTCTGTCTTCTCTAGGTAGGCAGTGACCTTTTTTAACCATACAGAATATATGGCTCCTCATGAGCAAGACACACCATCACCAACCACCCTCTATACATCTACTACAAGCCCTCTAGATGCAAAGCTATTGCATCATACAATAACAAAATGAGAGGAGGAAATGAATGAAGTAAAATTCAAGGAAGGAGTGGGAAAGGAATATTTTTAATTAAACAAACCTGGTTCTCTATGTAAGAGAATTGTCTATTAGCTTCCTTCTGTGTGGTCCTGCTGCCCAGCACACCTCCGAAGCTGCTGGATCCTTGAGAGGGTTTCCCAGCTGACAGAAAAAGTACACGACATTTGATTTTATTGTCATTTAACTGACTGGAAGTCTTACTTGTAAGACATTACGTAGCTAGAGTTGGTTTTGAAAAGGACACACTAGATGTCTTGCCAAGACACAGCACAATATTCTGAGGGCACAGACATAAGCACATGTCTATGGATATCCCTTATACCGGCCCTTTACTCAGTTGGCAGTAAAGGTCCTATCCTTAAAAGGAACAAAATAAAAGTAAAATAAAAGTAAAATAAAAGTAAAATAAAAGTAAAATAAAAGTAAAATAAAAGTAAAATAAAAGAGATGGGGCACATGTGATAGACAAGAGTTTTTCAATAGCAACACACAACATAAACAATTCCTACACATTTAATCTCTGCTTACTGTTCAGCATGACAAAAGTACATCACAAAAAAAAGCACAGAATAAAAATCAGGGTTCAGAGGCAAGAAGAAGCATTTACACAAATGCAGAGAGAGTCAGTAACACCTAACCATGAAAGAGAAACCACAACACCAACCCCTCTCCAAAGTTATTAACACTATTTACAACAACTGTACTTACCAGTATGAACCTTGTCTTGATGGACTGCATCCAAATACATCCGCATTTCATTTGCATCCTTAAATGGTACCTTATCAATTGTCAGGAAGCTGGTATCCTTTAGTGTTAGCATCAAACAACACAGTTTTCTACCATTCGGTCGTAAGGTCACAGTTTTAATGTTATGGCTTAGCTGAAAACAAGAAAGCAATGATAAACACAAATCCATTTTGAAAAGGCCAAACCACTTACAAATTCAAACAGAACACTTCAAACAGAGAGGGTAAGAAGCACTCACACCTAAATGCTTCTCCTTGCTCCGTTTCAATCAAATATTAAACCTCTGAGAATTAATGCAATTGGTGATCTTGGGAGCTGATGGAACCGGGAGGACGGTATCATTATAACAGTCACTATGGATAATCTTTCTGAAACTTTGTTGCTGTTAAGTATGACTTTTTTGAATGTAAGGAATAAGAACTTCATTCATAGAGTCCCATTCAGCTGTCTGAAACTTCCACATCAAGCTTGAAATATAATTTGAGATGAGGACAGTTTTAAACATTAAGCACACACTTTACTTGATAATTTGCTCTCAGGGAACAGAGTTTTGACATAACTTACAGTATTTGCTAAGGCAGTAAGCAAATAAGAAACTTGCTTAGTCTGTATGCAACATTATAAAAATTAAGATATGTCATAACTTTCATAGTTATGGTCAAGCACAAGAATTTTTTAATAAGAATTTGTGCTCCTAATGCTGCTGCTGCTGCTACTTTATGATACTGTTATTTAAGTGTTACTTCAAGCTTAGCCACCAGTAAGAACTTGCTACTCAGTAAAGGCTCTACTAACGATGCTGGTTGAGGGCAACTCCTAAAGCTGAGTGTGGGAGCAGAAGAGTATCTCACACCTGCAGACTGTTTGGAAGTTTGACAATACACACCTAAGCATAGTCTCATTCTCAATTCCCTTGCTCTTTTCTGCTTAACTCTTCATTTTGCTGCTGCTTCTTTCATCCTGGCTGAGATCAGGCACTAGCTACACAGACACCTCCATGCTGAGATACCGACACATTCAACGTTGCTTCGTTCCAAGACCGGAATCCACAGCCAAGGTCACTAGACACTAACAAGACCGAGTAAAACACTGCTCATCAGATTGGAGCCTTCTAATTCGGCCTACCCTGCATACTGACACACTGCTTATCTAAATAACAACGATGAATAGACACAAACACTAATTACACTAGAACACTGGAGTTACACTACTCTTGAGCCTGTCTTGCCTCCTTCAAGCTACACACAAGTTTAAAAATAAAAATTATTTCTGATTTTTATTTAAATTTGTTCAGGCATACAAAAGGCTCAGATAATAAAAGGCACTCCACAGCCAACAGTGTGATTTCTTTATTTTTCCCCATGAAGATCATTAGCTTCTTAGAAAGCCAAACTAGACACAACAGCAGCTCATGTCAGGATGGAAAATCACCTCAATCAAAATCTAAGAGGTTTTTTTGATTGGAGATTACACTTCTGATACTTCATGCTCAATCCTTGTTTTAGTTTTGTTTTTTGCTTTGTTTTGGGTTTTATGTGCATATTGGTTTGGGGTTTTTTTTTAGGGGTGGTGCTAGCGTGCATTTATAAACATAAGCTAGAAGTGTTTTCAAAGACCTAAGAACTGAAAAGGGGGCTCCAAATCTTCCATCCCCTCTTAAAACACTGAGCCAATACAATGGGATTACAGTTACTTCAGTCTCAGTGCAAAACAACCTATATCAGTTCAAACTGCTATCATGAGAGGGCTTCATCCATACTCGCCATGCTCCTGTTATGACCCAGCAAGTGTCACAAAGTCTTAGGAGATAGGATAAACAAATTATTATCTCTTTAACGTGTATCTAGCATCTAGGACAACTTAATCGAAGCTCTGAAACATCCTTAAACTGTGTCACATGACATAAGAAACTTGATTATGCATCAACCACCACAGAAACAAATATATCCCTGGATCTATACAAATGTTCCAAAACAGCAAAGTTAAAAAAAAGTGAAATCATTCACAGTTCTCCCAGAATGACTTGTGAAAAAAGGAATGCTACTTCAAAAGCAAAATTATCAGCTATTCGTCATTCCTGAAGTGGCACACAAAAGCTGTGACAGACTGGGTCCAGCTCACACAAGCCACACTCAAGCGCCAGCCTGCAGCACAAGATGCAGGCAGGGCAGCTCTCCTTGCATGCTGTTCACTCCCACCAACACTCTTGTCTTGGCGGCTGTGTCACTTAAAGATGAACAAGAAAGCAGATCATGCTGAAAAATAAGCACCACCCAAACAAAAATAACTGGTCTAAGGATGCACCTGCCCATTTCCTACTTCTCCTTCACTGTGCTCCAAGCTGCACGCTCCCATACCAACCGCTCCACCTGATCTTGCATTTGGTCCTTTCCACAAGTTAATTCCCAAGAAAACCCACCATGGAGAGATCTGATGAGTGGTAGAGCCAGCAGATGTAAGAAACTGGGAGCAAAACCTGTCCCTTTAGGCCATGGTTAGCTGTCCTATAGGCTCATCCTCCCTGGGGAGCCACCTTTGGAGTCACTGTCACATCACATAAACACTCATCCAGGCAGAAAGCAGCATGTGAGAACAAGCACCCAGGGAAGGTATGAGAGAAAAAAGAGACCAATCTTCTCAGAAGTAACATGGCCCAACACCAGATTAAATCACACATGGAGTTGCAGCATTACAGGTGAGAACACAAATATTCTTTTTGAGCCTACGGTTACAGAGGTAGTCACACATTTCATGCGCTTCTCATGATCTTCTCATGCTGTGATTCCAAGGCAGCACAGGCCGAGACTTTTCAGTCCAACAAAGCAGAAAAATCTGATCTTTCAAAAATAAAGTGAACTTTTCCTCACTGTGTCTGCACTCAGAAATAAAAGGATCAGAGGAAGGTCTGGTGAACCCTACTGCTGGAAAACACTGGCAATAGGACAAAGCTGTTTACAAAGTTGCTAAATGTGATAGGACTTTTTATTTCTTTCTTCCATCTGCTCTTGTACCATCTACACATTTTTAAATCAGACTAAAATTTCTTATAGAAATACACTCCCTCGCATTTGTTTAATTTGGGGCATTTTGCATAAAACACTAGGGAGACTGAGCTGAAAACAACTGCAGACTGAAAAAAAAAGTGGTTTAGGCTCAATATGGCAAAAGAATCTTTAACAGTGATCTGTATCAGCCTCTCAGTGAGGAAAGCACACTGCCTGGTATACTTAAAAACTAAAATTGTAACTCTTGCTGTTCAGCAGCCTTGTGTAAACCAGCAAATGGTTACAAGGGTGTTAACACTATTACTCTTCAGCTGGGAAAGCTTCTAGCACAAAGCCTTCAGGAACTTCACCTCTAGGTTCTGCAAATCTACCAGTGACAAAGGTTACGCATTCCAAAAACTCAGGCACGGGAGGTGTCACTACATTACATACTTTGGAAACTTTTCTCTGCTTTTTGGTTCTTCCCATTCAGTAGTATCTCGATGCTGACCTTGGCAGATACTTTAACAATACACGTGAATAATTTACAGGAGAGTTACACAAAGGGATTAGTGTTCAGGAAACGAGGAACAAGAAACAGTGACAGAGGGAAACTTGCATGACACTTAATAGCCTTGAAGAGGACAGCTGTTCACAAAAGAGCACAATCCACGCACTGCTGAAACAAAAGCCTTAATATTAGGTGTACCTGAAACGTCTTTGGAATTCCTCCAACATTGTAGTGAACCACTAGACTCACTTTGTTGTCCTTCTCCACAATTTCAAAGCTCCCTTCTTTCCATTTTGTAATCCCAGTCTGCATGCTGCGCATCCGGACAGGTCCGTGCACCTTCAGCGGAGCCATGCTTTCTCAGAGAAAAGCGCGCACTCCACCTCAGAGACCTGTTAAACAGGAGACATTTATAACCAGGCAGGCCAAGCGATACCTACAGGAAGATGTCCGTGTGAGTTGAAGTTTCTGAGGAAGCTCAGCAGAGCCGTCTTGCCGGTGTTTTTTAAACAGAGCAAAGAGGAGTCGTCCAGAAACTGAGGTTATCGCAGCCTCTTCCAGGCTGAGCAACCATGCTCGGATTCCCCGCTGCGCAAAGTCGAACCGTCCCAAACACGGCTCCCAAGTTCTCGTAAATCCTTAAAGCGGCTTCAACGGACTCAAGGAAAAGGGAAACAGCAGCGTCCAGGGAGAGCCCGTGAGGGACGGGCACCGCGTTTCGCAGGAAAACGCTCCCCTCGCTCCTGCGGGGACGCGAACTGGTCACCTGAAGGGAGAGGCCCGCCCGGCCGTGCCCTCCTGTGCTGCCGCCGCTGCCCCCCCCACCCCCGGCACTCCGGCCGACGGACAGCCCCGCACGGCCGCGGGCACAGCGCGGAGGGACACGGTTTAACCAAGTCCTTGAGGGAAATGAATGGAGCGGCCCCTGCGTGCGGACCCTGGAGGAGCCGCCGCAGCAGCAGCAGCAGGAGGGTCCCCCCGGCCGCCTGCACTCGGGCTCCGCCGCACCNGGCGGATGGCGGGAACCGGCCAGCAGCGCGAGACGCCCCGCGACGCACGCACGCGCGCGCACAAGATCACTACGTCAGCGCGGCGGCACGCTTCCCGGCGCGCCCCGCGACCGCCCCGCCCGTCCTCCCGCATGCGCAGAAGCGACCCATTCAGACCTCCCCGCCGCTTCCCCAGCAACGTCTCGTCGGCGCATGCGCGCAGCCTCCGCGTGTCTCATCGCCCCGCCCCTATCCCAGCGTCCTTCGCGGTGGGGTGAGAGGTCGGGGCGGGCTTCCTTGGTCAGTGGAGGCGGTCGCTTCAAGAGCGGCGCTGCCGGTG
>VXBZ01010993.1:80137-92396 GCA_013399135.1 Heliornis fulica | reverse complement strand
CCGCGGTGAGGCGGGGCTCCGGGCAGGGCAGGGGAGGGGAGGGGAGCTGAGCTGAGCTGAGAGGGTAAGGGCCTGGGGGCGCTCCACGCGGTGGGGGCGCTCGGTGCGGCGAGGCCCTGACGGGCTCTGTGCTTCCGCGGTGACTGACTGCGGGGTGGTGGGACACCCAGCCCCACCGGGAGGCGCTGAGCGCTTTTCTTGCTCNGGCTGCGGAGGGAAAGACGCGACATCGGGAAGTTCCTCGGGGCGGCAGAGGCCGGCTTTGCCTTCCTCTCTTTCCCCCAGTACCTTGCAGCGCCCAGCAGTTGGTGCTTCCCCTCCCGCTCCTCGGGAAGGGCGGGCCGGGCCGCCTGGTCAGGCTGGTGGGAGTGGAACGGGACTCCTGTCCGGGTGCTGAAGGAGGGGCTGACTTTAAACGGTGTTGTAATTGCATCTTGCCTCCCCCTGAGCAGGTTTTGGGTTTTCACTTCTCTAAGTGCACGTTCGTTGAGTGTCCCAGGCTTGTGGAATGAAGTCTCCCGTGTGCCTCACGTTTGGAAGGTGCGGTGCAAGACCAGAAGTTAGAGCTGCTGTCACACGAACTTAGCTCCAGGGCCTGCTGGGACTAGCAAGCAAACAAGAGAGAGTAAAATACTTAGAATCTGGAGTTGAGAAACTTTTGAAGCCTTCCCACATTAAGTGCTTGTGACTCTAAATTAGTTCTTGGAGTGCAGGCAAGTACTTCTGGTTTCAAGTGATGCTTTCCAGAGCATGGAAGGGTGTGTGAGATCTTAGGGAGCTCTCTTTATCAGCATTTACACTTTTATAGCAATGTAGTTCTTAAGTGTTTGTCAGAATGCACGAAGGACTGCTGTACCTCCCTGTAATTTTCTGTGTTCTAGTCACCTCTCTATAATAGAATTTTTGAAGATAACTTTATCCAAGTCTGTTTCAGAAATGGTAATAAACTCCTTTGAATGTAAATTCAATTTAAACATAATTGGCAGCACCTGGTGGTGCTGTATTGAGGTGTTTCCTACCACAGTGGGTTAGTGTGCTGTGGCTAATGGTCACAGGGATGGGTGCTTAGTTCTGGAAATAGGCTAAAGAGCTGTGGTAAATAGTGTTCTCTTAGTAGTATCATGAATTGGGGAAGAAATAGCTTTGAGTGTTATGGATGCTGTTGTGATAAAGCTGTGGTGAGCCAGAGTATTTGTCTGTATGCAGTGACACTGGTGACAGAGCTGACCCTTCGATTCCAGACCTGGAGGCAGCATCATGTGCTAGAGGCTTGAGAACAGGCTCAATTTGGAAGAGAAAGCCAGTTGCCTAAATCCGGTTCATTATTTGGGCATGGGTGTTTGAGGTAATGCTGTTTCTCTCGAGGAAGTTGTTACAAGATCTTTTGTGATGTAGAGGTGGCTAGCTTCAGTGCTGTATCAAGATGCTGTTGGTATCATTTGCTTTCCCTATGTGTTGGAGGTCTGCCTGGCAGGATTCTGTCTCGGAACTTGCAGGATTTCCAGTTAGCCCTCAGGGTCCCCAGAATTTTGTTTTAGAGGAAGATGTGGAAACAACCAAAAAGTAGGAAATTAGGTGGAGGAAAAAAAAAATCTTTCAATTTAAACTGAGAGGAGCAACTGCAGAGCTTGTGAGAAGCAGTTAGTTCTGGCTAAGACAGATATTGGCTATCATAAACTTAATTGCGTGGAAAATCTACTTAGTGTTCTCCAGGGGTCATGAGCACATGATTGTGCTTTTAAAGGGTCGATGTATTTAAGCTTACAGGAACTGAAACTTCTGGTGAGTCTAGAAAAATAGATGGCAGCTTTAGATAATACAATTATAACAACATTATTTCTACACTGCTTGTCACTCTGCCATCCCAAATAAAAACAAATGAGCTCTGCTTATTCTCCCTCTCTGAGCTCCAGTGTAGGAGTTGCCAATGGAACTGCACTCTCAGCTGCAACAGCACAATAAATTTCTTAAAATTACTAATTATGTGTGAGAATTAGGGTGGGGTGTAGAATTAAGAAAATTCAATAGATGAGAGAAAATAAGAGGCTAGGAAGTAAGGTGAAGGTATTTGAACCCCAAGTACAGGGGTTGATATCAGCACATTGGCTTATATGGAGATGTTTAAGTTGAATAATATGATGGATGTGGCTGGTGAAGTCCCACGGGTGATGAAGAATCTCTTTGGACCTGACTATGGCCATAATACATGGGTGAATGAAGGAGGAGAACTTTGCAGAAATAGACAGAAAGCTCTGGAAGTGTCTGCCAAAGATCACAGTCTCCCTTCGTCCCTCCTGCAGTCTGGGAGCCTGCCCTGGCACACGGTTCCAGGTTTAGTTCCAGCCACTTTCAATTCCTGAACTCCTTTGAATTCTCAGTGATGAGGCACTTAGTTGTAGCATTACTCTCAGTGCGGAACAGGCAGCACTTAGATCTGTTGCGGTAAGCGCATAAAGAGTTTCAGTCTGGGCTTAAAAAAGAAAATAGCCTCATCCATGACTGCCGTACGCACGGGGATGCCGAGCTGGGTGCATGCCAGCTGACTCGGGAGCAGCAGTGTGTGAGCAGGGCTGTGCTTTGATTGAATAGCAAACACTGCAGCAGGATTATCGAATTGTCTCTGCAGGCTTTTGGAAGTCCTCTTGACGGGGATTTTAATGCCTGCATTTGTCTCCCTCAAAACTTTGTATCTGAATACTCAAACTGTCTCTCGAGGAAGCCTGCTGAGTGTTTGTTTACACCTTGAGCACTTGCTGTGCCAGCCAAGGCATGAGACAAACTTCCATTGAAAGTCTTGCTCATTGCCCTTTCTGTAGAAACTCTGCTACAGTTCCACAGCCCCTGTTGCTCTTCCTCTCCTTTCCTTCCCTTCCCAACCTTCCTCCCTAATGGTTTTTAGCTTGAAAACTTGTTGGTCTTGATACTGTTCTTTCCAAGAGTGGCAGAAGAGAAGTCCTGCGTTTCCTTCTGAGTAATAGAAAATGTACCTTGGCCATGAGTGGAGATCTGCTCTTCTCTGGGTTTGTTTTGAACCAAGGAGTTTTGCAGAAAATCAGTGCTGCAAAATTCCCCTCTAGCTGTATGCGTGTAAGCAAGACACGTGGGATGAATAAGAGATGTCTCTAATGGCACATGTTCCTGGCTGTGGACCACATTGTGCTGACATTGGAGCAGTGAGAATTTTTGTAGTGTTTCTGTGAATGTTTTTCTCATGTGTGTTGAGCGAATCCTATCGTAAGGCTCTGATGTCATGGGTGGTTTTGGAGGGAAAAAGTCTTCATCGCTTTGAATTTGTGGAAGCTTGTGCTGGAAGCATGAAATGAATGCATGCTGAAGGCAGCTGGAACAAGCGATAGCTGGCTAAAGTACGCGTGACCTTCCCGGGAGCTCTGTTGGCACAGGCAGGCGCAGCAGCACGGTGCTCCTGTGTCGCTGAATGAAGTTACAAGGTATGACTTCAAAAGCTGATTGAGAGAGACTGTCCTAGTGAGTCAGGCCAGAAAGTAAAACCTTTGCATTTCGGGTGGATTAGCCTTCTTATTTCACCTAGGGAAGCAATCCATACCCAGGGCATCTCGATGCAGCTTTAGTTACTTCCTTCCCCAGGCAGAGCTTCCTGAGCACTTATCTGCCAGGTTGTGGGAAAGGTTTGGGTGAAACTTAAGTTTTCTTGTCTCTCTTTCAGCCTGTGCCAACAGCACTGGCTCAGGTTGATCGTGAGAAGATCTACCAATGGATCAATGAGCTGTCCAGCCCCGAGACACGGGAGAATGCACTGTTGGAGCTGAGCAAGAAGCGTGAGTCTGTGCCTGACCTTGCCCCGATGCTGTGGCACTCATTTGGCACGATCGCGGCGCTCCTTCAGGTGGGTAGGACCAGCACCATCTTTTGTCCAGGACACGGCAGAGCTGGTGCATCCATGGAGCAGATTTGGGGAAGCATTGGCAGGGTGATCTGTTATCACCACTGCTGGGGTGTGGTCTGTGCTGGATCATGGGGAGAGTTGAGCAGATAGAGGAGGGAAGCCCACTTCAGTATTTGCTACAAATCCTCATTAGCAAAACAATGCATATAGAGACTAAGATTTCTAATTAGCTTATGTAGTTGGAAGGGGAAGTTCTTGGGTGCATGAGCTCCCAGGATAACCTGTAGGTGTGGTTCACATGCTGATTATTTTTGTGCAGTATTGTGGCAGTATCTTACTCTGAAGATCTCTGGTTTGCTTTTATTTCTTTTGCATGATCATGATCAGTGCTCCTCTGCCAGAAGGTTGCCCTTGGTGGCAGCCTGTGGGGAGGGCAGCATAGGAGTGCTGCTCACTACTCCAGAGGATCCTTGCAAGGGAAAGTACTTGTATTTCACGTCAAACTGAGCGTCTCATCTCTGGGCAAACTGTTCTACAGCTGATGACTGCCTCTCAGTGCCAAATCTAGTTGCTCCTTTCAGAGAATGAAAGAAGTGCAGTATTGACGTTGTTAATCAGTTTCAGAGTGGCCCTGAAACAAGTGAAGAAAATTAGAAGGGAGCTATAGTTGGAAGCAGGCACATTTCTGAACTGGATTTCTTGCCCTCAGCTGTTTTCCTCGCATTGAGTTAGAAGAGTACTGGGAGCTACAGCATGAGTAATGTGGGTGTGCTCTGCCTCTGGGCAGAGGAATGGTGCTCCTCTTTGCTCTGAAAGCTCAAAATGGAGCAGTACCTACACTACCAAAGAGCCAGGAAATCAAATAAACCCTTTTTTTTTAACTAAAACTGAAGTTCAACTACATCCTTGTGACACCTTGTCACGTTGACCCAGGTTTGCCCTGGCCTGGGCAGCATGGTGACTGCCACAGAACCCCAAAGTGAGACTGCTACCTCCCATCACCACAGTTCATGGCTGGGCAAGTGCTTTGGTACATCTTGCTGATAGTTTTCCTCTGAAACCTTTCTTAATCTGTTAATTTTTAGGAAATTGTAAATATTTATCCATCAATCAACCCTCCGACATTGACAGCCCATCAGTCCAACAGAGTCTGCAATGCTTTAGCTCTACTACAGTGTGTTGCATCACATCCTGAAACAAGGTAAGTGTTTCCAAATGTGTTCAGTTTTCTGAGGTGTTGATGTTGACAGCTCAGCCTGACTGTTTGACTTGAGTGTGTAAGCTCCTTTCTTCTGTTTTACCAAGAGAAGCAGAACAGAGTGCAGAGCTGGAAGACAGGCAGCTGCCTGCTGCTTTCACTTGCTTGCACAGATTAGCAGGATGACAGCTTTATTGTGGTCCTAAATGCATTGCATTCCCTGAGTCATCCTAAGATACTGAAAATTCCCAAAATGTTTGGTTGTGGCAGCTTTTGGGACCTCAGCCAGAGATAAGGGTGCCTTTGTACTGAGTGTTGTGTGCAGGATTGGTGTTTTACTGATCTTACAGTTACTTTAGTCCAGCTGTCCAAGGGGTAGCATGAGCAGGACTGCCCTTCCTGTATGTTGCAAGAGAGCAGTAGCACAGCTGTGTTCAGAGTCCTCAGCCAGTGCCTGACTTCAGGATTTCTTGGTCTGTGTTCAGCAGGGGAAAAGATAATGTTAGTTCTGTAAAAATCTGTAGCTAAAACCCAGAAGGAAACTATCTGGAGATTCATGGTCTCAGGTTTCCTTTCCTGCTGAAAAGAAAGCACTGCTAGCTGAATTTGGTTTTCAGCTGCTGCAAAGTTGTGTTAAACAGCAACCCTCTGTGAGATGAGATCCAGAGAAATAGGGTAGTTGTACACCATATACCTTTAAATATAAAGCTAGAAACCAAAAACTGAGGAAAATCATTCAAGAGGGCTTCCCCCTGCTAGCGAAGTGATCTCCAGGTTCTCAGGTGATCTCTACTTTTGAGGAGCAGCAGCAACGTCAGGGTAGTGCGAGGCTGTACATGGATTGTGTGCTCACTTGGTTTTCTGTGTTTCTCACATTGATTTGGCATTCTCCCTTTCCTACAGGTCAGCTTTCCTGGCAGCTCATATCCCTCTCTTCCTGTACCCCTTCTTGCACACAGTTAGCAAGACACGTCCATTTGAGTACCTGCGGCTCACGAGCCTCGGAGTGATCGGTAAGCAGCCGGACTAGTGCCTGAGCACTGTGTTCCTGCTCACACTGTGGGTGTACAGATCTGAGTGGCTAAAGTCACAGGTCTGTTTTACTGGGGTCTGAGTTCTGTAGCATTAATGGGAGGAGCTGCTTGTTTTCCATCAGTTGAGGTACATTCCTCTTCCTGTGTGGGATGTGGTCTTTTCACTAATAAAACATTCCTGGCACATGAGTGCATTGCCAAAAATAAATCTTCTGTGAGTACAAGCACCTGCACCTTGTTATACCTTCACCCTCAGCCCAGCCAGGTACAGACTGAGCTTTCTTTGGGTTTTTTTCATTGATTGACTTGAGTGTATTTGCCCTGTGCTCCCCCCATCCTCTTCATACCTCTCTCAGGGCATAAAGTAGAAGGGTCTTGAAATGAATTTCTTCTTCCCAGAGGTTGACATGATCCTCTTGTATTTTCCCATTGGGGAAAAGCCAAGGCTGCATCCCTTCTCTGAAAAACAAACAACCCCCAAGCCCAGCCTGATTACTTTTATGCTGCCACAACAATTTCTTCTCCAGCCATGTGCTACAACACACTTAGGATGGCAGTTGCTCTGCCTCCTGCTGAGACCTAACGATTCCTGGGGAAGGCACAGTGCAAGCCCCTCTTTGGAAGGTGAGATTTCTTATCTTACAGAGTTTGTTATTTATTGATTTTGGGTTTTTTTTTTGTTTGTTTTTCCTTCAAGGGGCCCTGGTGAAAACTGATGAGCAAGAGGTGATAAATTTCTTATTGACAACAGAAATTATCCCCCTGTGTTTACGCATTATGGAGTCTGGCAGTGAACTCTCCAAAACGGTACCTACTCTTTTTGTCCTAATTAAGGCTTCTTGTTTATCTCTAACTGACCAGGCAGCCAGTAACTTGCAGACTCTGAGTGGAGATCTTTACCTCCTCAAAACACAAACCAAACCCACCCAACTAAGCTGGAGTTTCTGAGTTTGTTTGCTTGGGAAAGTTCTTGGTGCTCTCAGCAGCTCTTCCCTCCCTTGCAGCACTGCAGAGTAATTTTCAAGGCAGAGCTGGATCAGCTCTCTGTAGCCTGAGTGAGCAAACACTGTAGCTACACAGTGCAGAGGTTAAGCAGCAGCTGTTAGTGGTGGTTATGAGAATGTTCACTGCACTGGACAGGTTTTTGCGCCCTCTGGTTAAGGGCCTCTTTCTTTCCCTGTGAGCACAGCTCCATGGTCGGTCTGGTCTGATGACTCAGGTAGGCTGGTCACAGGCTTTAGTCTGTGTGTGGTTCTGTGGTGAACCCCACTGACACAGCTGGTGAGGTGCTCTCAGTCATGTAACTGGCAATGAATCCACAATGCTCAAGATGAAGACCAAAACAGCTGGCCTTCTGAATGGCAGGGACAAAGGACAGATCCTTCTCCTGCTGCTTGCTGTGTGACCAGAGTAGTGTGGCTGTAATCGTGAGGCTGTCCTGAGAGGCCCTGTCTTCACAACCTGGATCCAGTTGTCTTGTACATGCTGCTTTGTGTCTGTCTCCTCTCTTTAGCCAGAGATGCCAAGCATTGTACAGTGTCCTGTGCTTTCTTGTGGCTTTACATTTCCACTAAGTAAAGCATTTGCTGCCTGTTGAAAGGCTTTTCAGCTCTGGTACTGCCTTGAAAAGAGCACAGCACAAAGCCTGTTTCTTTTCAGGATAGATAAGTTGTTTATACACTTTTACTGCTTTCTCTCTATTCTAGGTTGCTACATTTATTCTTCAGAAAATCCTTCTGGATGACACAGGGCTGGCATATATCTGTCAGACCTATGAGCGGTTTTCCCATGTTGCCATGATACTGGTAAGATTATTTGTTTCCTCTCTAAAAAATACTCTCTAGCAGCCGGCTTATTTGCCAGCTGCTGGAGCAAAGGATGAAAGAGGCAAATAGTTCTTGGGCTTACCACAGCTCTCTGTATCCTCATGTTTCCTTTTGTATCTTGTTTGCTAAGCATCTCCAGAGAAGAGTGTTCAGGGCTGTTGGTTGGATGTGAATCGATTTTAATTTTATGTAAGGATGACCACATCGCTCAGACTGTGTATTCATTTCCCATCTCTCCACCCACAGGTTGAAAGAACAGCAGGTTGTGCAGAGGAGTAAGAGCAGGGAAGGCATAGATGAAACTAGCCCTTGTAACTGTCTCTCAGCTGCCAGCTATTTTCAGTTTCAGATTTCTGGGGACAGCTGGGGGTTTTCTGTGCAGTAACCCCTAGTGTTTGTCCCCTGTCCTCCCCTTGAACCCATGGAAGCTTTTTGCATCCAGTCCCTCTTAACAAGGAATTTCAGGAGTTTCCTGTCCTCTGTCTGGAAGCCCAATCTCCTTTTTTAATTTTTTTTTTTTTGAGCCTGGCTCCTATTTGTTGCTTCATACAACTGTAGCTCTTCTCTTTGAACAGAGAGAAGATGATTTTTGTCCTTTTCTTATGAAGAAGTTTGAATACTCATAATTCTTTCATCTCAGGAGTAATAGCCCCAGCTGGAGCTTTATTATCTTTGAGCTCACTGAGGGGAACATGTCTGCCCTGGAATAGTTATTGTCCTGCTTTTACGTGTGTGTTTGTTTTCTTCTTAAAGAGCAGTCTCAGGAGGAGAAAATGCAGCATTAAGTTAAGCGCCTTGTAGTGCTATTCTGTTGATGCTTTCATTTGGATTATTTATTTATCAGTCTGTTTTCCCAAGTGTGAAAGAGATAAGCTTCCTCCTGGTTCAGCCCTAAACATCAGAATATGAACAGTTGTGAGCTGATGCCCATAATATCCAATATGACATGATTTTTGTGTTGGAGAGGAAGATTGGCTTTGCTGAAAGTGCATCTGGCTCAGAGGCAGAGTGAAGGATGCCAGTAGAAACCCTAGGGTATGGGACAGAGGGAAAGAGACCAGGGAAGGATCTGCAGTGGGGAAGGGTCTGAGCATGGAAGGGTGTAGGTGTGCAAAGTTGTGTTAGTGTGGAAGAGATCCTAGCTGTGGTATAACAGTGGGTGAAGCACTGGCATGAGGAAGATGAAAATGTTCCTAGACACTTCTGTGTTCCAAAAATCGGGATGGTGTGTTCCTGTCTCACAGAGGTGGTGATGTACTTCCTTGTCTGCTGGTACCTGAGCAGGGTCTTACGCAAGTGTTGATGCTGTTAAAAGAAGTTAGCAACTCCCATCTAGGAGCTGTCTGAGGAGCTCTCCGACTTCTTTTGAAGGAATGTCAGTATCCTGGGGAACTGCTGAGTACAGGAAGCTTGCAGAAGGGCAGATGAGGGGCCCTGCTGAGTGCTCTCTGCCTGAATATCCAGATACAGGTGGATTGGCTAATAAGGGAAATGGTTAGTGCTAGCCAGTGTGGCTGTATGGGGCTGGGTGGGGGCAAACCCAGCTTGTTGGGTAGATCTAATTGACTCCTACATATGGGAAGCAGACTGTTAAACTCCTTCAGAGCAGGCATGTGAAGGCATCCACACTGTTCGCTAGACTGGGTGCATCCAAAGGTGCAACCATGTGTAAAGTGCTCCCTGGTGTGAGAAATAGAGGCTGGGCCAGGGAGATCTGCCCTGGTCAGGCTTCTCAGCATAACAGCTTAATGAAGCACATAGTAGGGAAAAAAAAAATACAACTCTTGGGTATGTGGCAATACCAGATGTGGATCTTACTATATGTGGTGTCCTTCAGTGTGGCTTCTTAGGCAGCTATAACACTTTAAAGGGCATTGACATGAAGGCAGTGCAGTTGAGAGTGGAGTGTCACCAAGCTTGTGATCACGCAGCCTGAGCTTATCAAAGTGTTTGTGATATACTTGTGTTCCTCCATGATGGGAAAACCCCAGCTTCTCCTTAATCTGACAGAGTTAAACCAGAAAGCAGGCCTGGGGAGGTAAAAACCGAAGAAGTGACACAAGCTTTCCGTGAGCTTCTGGGAGGATCCTTTCCAAGCTGTGGCTAGCTGCTCTTTCCAAAGGCATCTTGGCCAGCAGAGCTCTGGTCTCCCCACAGGGGTATCCAGAGGAAAGGCTGTGATGTGTGGGGAGCCAGAGCGAGTGATTTAAGTCTTTCCCAATCTCTGCTGATCGCAAAGCTGCAATTACAAAAACTTTTATCTGGTTGCACTGGTCTCTGTCAAACAGGGTAAAATGGTTCTGCAGCTTTCCAAGGAGCCGTCGGCACGGCTGCTGAAACACGTCGTCCGCTGCTACCTTCGCCTTTCTGATAACCCCAGGTAAACATTTTAAGAGTTTGGGCAGGGGCTTCTCTTGCTCCCTTGGAAGTGCAGTTCTTCTCCGTGCTGCCCACTCAGGGAGACTTCCATGTCTGTCCTCGTGTCAGCCTCCTCTCCGCATGCACCGTGGGTGGGTGTTTGGCTCGGTTTGCTCTTGACTGATGGCAGCACCTTCTTGGTCTGCTGTGAGGGATGGATGGGAGCTGTGATGGCTGGCCAAGTGGCACATGCTGCTGCTTGGTGCTTTTTGGATTGGAGCATCCCCATTGGGGTTTGCTCCCCTCTTGCCCCTGTGAGTTTATTTGTTGGGCCCTGTTTCTTGTCTCTTGATGTAGGGCACGTGAAGCTCTCAGGCAGTGCCTTCCTGACCAGCTGAAGGACACTACCTTCGCCCAGGTCCTGAAGGATGATACCACCACAAAGCGCTGGCTGGCTCAGCTTGTCAAGAACCTGCAAGAGGGTCAAGTCACTGACCCACGGGGCATTCCTCTTCCTCCGCAATGACTGCTGGGGGAGGTGGGGGACCGGGGAAGAAACAGCTCAGGTTTACAAAGAACCAGGAACAGGTGACCTCTTCTGCAACAAATTGGGCACGCCAGCTGGCTGCCGGCCTGTGGGACCATCCCACCCAGCCAAGGGGCTGCTCTATAGCAACGCAGCACGCCTCCAGGGATCGCTACACCAGCAAATGCTGATACTACAGCTTCAAAAGGAGGAAAAAAAAAATCAATAAAAACAATCTGTAAAGGTCCCAGTCTCTCCAGGAGGCTTGGCTGGCATCACTCCCGCACCGCCAGACAGGGGATAGTGCGGATGTCTGCTCTTCCAGCTAGCTCAGCCTCTGCCCAAGCGGTGCGTGACATGGGCTGTGCCCGCCACATCCCTCCAGTTCCTTGTCACTTCTTGTTTACATGTCTATTTAGATGAGTGAGCTGAGTAAAAACCAATCCAGTTGTTGTATCCCCTCCTAACACTGCTGCTCAGCTACAGGTAGCCCGGGGACAGCTTTCTTCCCTGCCAGCATGTCCTTGCTCTGCATCTGGCTGGCACGATGAGTGGCTTCTCCCTTTCCTTTGGCGCAGTGGCTGCGGCGCTTCTCCTAAGAGGAGGGGGGGGTTACTTGCAGTGAACCCACATGTCATAGGCTTGCTTCTCAGGGCTCTGGGGGAGGACATGACACAGGACCATGGCTCTCATGCTGTGTGTCCCTGCGGCTAACCAGCTGCCAGGGCTGATGTATACTGGCCTCCCACCCAGCCCAGCTCTTGGCCAGACTGGTCAAATGGAGCTTGGCATTGGGAAGCTTTGGCTTTTTTGTGGTGGTTGGTAGGCCACCACCTGATAAACAGCTGGAAGTGACACCCTGTGGGCTCCAGGTATGCTGTTTTCTGTGCCTGCAGCCAGCTGTTTCTCAATCCTGGCCCAACCCCCACCCCCCAGCTCCTCTTTGCCAGCCAGCTGCATCCATTTCTGCTTTCAAATTGCCTTGGCATCTGCCTTGCCCCTACCGCAATTAAACTGGACCAGCAGCCACTTACCTGCCTTCCCTGTGCCCAGGGCTTAGCGTGACTGTGGTGGGCTCTCAGAAGCAGCTGAGGAGCTCCTGGGCTCTGCTGCTGCGGCTGAGCCTGCTCTTGGCTGCAGGCAAGCCTGGGCAGCTACTCGATTTCTCCTGCCATCCTCGAGTAGCCCATTTTGCTGATCATCTGCGGTGTCGTGCCAACAGTGTCTTAAATCCCATCTCGCTTCCCTCCCCTCCTCCCCTCGCAGCCTTGCGTAACCAGGGCAGAGCACAGCCTCTTCCTTGCCCCACAGTCCTGTTTTATAACCATCGCCTTTCCCCTCTGCCTTCACCTTCCCTTGACAGGGTGTGAAGATGCTTGTTTGGGGGTTGGTGTCTTTTGTTGTGGGTTCAGGTTTGTTTTGTTGGTTTTTGTTTTATTTTGTTTTTAATTC
>VXBZ01010993.1:48100-79483 GCA_013399135.1 Heliornis fulica | reverse complement strand
TGCACCGGGGCGGCGTTGGGGGCGTTGAGGGGGGAGAAGTACCGGGAGCTTTGTTTTCTCTGCTTTAAGGTGTAACTTGGTGGTCGCTCTTGCCCTCCCCGAGCCCCGCATCCCCAGGCTGTGCTGCCCCATCCCGAAGCCCCTCGTCTGTCCGCCCCTTCTGTCCCCGTCAGCTGCCGGCTGGTCCCCCCGGGTGGCTCAGGCTCCGTCCCCGGGCGCTGCAGCGTGGGGAGGGCTCACACCCGCTGGCCCTCCAGCTCCGTCTGGGGACCGTCCCCTCCAGGGGAGAAGCTGCGATGGCTCAGCGTGTGCTGGGGGCGCTGGGGCTGTCCCTGGCAGGAGGCAGCTGCCCTCTGGGAAGCTCTCGGGTTGGGTTTCCTTCCCCTGGCTCCCGTCCCACTCCCCTCGACAGTGTAACTCAGAGCAGGGCAAGGGGGGCTGCGTGGGGCCGTGTCCTCGCACCCACATCCCGGGATCTCCCCTGCACTGGAAGGGGTCATCTCTTCTTCACTGCGTGCATGGGGGAGGCAAAGCTCCCCTGGCTGGGGCAGGGCTGGGTACGCTTGAGCCGTGCCAGGAGCCTGTAGGGGCTGGCACTGGGGTGACCGGCTTAGCTACAAATTCTCAGCGTGGTCATGGGCCTGGGGGCTGCAAGCAGCTCCCTTACACGCTGCCGCCTTACACACGTGTGTGGCAGGGAGCAGAGAAGATAGACATGGTGGTGGCCCCAAGCCTATCTCTGTCCCAAACCAGCATCTCTCGCTGCTCTTCCAGCCTTGGTGTCTCTCCTTCCCCAGAGCACCCCCACTTCCACCCCCCCTCCCGCACAGGGCACGGGGCAGATGGGTGTCTGGAGCTGTGACCCTGCACAGCAGCTGCGCTGGGCTCAGTGCTGCCAGGCAACAGGAGGGCACAGGCAGATTAGTGACCATGGGTTGCTGCCCTGTGGGTTCCCTGCAGCAACCCCATGCAAGGGAGTGTGGGTGTGTGGTGAGAACACACTGTCAAGGCGTGCAGGGCCCTCCTGAAGCTGTGCAAGCCAATGGGCACCAAGGCACCCACTCTGCACAGTCCAAGAGGAGCATGGTGCCACCTCTGGCTGGTGGATCGTTGCCCCCCGGCACATGGGATGTGAGGGGCTGGGGGCAATGCAGCCAGTCCTTGTGGTCTGAGCCCTGCAAGAAGAGCTGTTGCTGGGAGCATGCAGCCCCAGTGCTGGGCATAGTTTGGGGAAGCTGGGCCTTCCCATCTATCCCAGCTTCCCTGGGATAGCTGGGAAGGCCCTGGCTGGGCTGTGCCTCTACCAACAGAGAGGTCCCCAAGAGCATGGACAGGTGGTCCCATGTGCCCTGGGGACAGCCAAACAGCCACTGCTAGCCCCATGCCTGGCAAGTCCCCCAGGAGCAGGGCTGCAGCACCAGCCAGTGCTGTGCTGGGGATCTGCCCTGCTCATCCCCACATGAGCAGGGGACAGGCGGTTTTCTGTCTGGCCCCCCAGCCTGCCAGGGTCTGGCAGCCCGGCTTGGCAGCTGCCTGCACACTGACGGCACCAGCTATTCCCAGCCCGCACTGCCAGTGCCTGTGCTGAGTCAGGGGCCTGGGGCACAGGTGCCACCTTTGCGTTCTGTCACCCTTTGCACCCAGGGACCCCCGGGTTCCCTCCTGCACCCAAATCTCAGCCCACCAGCTGCAGCATCTGCTCCTTGGGGGCCCAGCTGCAACAGCTGGGTGACAGGCATATTCAGCAATTTGTCAGTTTAATTGAAGTCTTAACAGCCTAATCAAAGCCTTATTGTCAGTCCAGTTGTATTTATAGCCCCTCTCATCGCAGCTCGCTCGTGTGGCTGCTGGTGCCGCTGTGGCCCCCGAGTGCTGGTGTTCCTCAGTGAGAAGGGGCTCAGGAGCTGAGGGTCCTCACACTCCACACCCTTCCCTGCCCTTCCAGCTCCCTTACTTCCAGATGTGCTGGCTGGGAAGAGAGGGGGGCATTTCCCAGGCAAGATGGGGCTGTTCCTGGACACCCCCCGGGGGACATTTTCCTTGGCTTCTGGGGCTGCACCTTCCCAGGGAGCAGTGGGCTGGGGTGCCTGCCACGCTGCGCCCACAAGTTTTTCTGTTTCCCTCTGACGCGACCCAAGCGTCGGCTTCCCGGTAGTGCGGGTTAATATTTCATGAGGGCGGCAGGGTGAACTCGACACTTAAGGAAGGTAATGACCCAGCAGGAGACAGGCTGGCACATGGATGGGGCACACGCACCTCGTGTACGAGTGGGCGCAGACAGGACCCACTCAGCAGGACCCGGGCGCAGTGTGGGGGTCCTGCCCTGCTCCCCCCAGCTGTCTTCTGTCTTCCTTTCCCAGCAGCTGCCGGCGCGGAGGAGCCAGAGCCATGGCATCGCTGCCATGCAATGCCCGTGAGTGTCCCAGCAATGGGGAGGCACGGAGCAGGGCACTGGGCTATCCGGATTCACACCGGGGCAGATCTGCCCTGTGGGTTGGGCTCGCCTCACCACACGCAGGACATACCCAACCCCACTGCGGCCCATGGGAATTGGGCTTAGCAGCGCCAAGGGCGGGGGGGAGTGTCGATGGGGAATTACCTTGCACCCCTCTTGTGGCAAAGGGAGGTTGTCTGGGGTCCACCCCTCCTCCACTCCAAACTGGGGGACCACTCAGTGTCCCAGAGGTGGGAGGGAGCAAGGTAGCAGGGTGCGGTGCCTGATACCCCACCCACAGTGATGCAGGCCATGATTCTCCCAGGCATCCAGCTCACAGGCACGTTGGAGCAGATGCAGCAAGGGACACTGATGCGCAAAGTCAAGTCCAAGAGCTGGAAGAAGCAGCGTTACTTCAAGCTGCAGGATGACTGCATGACCATCTGGTACCAGTCCAAGAGGACGGGTAAAATTGAGTCCGCCTGTGAGTAACGGCTGCTGTGTGTTGCCCACAGGGCCATCAGTAGGGTTCAGAGTGAACAGGGGTGTGACTGTGTGGAGATTCTTGGAATTGTGCTTGCTAAGAGTGTTGGGATATTCAAGACAGGCTCTTCATGTGTAGGCTTTTCTCACCAAAGAAGCAAGCCAGTGGAGGGGTAGGCGGCAGACAGAGGGATGGATGGATGGATGGATGGATGGATGGATGGATGGATGGATGGATGGATGGAAGGACAGACAGCTGTGGGCAGTGTCCCCTGCCCTGCGGTCCTTGTCCCCTACAGACAGACCTCCCCTTCCTCTGCCCCAGTCTCCATCAGCGATGTGGAGACAGTGCGGGAAGGGCACCAGTCAGAGGTACTGCAGAGCCTGGCCGAAGAGTTCCCCCCAGAGCGCTGCTTCACCATTGTCTTCTATGGCCGCCGGGGCAACCTGGACCTCATTGCTGGCTCAGCAGAAGAGGCACAGTGCTGGGTCCAGGGCCTGCGCCAGCTCATTGAGGTGGCCACTAGCATGGATCAGAGGGAGAAAATAGATCAATATCCTTCCTGTGGGCACCACACTGCCTTATGCATCCACTCCTTCACCTATCTCCTGCCTTGCCCCAGCGTGCGCTTAGCTCTCTGGGTACCACCACCTGCATCAGGGCAGGAACAGCCCGCAGAAAAAGGAAAAGAGGCCCTCTGATGCTCCCCAGCTCTATCTCTCTTAGCCAAGGTCCTTTCCCTTAACATCTGCCCTCGTTTCTCGCACGTGGATTCGTGACTGGTTTCAGAAAGCTGACAAGAATAAAGACGGGCGCATGAATTTCAAGGAGGTACAGCGTCTCCTCAAGATGATGAATGTGGACATGAATGAGGATCATGCCCTGCGGCTCTTCCAGGTAAGCACCACACCTGAGGGCCTGGAGGGGCCGGGGATGGGCTGGAGGGGCTGGAACAAGCTCCACAACACCCCCACAGAAGGATTCACTTTCTTCTCTTTGTCCATCCATCTATCCATTTGTTCACCCAACTACCTACTTTCCCAGATAAATGAACAAATGGATGTTCATCAGCTGAGCCATCCGAGGCAGCTGTTCTGCTGTCCCATTCATTTGTCTACGCAGCTGCTTGTCTGTACTCTTAGCCAACCAGCCATCTATTTATCTACCAACACAACCAGTCAGCCAGGTGTCCATGTGTCCGTCCATCTATCCATCCTATCCATTCATCTGTCCATCCTTCCACTGTTGGTCCATCTCTCCATCCATGGATCTTCCCACCTATTTGTCTACCCAACCAGCGTTCCATCTGCCAATCCATCCATCCATCCATCCATCCATCCATCCATCCATCCATCCATCCATCCATCCATCCACCTGTCCAACTGTCCTTCCATGCACTGATTAATGCCTACCACTGCTGCTACTGTGGACTCTGTATCTTACTGGGGGTGGGCAAATCTACACCCTGGCCTCATGGGGAGGTCGGGATATCCTGTTTTGCCCCAGCTGGGAACTGAGAGAGCTCCCTTGCAGGCTGCTGACAAGTCAGAGTCGGGGACACTGGAAGGGGAGGAGTTTGTTCTCTTCTATAAAGCACTCACGCAGCGTGAGGAGGTGCAGAGCCTCTTCCAGGACTTCTCTGAGGATGGGAAGAAGTTGACCCTGCTGGAGCTGGTGGATTTCCTGCGGCAGGAGCAGCTGGAGGATGAAGGCACGGAGGAGCTGGCCATGGAGCTCATTGACAAGTATGAGCCATCAGAGACAGGTGAGAGCCAGCCTGGACATTGTCCATGCCCTTTTTGGAGGGAAAGAGGAAGCTGAGACCCACAGCCCCATGGCGGGGGTGCCCCCAGCCCCATCCTGCTGCTGATGGGCACAGGGGCTCAGTATAGTTCTCAGATCTCAGGGAAGTCACCACACCAGCTATGGGATGCAAGCTCTGACTTTAGGGTCTGCTGTCCACCTTCCCAAGGTTACTGCCCTGGAACACCTCTCCCTGTGCCCCAGCCTCTGGCAGCAGCCGTGCCCATCTGGTTGGGGATAGCAGGAGCCATCAGAAGCTCCATTTGTCTATCCTGTCCCCTCTGGGTCCCTGGCTGTCTCTGAGCCTCCCCTTCCACCTGCAGCCAGAGCTCGCCATGTGCTGAGTGCCGACGGGTTCCTCATGTACCTCTGCTCCCCGGAGGGCTCCATCTTCAACCCCCGTCACCGGGCGCTGTGGCAGGACATGAGCCAGCCGCTCTGCCACTACTTCATCTCCTCGTCCCACAACACCTACCTGATAGAGGACCAGATCCGGGGCCAGAGCAGCATCGAGGGCTACATCAGGTAAAGGTGCTCCCTCCCAGCAGCCCCCCAGTGCTATGTCCCAGGAAGTTCCAGAAGCTCCTTTGCCTCCTTCATGGTCCAGCACCCCTGTGGCCATGTGATGTGGTGTCCAGCAAAGAGGTCCATTTAAGGGGCATTGAACCCAGCTCTTCCTGCCCTGCATGCAGCAGCATCTTCACCCTTGGTGGTTGTTCCCTGGTCCCCACAGCGGAGACACCCACAGGCACAGGGGAGGGGAGGGGGCTGGTGCCCAGGCTGTGTGCAGGATCCCAGGGGTGACCACCCACCCATAGGGCTCTGAAAAGGGGCTGCCGGTGTCTGGAGGTGGATTGCTGGGATGGGCCGAACGGGGAGCCCATGGTGTACCACGGCCACACCTTCACCTCCAAGATCCCTTTCCGGGAGGTGGTGAGCACCCTGGGGAAGTACGCCTTCAAGGTAGGGCACCCTTCCCCGCACATGGGACGGCATGGGTGGCCCTTGGCGGGTGGGTGGGATGAGGCTGCAGTTGCGGGCAGTGATGGGTCTCTGGAGGGGGAGCGGTGCCAAGGTGCCTGATGCTGCAGCAGGTCTGACCCTGCCGTGGGCGAGGAGGGTGGTTGTGTCCCAGGGAACAGCACTGGGGGGTCTGACCCGCGGCTTTACTCTGAGCCGTGCCAAGGGCTCGTGCAGCACTGTCTACTGGAGTCAGCATGAGATGGGGCCTGGGGGATGCAAGGGTCAGATGGGATATGGGGAATGTGAGGGACTGGAAGGGCACGAAAGTCTCGGGGGATACAAGGACACACAATAGGCTCTATCCTGGCACTGACCATGCCCGGGCAAAGCCCTTGTGAGAATTCCCCAACCCCACCGAGGCTGATCTCCAGCTGCACACGTCGCTCCCCAGACCTCAGACTACCCAGTGATCCTGTCCCTGGAGAACCACTGCAGCATGGAGCAGCAGGAGGTCCTGGCCCAGCAGCTCAAGGACATCTTGGGGGAGCAACTCCTCACCACCACCACTGATGGGCGCGTCCCCACCCAGCTCCCATCCCCAGAGGTAGGGACAGAGTGTGGCTCTGCTGGGCATCACTGTCCTGCCTGGGGCAGGGTGGGGAGGCGGCTCTGGTGTCCAGAGGAAAGGGCACCCCACCATCATCCTCCTCTGCTGGAGCACCTGGGGATGCTGGGAACATTGTGTCCTCGTGTTCACAAAGGTCCCAGGGCTGTTCCCAAGCTTGTGTCCCCATGCCCTGCTGAGCCAGGCAGCAGGACAGGGTCTTCCTACCCATACCCTCCCAGGTGCTGAAGGGAGCTTGTGGGGTTGGCCCCCAGCAGTGCAGGGTCCCCAGGAGCAGCAAGTCCCAAGTCCCCTGTCCATCCCCAACCCCACAGGAGCTGAAGCACAAGATCCTGCTGAAGGGGAAGAAGATCGGGCGGCTGGAGGACACGCTGGATGGGCCGGGGGACGAGGTGCCCGATGTGTCCGATGATGACAATGGGGCAGAGGCGGAGGAGGAGAGGCGGAGGGTGAAGGTGGGTGGCCGGTGCTGCGGACTGGCTGTGTGAGCTGAGCCCCTGGACACAGCTACAGGCTGTGGTGACACCCCAGGGCCATGGGAAGAGGCAGAGACTGTAGGGACATCACCAGTCAGGAGGCACAGCCCTTTCTGCCCCTGGCAATGCCAGCCCCTCTGTACAGCATCCCTGTGATGGTACCATGTTTGGGGTCCCCTGCCTGCTCCGTTCCTGGCAGGGAGAGCAGGGAGGCTGCCACCCCCAGCATCCCCTGGCCCTTCTTGGCTGCCCCGGGCTCTACAACGCCTGTCCTGTGAGTGCTGGGAGACAGGGGTCCCATCAGGAGGGGACCCAACACAGCCCTGCCTTGCAGAAGGACAAGGAGAGCCTGGCACAGGCATTGTCTGACTGCGTCGTCTACTGCAAGAGCGTGTCCTTCCGGGGCTTCCAGGAGGCCCGCAGCCATTCCCGGCCCTCCGAGATCTCCTCCCTTGCTGAAGCCAAGGCCAGGAAGCTCATCCGGGATGCGGGTGAGGCAGAGGGGACAGCGGCACCGGGGAGTGGGCCAGGGCGGAGGGGGCCGAAGGCTTCAGGCACTGGGGCTCCCTCCCTGTCCAGGAGAAAGAGGGTGCAGCAGGGCTGTGCCCCAGGCTTTGGCTCTGCTGGCTCAGTGGACGTTACTGGCCAAGAAAATGAGGCAGGACACCAGGGATCCTGGGAGAGGGACAAGAACTGGTGGGTGGGGGGCAGATAGGAAAATGGGTGGGTGGGTGGATGGCTAGCAGACATTGTGGGTGGCCATGCAGGGCAGGGAATGACCCCACAAGTGGCCCTCATGCTCCATCCCTAGGGAATAAGTTTGTCCGCCACAACGCCTGGCAGCTGACACGTATCTATCCCAGTGGGATGCGGACCGACTCCTCCAACTACGGCCCCCAGGAGATGTGGAATGTGGGATGCCAGATTGGTATGGATGGGGAGGCATCAGGGCTGTGGGCTGGGGACTTTCCTGGGCTCCATGCCAAATGGCACCATCACCACCCATGTTGGTGCCAGTTACAACTCTGGGCAGTGCCAGGCCTGTGTGCAGGCACTTACCTGGCATTGGGGAGCCTGGGGTACTCAGATATTGGTGTGTTGTCCCTCTGTGTGGCCTCAAATCCCTCTGGCTCTGGGGCCAGACTGGTTATCGTCTCCAAGCAGGGTATGGTCTCCAAGCTGCCCTGAACCCTTTCCCTACCACCTTCCTCCAGTGGCCCTGAACTTCCAGACGGCCGGCACGGAGATGGACCTGTGTGATGGGCTCTTCAGCCAGAATGGCCGCTGTGGCTACGTGCTCAAACCACCCTTCATGAGGGACGAGGAGACTGTCTTCAACCCCAGTGACCCTGGCAGCCGGGAGGGCCCTGGGCCCATCACCCTGACCATCCAGGTATGGGGACAAGGAGGTATCCCAAGGAGCTGTGAGCATCCTGGGAGCTCTGTTGGTCCCAGATGGATGGGAACACTTCTGGGCTGCCTACCAGAGCTGAGCAGGCTCCCAGCAGACTGTTTTGGCTGTTCTCCAGCTCACAGGGTCGCTGTCCCTTCACACAGGTGATCAGCGGGCAGCAGCTGCCTAAAGTGGCCAACAGCAAGGATGGAGATGTCATCGACCCACTGGTGCGTGTGGAGATCCACGGCGTCCCTGCAGACCAGGCGCGCCAGGAGACCAAGTACATTGAGAACAATGGTGAGCCCCACGGTGGTACCTGGGACCACCTCCAGGGACCCTGTGCCCAGGCATCCTGTCCCTGCCCTCCCTCGACCCCCTCCAGCGCCTGCTCTGCCTTCCCAGGGTTTAACCCCCGCTGGGATGAAACACTCCAGTTCCAGCTCCATGTGCCCGAGCTGGCCCTTGTCCGCTTTGTGGTGGAGGATTACGACAAGACCTCCAGGAACGACTTTGTGGGCCAGTTCACCTTGGCGTTTGCCAACATCAAACCTGGTGAGCAGCTGCTGCCCCAGTGGTGGTGGTGAGCACGGGCAGCTCCGCAGAGGTGTCTGGGCTCAGCTGGGTAAACGGCATCTGTCAGAGCCTCCCTGTCTCCTGTGCAGGCTACCGCCACATCCATCTCCTCTCCAAGGATGGCACCAGCATCCCACCCTCTTCGCTCTTCGTTCACATCCACATCACCGAGCCACCCGCCTCCGAGCAGGACTGAGCCTGCGGGTTGAACAGGACAAGGATGGAAGCCATAGAGCTGGCTCTGGGCAGCTGGGGCTGCATTGCCAACCGCTCCCCCTCAACCGTTTAGTTGAGCTGTTTGTGTCGTCCCTGTGTCACCTCGTGCTGTGTTCCCATTGGCAGTGGCCTCCAGGGGCTGGGAAAAGGCACTGACCTCCCCTTCCAAGGTTTGGTATGCTACCTCCCACGTGTGAGAGGAGGGTTCTGCACTAGTGCAGTCCCCTGTGGCCCCCACATGCAGCCTGCCCTGGCCCACAGGCACGGCATGGTGGTGAGGAGATGGTGCCCAGTGCTCCATCTCTGCCACAGGGGCTGGAACCCACCACCCATGGGGAGCAAGGCTGGAGCTGAGCAAACTGCAGGGCTGGGCAGAGCCAGGAGAGGAGTCAGGTCCTTGCTGCCCCCGACCCTGCAGAGCCCTGCCACAGCCCCCCGGGTGCTCCTGCCCGGTGCCTGTGACTAACCCTTGCCGTATCCTTCCTCTGTAAGCGACTTAATAAATCGTTCGGTGATAGGCAGGCTGGGCTCTGGGCATGGTGGCACTGGGGACAGGGATGGGGAGCTGGGATTCTGCTTGTGATCTCTCCCTGCAGGCACCCCATGGCTCACAGAGAGCTCCAAGCGACCCAAAGAAAAAGATTAAAAGGAGCCCAGATATTAATTTTATATAGCCACGTATTTTACACCCCATATACATATATGCCTATACACACTCAGACATTCCTGTAGCCGGCCTGAAAGCCATCAGGATTTGGCCTTACTGCGAAGCACCGTCCTTTTCCGCAGGGCACCCTCCTTCCTGCTCTGTCCTGGGGGGATCCTGGGGCTGGCTCTCCCTCTGCACAGCATGGAGGTGGACGGTGGGCATACTGGGATCCTTGCCCACCCCGTGGCTGGGGTCACTGGCCCCACACTCGGGGTGATGCCGCTGGATGTGTTTGATGACCTGGAACTTCTGCTTGGCCTTGTAGGGACAGTAGCGGCAGAAGAAGGGATGCTCGTTGGTGTGGGTCAGGTAATGGTGGCGTAGGCCAGCTGACCAGCGGAAAGCCCGCCCGCAGGCGTTGCAGACGTAGGGCTTCTCCTCACTGTGCTTCTTCAGGTGGGTCTTGAGGAGGAAGCGGGTCTTGAAGGCCTTGCCGCACTGCTCGCAGATGAAGGAGCGGGCCTCCCGGTGCCGTGTCTCCTTGTGCACCCGCAGGGCGTCCGCACGGTTGGTGCGGTACTCACACTCGTCGCAGCGGTACGGCTTCAGGCCTGCAGCAATGGGCAACGGGCTGGGACAAGGGTATAGTGCCCTCCCTCCTCTCACCGTCCCCATAAGGGCATCAGTCCCCAAGGACCCCACTACACACTATCTTCAGCCTGCCAGCAGGAACCTCAAACCCCCAAATTTCCAAGGCACCGTACCTTGGCCCCTCTAGCCTGTACCACCCCACCTTCCCTGCTGTCCTCAAGCCACCAGAATATGTTGCCTCCCAACTGCTGTGGGACCTCCTCTGCTTCCAGCTGGATCACTAGTAGCAAATAAAACATGGACCTGGGGTCCACACAGACCCAAAGCCATCCCCATAGCCCATTCTCGGCAGGCAGCACTCACCTGTGTGCTTCGTCATGTGGTACTTGAGCTGGTTCACCCACTTGCACTTGTAGCCACAGTCGGGGCAGAGGTATTTCCGCTCCTCCTTGTGGATCCGCATGTGGTACTGGGCACAGAGCAAGAGGGCAGGGTCAGCATGAGGCCATGCACCTGCCCTGGGAACATGCAGGGCTCTTGGATGCCAGCGAGGGGCTCAACATCAGCGCTGACACCTCAAACCGCGGGGGCATGGAGGGCTTGTCTGCCTGCCTGGGAGACTGAGAGCAAGGGGTGATCCACAGCAGGGTCAGGATGAGACCCCAGCACTACTGAGCTTGTTCTGTCCCAGCCTGCAGGGAGGCAGAGGCTTCTCTCTTCACTATTTAAGGTATTTAAGGTAAAGTCCAGGCTAAAACCCAGCCCAACCCTCACCTAGGTGGCTCCAGCTCAGCCTGTCTATTAAAAATGTCCATATCTCTTAGCCAAGCCAGACATTTTCCCCTCCCTTACCCCACGCCTGGCCCTCCTGCTCTGGGAAAGACCCTTTGCCGTGATGAGGATGCTCATCATCCATCGAAGCGAGGGCAGGATCCGGCTCTGCTTGCAGAGATGCTCTGCTTTCTCTGCAGCACATCCATGTGGCACACAGAGCACACTGCAAGCCAGCGGGCAGCCAGCTTTGGCTTCAAGTGGTGCAAGGCTGCATCCAGAGGGCGTTGGAGATGTCACTGAGGAGTGAACTGGGTCAGCTGCCCACCTTACTTTGCTCCAAATACCCCTCTGCCTTAATTTGCCACAGCAGGCAGGAAATACTGTACTGAAGAGTTTTATCAGCTCACCCCCTCTTCCTGTACAAGACACAGAAGGTGACAGAGGACAAAACATCCTCCTGGGAGTTGTTTCTTCCCCGTGTCTGGATTACCCTCTTCCCCCCAGCCCAGGCAGATGCAGCCAGATGTATCTCACCTTGAGACGCGAGGGGTCGGCGCAGGCGTATTTACAGAGGTGGCACTTGTAAGGCTTCTCGCCAGTGTGGATGCGGATGTGCCACGTGATTTTCTGCCTGTTCTTGGTGGTATACTCACAGTCCGAGCACTTGTACACTCGGGTGCCGCCATGGCCCTTCATATGCTGGTCGAAGACAAGCTGGTGGCGGCAGGCGAAGTCACAGAAGGGACACTGCAGGGGTCTGTCCTGGGGGGCGGCTGGCTCGTGGCTCTCCACGTAATGTTGCACCAGCTGCTGACGCTCCTTGGCTGCAAAGCTGCAGAGCTCGCAGCGGTGGTTGAAATGCTGCGTCTTGTGTTCCTCCAGAGCCTCCCGTGTGGCGAAGGTCTCCTTGCAGGTGCTGCATTCCAGGTGCGGGTGCTGCTTCTGCATGTGGCACTTGAGTGTGGCCTCGCTGTGGCACACGAAGCCGCAGCGCAGGCAGCCATAGGACACCTTCTCCTCGTGCCGCCGCAGGACATGCTGCTTGAGAGCTGTCTCGGAGCTGAAGCGAGCCTCGCAGCGGGAACACCCAAAGTTGAGCTCGCCGCGGTGGCAGCTGTTGACGTGACGGGTGATGTCGTTCTGCAGGTAGCTGCTGTAGTCGCAGAGCGGGCAGAAGTGGGTGGGCGTCTTCTCGTGGACCCGCAGGCGGTGGATGCGCAGCTTGGAGTTGGTGCCGAAGGTCTGGCTGCAGATGCCGCAGGCGATGCGCCCCACGCCGGTGTGCAGGGACTGGTGGGCTTCAAGGCGGTAGCGCCGCGTGGTGCTGAACTCGCAGTAGCGGCACTTGTGTGGCTTCACACCCTCATGCTTGATGCGGACGTGCTGCCACAAGCACCGGGCCTGCTTGCAGGTGAACTCGCACTGGCGGCACTGCAGCTGCGGGCGCTTGCTGTAGTGCTTGCGGTGCAGCTTGCGATGCAGCCGCAGGGCTTTGGCGGCCTTCGACGTGAAGGGGCAGGAGGCACAGCGAAACTCGCCCAGCGCCACACAGCCCCTCTTCTTATGCGTCTTCATGGCCCGTTCCTGGTAGCAGGTGAAGGGGCAGGTGGGGCAAGAGAAACGCCTCCTCTTGGGCAAGGCAGCTTTTGGCAGGGCTGCATCTGGTAGGGGCTCGCTGGGCTGGCCTGTCTCAACACTGTCCGGGTCCCTCTCGGGGAGCTCGGTGCTTTGGGGTCCATCCTCCTTAGGATGCCCAGCATGGTTCTCGGCACGGTGGGTCCTGAGGGCCCGCTGGGAGCGGAACGCCTCAGGACACAGGGAGCACCAGAACTGCTCCAGGCTCCGGCACCCGTCCTCCACATGGGAAGTGATGGTGGAGACACGGGAGCACACGAAGGAGCAGGCGTTGCAGTGCAGCTTCCCTCCCTCCAGACGGTATTTCTCCAAGGGTTTCCCAGGCTGGGGGGGACAAGTCACCCCACCTGGCTCAGTCCCATCCTCTTGCTGGGGAGGCTCTTTGGCCACCTCTATGCTGTCACCCAGCTGGGATCTCTGAGGGGCAGGAGAGCCTGAGGTCTGTTCCCCAGCCAAGGAACTGACAGCTGCCTGCTTTTTATCAGGCATCAGTTCTGCTTCCCAGGGGGGCTCAGCATGTCCAGACTCTTCCAAGCCTCCCCCATCCCTCTCTGCCATTTCTGTACCTTTATCACCAGGTTCATACAACCCAGGTGGCTCCTGACCAGCTGATTTGAAGACCTTGTTCTTCTTCAGGAGGACTGGGCACTTTTTGAGGAGATGGGTGTTGAGTCCCCTTTGCTGCTTAAAGCTGGCGCCACACTCGCAGCACACGAGCCGGGCCCGGCGGCTCTGGCAGCTGGCTCTGGAGTGCAGGGACAGAGACTTCTCCTTCCGCGTGATGTACGAGCACTTCTCACACTTAAAGATCTGGCTTTCTGACTGCACCACCAGCATCTGCACCCTGCCCTCCAGCACCAGTGTCTCTGCCTGCTCCTTGTCCTGCTTTCGCAGTGCCTTCAGCACCGACTCCGAGCCACCTCTGGCATCATCACTGGAGGCAGCCGTTTGCTCTGGAAGAGGTGGGTGGCTCTGCTCGGATGTCTTCAGCATGCTGAGCCAGGCCTCTGGCAGCTCAGCTTGGCTGGTCTCTCTCATCTCGGCATCTGCTATCAGCTTGTGGTGGTCCGAGCATGACCCCTCGAGGTGGTCTGTGTCCTGCCTCAGGGAGTCTTTTCCCTGGCTCTCTCCAGCTGTTACCTTGTCATCCATCCTCACCGCCTCATCCTCCTGTACATCTGCCTCCTCTTCCTCAAAATCTGGCATGTCTTCGAGTGTGTTGTCATTGTCTTCTAACTCAAGGCGTCCCTGTGAGCCCAGCACTTCATAGGCTGCAGGAGGCTCCTTGCAGGACCCCATTTCCACGCTCTCTGGCTGCGCCACGCAGGAGTCTCCACTCAAATGTTCCAGGAGGGGATCAGACGAGACGTTCAGCGTCTCCAAATGCAACGTGCAGCTCTCCGCCACGTCCCCAGCAGCAGTGCGCTCAGTTGAGCCTACTGTAGGGTCTCCTTGCAAGCAGCCATCTCCCAGGGCATTGTCAGCAACGGGACAGCTCTGCTCCCCCTCACCTACACCATCCTGCACCTCACTGCTGCTCTGCGGCGCGGTGGCATCCTGCTCGAGGAGGGGCACCACGAATGCTTCCTGGTAGCCCTCTTCCCCCTGGGACTCCAGCTGGGATGGCTTCACCTTCACCCACTGCTCCTTGCCAGCAAGGGGGGAGCAGGCATCCACACGCAGGGCTGCGCCGAGCTCGTAGCTGAAAAGTGCCTCCGACGAGCTGATCTCCAGCTCCTTGCTGGCGTAGTTCTCCAGCCAGTCCTTGTCACCGGGGACGTAGCCGTGAATCTTGCGCTTGTGGAAGAAGAGGCTGGTGTTGCTGAAGGTGCAGTAGGAGCAGAGGGCACAGCGGAACTCCCTCTGCTTGGTGTGCTTGCAGTTCTCGTGGTTCAGCAGCGCCTGCTTGTACTTTGTCTGGTAGGTGCAGTACTGGCACTGGAAGACGGGCACCTGGTAGTTCTGTGAGTGCTTCGCTTGCATGTGCTTCTGCAGCTCGTACTTGCGCTTGCAGGCAAAGCCGCACACCTCACAGATCAGACTTTTGCCCTGGTGCCGCAGCTTGTGGCTGCTCAGCTGGTCGGCACGGTGGCACCTGTATGAGCACTGGTTGCACTGGTACCTGTGGGGAAAGTGGGATTGGTCAGGCAGCGTGAGGAACCGGCGCAGGCTGAGACCTGCTTCCCAACCTGGGGACACAGGAACCACATTTGTGTGGTTTGTCAGATCTGACCTTTGCTGTCTAGGCAGCTCTTAACCACAGGCAACTCCTCCTGCCGCAGCCCCTGGCACCACTGGTGGTTTACACCCACAGCCTGGGGATGGGAGGTAGCTTCTCTGGGCATCCCATACAGTTAGTAACCACATCACGCCCACATCTAGTCGCTGAAGGCAGACTAGACCCTGAAGTGGTGATAATACCAAGGTAAAATCAGGCTTTGGCAGCCGTGCCCGGCTGGCCCTGGCCCACAAACACCGGCAGAGCCCATGAACCTGAGCTGGTGCTGCACCCTCAAGATAACACACCTCCTGGGCAGCACAGACACGCCAAAGGTAACTTTGCCTCTGCAGCACCAGGCCAGTAACCACCTGGAAGCTGAAGGACCACATTTTTCACGTGCCAGGCAAAGCAGATTGTAGCCATCCCCCAGGCACGACAGTCTGACACGTGACGCGGCCAGAACCCGAGTGGGATCTGGGGAGCCCTATGACGCCGGCCGGGACTGGCGGTCGTACCGGAGATCTCCAGTGTGCTTGCGCATGTGGACATTCAGGTAGTGCTTCCACTTGGTGATGTACCCGCACTCAGTGCACATGAAGTTCTTGTCGTTGGAATGGGTCAGCATGTGCTTGGACAGGTAGCTCACATCTCGGCACGTGAAGTCGCAGAGCTCACACTTGTGAGGCTTCTCTCCTAGAGGCAACACAGGAATGACAGGTAAGGCAACTCCAGCTGCCTCCCCCACAGGAAAACCAGCTCAGCAGGGATGGGGGCATGTCACGGCTTCGGACAAGCAATGCTAGGGTGGCAGAGCTGGCGATTGGACTTGGAGCCCTGACCCAGACCTCCCTGCCCACCCAAAGCCAGGGCAGAACCACCCCTCAGCCCAGCTGGGACCTCGGGACACCCACAGCAGACACCCACCGGTGTGCAGCAGCATGTGGCGGATAAGCACCCTCTTGTGCGCAGTGGCAAAGGCACACTCGGTGCATTTGTGGATCTTCTCGTTGGCATGCATCTTCCCCACATGGTCATGAAACTCCACAGGGTTGAAGGTGGCATAGGGGCAGAAGCTGCACTGGAGCTGCTCGCTGCCTGGGTGCCCTTGCTTCTTGTGCTTGCGGAAAACGTGCTTGTTGGAGCAGATGAAGTCACACTGCTGGCAGTGGAAGGCGTAGTGAGTTTTTCGGTGAGCCTCCATAGCCTCAGCTGTGCCAAAGAGCAGTGAGCAGGCGTGGTACTTGCACTCCACTGCCTTAATGCCATGAGCATCCTTGAGGTGACGGACAAACTCCTTCCGGTCCTCCACACAGTAGTCGCAGTCCCCCTGGAAGCAGCTCAGCCTCTTCGTCTCAGTTTTGTGAGTTTTCAAGTGCTCTTTGAGGGCCTGGCTGAGCCGAAACTTCTCCTTGCAGACAGGGCAGGAGTAAATGTCTGAATAGAAGTTGGAGATGTCCTCGTGCATGCTGGCCATGTGGCGGTTGAGGGCATTCTTCTCCACGGAGCTGTAGTGGCAGAGCGGGCAGCGGTGGGCCTTCTCGCCCGTCTCCCGCATCATGTGGATTTTCAGCTTGCTTTTGCTGGTGAAGTACTTGTGGCAGTTGGGGCACTGCAGGCTGGGGTCAGGGAAGTGCAGGTGGAGGTGCTCCACCAGGTGCGTCCGCTTCTTGAAGCACCGCTTGCACTCAGGGCACATGTGGGTTTTGTAGAGGTACTCGGAGCCCTCTGCAACATCCCCTGGGAGAGCAGAGGTGGAGCATCAGCAGGGAAGGAGAAGAGCACAGGCAGATGTTCCCTCCCTGAACTAGCTGCACCAGGGTGAGGGCTTATTGTACATGTGGTCACACAGCAGCTGTTTACCTGGAGGGACTGTCCCCAGCCCAAGCCACCAACATGGTCCAGGTGGGCTCTTTGCAGCTAAACACTGGCAAGGAAGCCCCAGCACAGCCCAGGTCATGCCTGCCCATGTGGCCCCGCACCCCCAAGCCAGGAGAAGGATGTGTTTGCTTGGGCAGAGGGCAGGGAGAACAGCGCACTGGTAGGTGCAGTCGACAGAGGCTGCTGCACAGCGCTCCCACATCCCACCAGCCTGGCCCATGTCTCGATGTCAATCTCAGTGCTGAGCTGCTCGCTTGTAAATCAAAGGTTGAGCAGCTCCTGGTATGGCCCCGTGGTGCCCCACATCCTACCTCTGAATTGTTGTGTCTGTGGCACCCTGGATTTCTCAGGAGCTGCCTTCTTGTCCACTTTGGCCTCGCCTTCGCAGGGGCTCTCACCATCCTCCTCTGGTGACTCGTCTCTGCTGCTGTCCGAGTCCTCTTCTCCAGCTGATGCTTTCCGCCCCTTCAAGGAGCCCTCCCCAGTGCCTGCGGGCTTTGCCAGCCTGGCTTCTGCTGCAGTAGCTTCCCAGCCAGGCTGGCAATTCCCTGTCTCCTCCTGCCCTTCTGCTCCTTCAGTGGGGAAAGACAGAGATCATCATGCTCCAGGTGAGAGGGAGCCACCCCAATCACCCACACACATGCAAAAAACCTGGCTGAGGTGGGGGACACAGACCCTGCTGCAGGGAAGACAGAAAGCTGCAGAGACCAGCGTGGGGCTCCCTGGCCCTCTGGCAGCACAGCCTCACCCCCAACTCCTCCCAGTTGTAACTGGGATGCACGGACACAACCAGACTCTGCAGCACCCACAGGCCCCGACCCCCCCAACCCAGCTGTACCCGACAGCAGGACGCAGCGCTGCTCGAGGCCGTGGGGGGCCGAGCTGGGGGGGCTGCATGTCACTGGCATCTTGGTGGGGGGCTCTGCAGTGTGTCCCTTCCTGTGCTGCCAGAAGAGCTTGGCGTTGGCCGTGACAAAGTCACAACGGCTGCAGTGGAAGGGGAAGTGGGTGCGGTAGTGCTGCTCCATGGCCGGGCGGCTGGGGAAGAGCAGGGGGCAGGCACGGTAGGTGCAGGACACAGGTGAAGCCCCGTGCAGGCGGCGCAGGTGGCTGCGCAGTTGCTTGCGGTCCTCTGTAGCAAAGTGGCAGCCATTCTCAGGGCAGGGCAGGGGTCCTGGCGGGGCACGGTGGGTCTTGAAGTGCTCCTTGAGTTCACCAGGCTGTTCAAATGCCTCCTGGCAGACAGGGCACAGCAAGAGCTCAGGAGCAGAGGCCTCCTGTGCGCTGGCTCTGGGTAGTTCTGAGCCCCCACGTTTGTTCTGGCCCATGCTGGTGGGTGCTGACAGCACCCCTGAGAGCTCCAGGTGCTCTGGGGCGGACAGCAGCAGGCACTGGTGCTGGGACAGCAGGGAGGTCTCTGCGAAGCTCTGGCCGCACCTCTCACAGAAATACAGCTCCACCACTTTGACCAGCACCTCTGCAGAGAGTGAGGGACGAGCATTAGAAAGGGGCTTCACCAGTCCCGCGGCTTGGGACTGACTGTTCAGTTCCAGCTCCAGACAAAGAGGATTCATGGCCACCCCGTTGCCATAAATTAGAGCTTGGAGAACCACAGCCCTCCCCCTGCCTGGGGTATCCCAGGATGCCTCTCATAAGGGAGGGGACATCATCATCTGGGTGATCATAAAGACCAGGTCTGTCCCTTAGCACCTCTGTGACATGCAGAGATATGAGGCTGCCTTGTCCTCATTTGTAGCAGGATGCCCTCACACTGAACTTGCGTGAGAAGCGTGCTTGGGGAGCCAACTTGGGGTGAAGATCTCTGCCTAGTCCCTACCGACAGCTCAGAGCGACACCCTCACCTGACTCAGGCTCCCACAGACACCCCTCCCCATCCTCAAACCCAGCTTGTGCCAGGTCTGCACTGAATGGTGGCACCAGACTTATGATGGATACGGCGTGAGAGACGTAATGGCACTGTGGTGTCCCCAGGGTGCCTCCTGGAGGGGACAGGGCCCTCAGCTGGACCTCCTTCCTTCCCCTGAGCGCCAAGGGGGACCTGCCTTCCCCACACCCTGTACCTGTGGCACTGGCTGCATTGCTCAGCGTCACGTTGCCAGCCACAGCCTCGATGAATATTTCCACGTTGTTTCCTTCATCATGAGCCCCTTCCCCGGGCATTGATGCCTCTGCCAGCAGCAAGTCCTGGCCTGCAGTCAGCACGGGGGTCCCAGCCAGGCCACCACTGGCCACACCATCACTGCCCACAGCGCGCGGTTCTGCCAGCATGGGATGGAGCAAGTCCGAGCATAGGGCCTCCATCTCCCCACCGGTAACCTCGGGCACTTCTGCGCTCATTGCCACTGGGCACTGTCTTGGTGCCAGGCAGGAAGGTCTCTCGCCCTGAAACACAAGGAAACACTTTAAACAAGGGCGAACCCAGAAGCCCGGAGGCCCTACGTGATTTCGGGGGTCACCCATGGCAGGCAGGGCTATGGCTCGGGGTGTCTCGGGCAGCCTGCCGGTGAAACCCGCTGCCACCGGGGAGATGGGGCACAGGGATCCCCAGCGATGACCCGGGATCTCTCCCTGAGCCCAACAGCCAGAGCCTGCTCCACGGGCCTGGGTGGGCTCAGACAGACCCAAGCCCCGTGGGGAAGTGCCTATCGCGGACCCCGCACAGCCAGGGCCGTCACNGTCACACGCCGGGCGGGAGGGAGGGAAGGAAGGAAGGTCGCTCTCCGTGCGGCCGCTCCACCCGTCCCCACCGCCCGACCCGGGGCCGCTGTGCGGTGCGAGCCGGCAGCCGGCCGGAAGCGGCTCCGGGCGGAAGTGAGGGGCGGTGCCATAGAGAGCGGTGGAGGTCGGTACCAGCCCCGGCGTGGCGAGGTGACGGGGAGCGGGACCCAGCCGAGGTACGTGGCCGCGTNGGTGGGGGCTCTGCCCTGGGAACGAGTCCCGCCGCCCGGCCGGGGATGTGTCGGGTCCCCCATCCTTTGTGCCTGGCAGACCCTCGCTGGCGGAGCCGGAGAAACTCCTGGCTCCCCGGTGAGCGGCTGGCGGCCTCTATCTGGGCGTGGAACCCGCTGCCAGCGCCCGGCTCGGGCCGGGGGTACACTTCAGCTGCAGCGGTCAGTGGTCTTGAGCTGTTGGTAGAATAAAACCCGTGTTTTGAGATGCTTGTCCCGGCTGAAGCAGCAGCAGACGCTGCCTCGCTGGCCGGAGGTCCCCCAGCTCCTGCCCCCCTCCTGCCTGTCCCACCCAGAGGCTGCAGAGAGGGAGGAGGGTCCTGTCACCGGCACCTGTCTGAGCCCCGGTAAAAGCTAAGTGTGGGTATGGGGGATCCGAATGTGCCAGGCTGCCTGGTGCTTTGAGAAGAAGCTGTGTTAAAGGCTGGGCAACTGTGGGTGGTCCATTGTGTCCATCACTGCTATTCAGTCCTTCTCTTTCCACACAGGTTTGCATCCAGAGTACAGGGATGATGCTGTGGAAAGGAGCCGCTTAACGTCCCACAATGCCCTTTGCTGACTTTGTTGTAGCTCTGAAGGACAACCCATACTTTGGGGCTGGGTTTGGCCTCGTTGGGGTGGGCACAGCCCTGGCATTAGCCCGGAAAGGGGCCCAGTTTGGGCTGGTAGCTTTCAGGCGTCATTATATGATCACCTTGGAGGTGCCCAGCAAGGATAAGAGCTACCACTGGCTGCTGAACTGGATCTCCCACCATGCCAAGCACACACAGCACCTCAGTGTTGAGACGTCATACCTGCAGCATGAAAGTGGGCGCATCAGCACCAAATTTGACTTTATCCCCAGCCCTGGGAACCATTTCATCTGGTAAGGGATGGTAGAGGGAAGGCAGCCTGAGGACTGCCCCTTGTTTTGGCAAGGAAACTCCAACCTGGGGAGTCCATTGAGGTGGCAGAGAGGATCCTGCCTCTTCCTTGGGTCTGAATTGGGGCAGGAGATTGTGAGTAGTGAGAGAAGTCCATAGTCATCAGGCCAGAGGGATTTCTTTACCCGAGATGAGTGTCTCCCTTGATGCACAACCCAAGCTGGTCTCAGCTGAAAGGTGCCGGACCACATTCCTCAACCCCATCTTCCCACTCCAGGTATCGCAGGAAGTGGATTCGCATTGAGCGCAACCGGGAGAAGCAGATGATCGACCTACATACAGGGACCCCCTGGGAGTCCGTCACCTTCACTGCTCTGGGCACCAACCGGGAGATCTTCTTCAATATCCTCCAGGAAGGTCTGTAGGGAAGCTGCGTGGGGTCCTGCTAGCAACAGCCTGCTCCTTGGAGATGCCCAGGGCTTCAAAGGAGATCCATTTCCCTGCCAGATGTTCCTTCTACTTCTCTCTACAGCCCGGGAGCTGGCACTGCAGCAGCAGGAGGGGAGGACGATCATGTACACGGCCATGGGAGCAGAGTGGCGGCAGTTTGGCTTCCCCCGCCGCCGCCGGCCTCTCAGCTCGGTGGTATTGGAAGAAGGAGTGTCAGAGAAGCTGGTCCAGGATGTGAAGGAGTTCATCAACAACCCCAAGTGGTACAGTGAGAGAGGCAAGGTTCTCCAAGCCAGCGTGATGTCCTCTGTATTGTGTATCATGTGACTTCTTGTCCCCCCCAGCAGCTGCATCTATAGGGTGCTGCCCCAGGCACATCCCACAACTGAGCGATCCCAAGTGCTGAGGCCAGGCCTGGGTCTCCAGAGGGACAAACTCCCCTCAGTTCAGTCCAACCCTCAAAACCATGATAAGCCACAGAGTTTATTGCTCCTGTGATGCAGCTGTGGGGTGAGCAGGATGCTTCTGCTCCTCTGGAGATAGCTGCAGGGTAACTTTATCCTGCTGTTGCTTTCCTGTGATGTAGCCCCACAGGTCTAGGGGAAGAGAGCTCAGAGATTGCTCTGAGCCCTCTTCCTTAAAGGACACTGTCTTTCTAGGGATCCCCTACCGAAGAGGCTACCTGCTGTACGGTCCTCCCGGCTGTGGGAAAAGCAGCTTCATGTGAGTACTGCCAGCCCCCGATGGTGGTTTTCCAGCCAGCTCCCTGCTGTGGGGCACAGCAGTCTCTGGTGAGAGGGTGTGGATGAGCTTGATTGTGAAATGCAGGAGTGGGCTGCGTCTTCTGCGGGGTGCCTGACATAAGCCTTCGTGTTCCTGGCACTGTGACAGGTCAGGGGGATGAGCCCTTCACACCTTTGCTTTGTGTAGTGCTGTACAGCACCACTGGGCTGAGCAGGGGACTCCCATCTGCCTGGTATCTGATCCCTGTTGGGGGAGGATGTCTGCCCTTTCTGCTGCTGCTGGGCAGGGAGATCAGTCCTTCCTCTGCTCCCAGCTTTCTCGCTGTAACTCACCCCTGTGGTTTGTGTCTTTCCCAGCACAGCCCTGGCCGGGGAGCTGCAATACAGTATCTGCCTGCTGAGCCTCAGTGACCACAGTCTCTCTGACGACCGGCTCAACCACCTCCTGAGTGTGGCACCGCAGCAGAGCATCATCCTGCTGGAGGACGTGGATGCTGCCTTTGTCAGCCGGGACCTTGCTGCTGAGAGTGAGTGGTGCCACCATTCCTGGGCCGTAAGTGGGAGGGAGGTTTGCCAGCTGTGCTGGAGGAACATTTGGACTCTGGGCTGCTGTCCTGCACCAGCCGAGACCAGGAGTGGGGAGCTCTGGGGTCTCAGGGACCAAACTGGGATCTTGCCCAGTTTTGGCTAGGTGGGAAGTTTGGGTCCTTTATCCTCAGGTAAAAACACTTCTCCTGCTCAGCTACTTTCAGATGGCTTCCCCCCATTCTCTTTTTGGGTTCCCACAGGTGTAGATTTGCAGGGGTGGCAGAGAGCCACGCTTAGGGCACAGAGAGCAGGGAGCTTAGCTTAAACCTCAGGCAGTACGGAGGTGGCCCATGGGACTGTGTGGGGTTGATGGATTTGATCTCAGACATCTCTGTCTCCAGACCCGGCTGTATACCAAGGCATGGGGCGCCTGACCTTCAGCGGCCTCCTCAACGCACTGGATGGTGTGGCCTCTACAGAGGCCAGGATCGTCTTCATGACCACCAACTACGTGGACAGGTCAGAGCTGCCTTCTGTGAGGGAACAGGGAAAAGCACGGAAAAGCCATGCTCCCTTTTGCTGGGCTGTCCGGAGGGCTGTTTGCATCCTCCAGCATGAAGACTGGGGGTTCAGGTTTCCCAAATCCTCCATTCCTTGGGATGCAAATCCCTTGAATCACAGTCCCTTTTGCTAGAGCCTCACGTTTCCTTACTGCTCATACCACACTTGTGCCCTTCAGAAGAGATGCCAGCTTCCTGCCCATGGGCATCTACAGGTTTAGAGAGCTGTTTCTCAAGACATGCTCGTCTTCCACTGTAGCCAGCTCTTTTCCAGCTCTCTCATTTCTTTTGGGTTCATTTCTCCCCTCAATCCCTCAAGGACCAACCTTTTTTCCCACCTTTACTGTCCCACAGTGCAGAGCCCCTTGCAGACAGGATGCTGGCTGTGCTAGCCAGAGAGGAGCTAGCAGGGGAGGGGCTTCCCTCCTGCAGGACCCACCCTCAGGGCTCTCCTGTGTCTCTTGCCAGGCTGGACCCAGCCCTGGTGCGTCCCGGCCGTGTGGACCTCAAGCAGTATGTGGGCCACTGCTCCCACTGGCAGCTTGCCTGCATGTTCCAGCGCTTCTACCCTGAGCAGCCCCCAGCCGCAGCTGCACGGTTTGCGGAGCAGGCGCTGGCGGTCTCCAAGCAGATCAGTGCTGCCCAGGTGCAGGGTCACTTCATGCTCTACAAGACGGACCCTGAAGGAGCCATTTCAAATATCAGCTCCATCCTGCTGTGACCAGGGCCTGGCTTCCACCTGCCATGCTGAAAGGACTGGGACAAGGACATGACCATCTCGGGGATGCCAAGAAGCTCCCTGCCATGCAGGCCAGGTCTCTTCACCTCTTCTTGCCAAGGTCTGGGCTTTTTTTTTTTTAAACAAATGGAGTGTTGGAGCCTCCAGCCTTGCAGCAGTGGGAGAGAATCGGCTCTTGCTGCTCCCCAGATGTGGATGCTGCTCCACCAGCTCTACTCACCAATGTGTGCCTTGTCCCAGGATTGCCAAAAGCTGCTGAGGTTCATGGATGTGATTTGCCTTCCCTGGGGCAGGGCTCTGGGGCATTGTACTCTGAACTTACTGCTGGTCTTTGAAGGGTGTTCAGTCATCACTGGTTTAATATCCTCTGTGAAGTGCACAACATGGCTCTTGGCTCTCAGTCCTTTTGTGTGTTCATTACCCACCTCTCTGGCTGCTGGGACAGGCCCCTTCTGACAAGGGCCTGGCATGACCAGTACTGCAAATCCAGTGTTTCATAAAAAAAGCTCCCCATAGCCACTTGCTTGTCCCTTGGGGTGCAGGCTGGTGCCACAGCTCCTGGCCCACTGGGCTATGATGCTGAGTTGCAGATCTTTGTGGACATCATTTCTGGGTGGGCATAACTGTGCCTCCTGCCAGAGGAAGAGATGGGAGGCATGAAGCTACTGCAGGCCTGGGGGTGAGGTAGAGGAGAGGCTTAGGCTGGTGACAGAGTATCTTCCAAGAGCTTGTTGTGAACCCCCATGTGAATTTGTTTGTGCCTGGCTCACCTGGCCACACAAGGTGCAGAAAGCCCATTGGAAGTGACTAAACTTTCAGCAGGAGCAGCCGAAGGAGGGAATTTGCTGGTGGTCTCACAGCCTTTTCCCTGCCACCAGACTTCCTTCTTGTCAAGAACAAGTGTCCTGGAGGGGCTGTTAAAGCCCCAGGTACCTAAAATGCAATCCTGAGGCAGGCATGTTCTGTGCCTCCTTCCCCACACCACGGAGCCAGGGGGTACGCACTGTCTCACAGAACAAGACAGCCAGAGCCTCCCCCTTCCTCACTGCAGTCCCCAAATCAGCTTCTCCAGAGCCAGCCCTGGGATTGTCCCCTTGCTTTGGAGGTGAGCATCACTGGCAGGGCAGGGTAGAGCTGGTTCCAGGCCAAACCCAGGCTGTGAGGTTGCTGGCTGTGCCCAGCAGGGCTGATGCTGGGCAGGGATACGAAGGGGCCCAGCTGATGCCACCTGGCTGAATATTGAGGTGAAGAGGCACTGCTTTGGTGCAGCCCAGACTTGCACCAATGTTTCTGCAAGCAAAGGGTTGGTCCTGGGGCCATGGCAGGGGGCAGTAGTAGTGCAGGGTGGCTCCTAGAGCAGGTGCTTCTGGTGGCATCTCGAACCCTGTGCTCAGCTGTCCTTCAGAGGCTGCTCAGATCCAGCCTTCCCCCTCACTGCTACAGGCTGGTGACTGTCTCTCAGCAGTTCAGGAGGATGGGTGAAGGTTGAGGGAGAGCCAGAGGGGCCTATGCGACCACAAGAACACAGGCAACATATCTCACTGCTTGCTTTTAATAGTGTTAATGCTACAGGTGGGGCTGGTGTCCTGCCCGGCCGGAATACTGCCATTTAAGCCTCACAACATCCCTGTGAGGTAGGTGGTGATGCAAGAGGACACCAAATGAGGAGCCCCAGAACAGTGTGCGGGCTCCCCCCCAGCCCCGAGGTTTGTTGTTTGTCCAAATTCATTTCTATGTGCCGTTTCGAAACGTTCTCTGCTCCAGGCTGACTGCAGTGGCATCAGGAAGGTTAGGGTCCCTCCTAAATCTCTATTCCCAAGAAAAAAAATCTCCCTCCTCCAACACATCTGGCACTTGCGGTTACCCAAGTCCCTGCTCACTCCTATTTCCATGGCTGGATTCCCATGCTCCAAACACCAGACACAGCACCTTTCCCAATGAGAGTAAGCCTGTCTCACTGGAGGAAGCCAAGGAGCTTCAGCTGCTGCGAGAAGCAGAGATCTTTGTGTTTCTTTCAGGACAGATCAAACACCTTTCTTGGAGTATGGCAATTTCACAAGTGAAGGCAGGAGGCAGCAGAACAAGCACCAATGTCAGATAAAGCTCACACATTTTCACCTCACTGTGGACACACTGCTCACCCAGAAAACAGCTGGAACAAGGATAGGGCAGTACTGAAGGAAAGTAAGGGCTCTCCAGGGAGCAAGTGCTCAGCCTTCATCCTTGGCAGGGCACATCTGGAGCTCAGATCCCAAGTCACAGGACAGGTTCAGACCAAGGAGGGAAAAACAACTCTTTTAGAGCATTATGGTTGAAAATAGGCCAGCAATGGAAATCTAAGCACAGAAGGTTCTTGGACAACGGGTTAAGCCAACCCCTTCACAAGACAAGGCCAGGTATGGAGAGAACAGGACAGCAGGTGAAGAGGACCCATTCAAAAGAGGTTTTGTGCACTCTTCCTGTGCCAAAGGATCAGCGGGCAGATGCAGCCTTCCCAGCTGGCACGCAGCCCCTGGTTTCCTGGGATCTCACCTGAAGCTCTGGCAAGTCCATCATGGCACAGCCATCTTTGGCAGTTGGCAGGAGGAGGAAGATGCTAACAACCCACATACCGCCAAAAGGGAGGTGGGGACACAAGGCACAAATGAGCACGAAGGAATCTGTACCGTCCAGGTAAGCCAGACTGCTTCTATCAAGCCAGGCAAAGCTGGCACAGGGGAGCCCTCCTGCCACCCGGGAGGGTCAGGGTAAGGTCCTGCCCTGGCCCCAGGTGGGGGGAGCAGGGAGGGGAGTGAGTAATACCAAGGATCAACACCTTTGCTCCAAACAGCAAAGAACAGGAGTGAGAGGGCAGAAATGAAAGAGAACAGGCTCTGGAGAAAGCACAATGAGTTAATTTAATACCAGTGTCTCACTTCAGAGGTTTGGGATCACCCATCATGGCTCTGTAGTGGGACACTTCAGATTGCTGAAGCAGCAGCAGCAGAAGGAACTGCACCCAGTTCATTTAAACAGCAAATCCTCATTTCTTTGATGCAAGATCAACTTGAAGATGAAAGGAGGGTAAGTGCATTCAAAGTATTGGAGGCCCTCGACTCCAGGTTCTCTGAAGCTCCAGGAGACAGCCTGGCCTTAGAAGGATCTGAGATACAGGTTGCAAAGTAGAGTGCACTTCCCAGGTGGCCCCATAAGCTTCTGCGGGCACAAAGGCAGGGACAGGAAAGAAGCTCCAGCTAAATTTGGGCTTCCTGGGGAAGCAGCAATCAAACCAAAGCCACAGCCACCAGACAGGCCTGAACTGCCAACACATTGACATAAGCTCAGTTTAGCTCTCCTGGCTGGGACTGGGAAATGTCCTGGCATACAAAGGTCTGTCCAAGCCTGTCAGCTGAAAGTGGTCTGGGCTGCAGAAGAAGTGATGTTGTCTCCAAGTGACAGGGACAGCAGTTGGCAAGGTGCTCTGAGAAAGGATGGGGACATGGTGAGCTGAGGGTTCAGGCTGCTACCCTGGCATGGCCTCATCACTTGGCACCACCATGGCTCCACTGGGATGCTGGCTTCCAGGGAAGGTCCTGCTACAACTCCATCTCTGTCACTGCACCAGCCTGGTCTCAGTTCACTGAGACCAGGCTGGTGCTCTGCAGGTGTGTGTGTTTCATGGCAGCACCCACTCAAGATGGCTGCAGGTGCCCTGGTCAAGGCTTCCTCCAAAACCAAAGCTGACATGATCTGTCAAGAATCACATTCTCCAATTCTGGTGACAGACAGCTGCTCATGCCAGGATGCTTCACTCTACCCATAGCCTGGAGACACTGCCTGCCCCAAGCTGTGCCACATGCCAATTTCCTCCTCCCTCCCAAAGGGTACAGTGTCTGCTTGCTACTGCTCCATCTGTCTTCACTCTTTTCCCCAGAAAACAGCCCCTCCCTCTCCAGCCCCTCCCCACTCCTGCTAGGAGCCACTATCCTTCTCAAGAAAATGGGCTTCTCGTCGCCCACTAGGCCTGAAGTCCCCTCGCCCTCTTGGCACCCTGGGGAAGGAACCGTGTTCCTGGACCCTGGACCTCTCCCACCTCCTGCAATCCCAGGGCTGGTGGTGGCCTTGCCAGCTGGAAGCTGCTCTGTGGTCACTGCGGTTCAACGCCAGGTTCTCCTTCTCCCTGCCCTGGGCCTCGTCCCCCTCCTCCGGGATCTGTCTCTGCATATCATGGTGCTCCTCTTTCAAGTCCACGGTCTCTGTTACTGGTGAAGGGTCTTCAGGGCACAACTCCTTTCTTCCAGCCAAGGCAGCAGCCCTACTTCTGCTGTGAGCCTTTGGAAACTCCTGGCTATGTCTCCCACCGGGTCTCCGTTCTGGTCTTCGGCCAATGCCCCTAGGCCCCCTGGAGCCATGAACAGGATAAGAGGCTTCTTCTGCAGGTTCCTGCAAGCTGCTGCATGACTGCCTGCCTTGGCCTCTGGGGGCTGGCCTCTCCCCTCTGTGCCTCTCCCTCTTGCTCTGTGGCTCCCTGGGCACAGCAGGCCTCTCAGGCTGCCCAGGTTCTGCCCTGGCCTCCGGCGTCCCAGCTGGCTCTGGAGCTAAGGCTTGGCCAGGCAGCTGGGGCACGTCTGTAGCACTTGCACCCACTGGTGTCTCAGAGGCAGCAGCTGCTTGGCCTGGATCAACAGCAGCTGGAGGCTGAAAGAAAGAAGCCACCAGTGAAGAAAGGGACAGGGGAGTCCCACAGCAAACAACAGCGCTCGGTCCTACAGTCCAGGGCCCCCCTTGCCAGCGCGCTGGCCCCAGTGCCATACCGCCTGGAGGCTGATGAAGTAACGGTTCCTCTCTGCTTCAGGGTCGATGATGCCCCCTTTCTCTTGCTGTCTCTTGAAAATTAAGCGCAGTTCTTCCTGGTGCTCTAGTGTCTTAGCGTCTGGCCTGTATGGCTCCTGTGCAGCAGAAAGTAATGCTAAGAGCTACACCTCAACTCCCCACTGTGATCACACAGCGCCCAGGCAACCTGCTTCCCACAGTGCCATCCTGCTGTGGGATGAGATGCAGGGCAGCTACGATCAGGTCACTCTCCTGACCCCGATTATACCCTAGTGAGTAGAGGACCAGGCCCCACAGCAGAATCACTTCTCCCCCAGCACATCTGCTCAAGACTCTACAACTAAACCGCCTCTTTGTGGGCACACCAAAGACTCGGGACCCCTGCTAGGTTTTGTGGACTGCTCTGTGGATGGGCCATCGCAGAGAAGCTGAGAACATTCAGCTGTTGCAATGTCACAGTTGAAGCTACCTATCGAGCAGGTACAGCTAGGCTGGTGAGTCCCCATCTCTTACCAGGGCTTGCTGCGGGGGTGGTGCTGCCTTCAGAGCGCAGAGATCATAGACCAGGGTCTCCCGGCAGACAGGGCACTGCACACCAACATCCTGCAGGGAAGAGAGAGCTGATACCAAATCCCAGCCGTGATACAGCTCACATGTTGAAGGATAACCTCAGCTTGGAAGAGGAACAGGATGCTGTTCGTCACTTTGCCAGGGCAGGGAAGCCCAGGGGTTTCCAGCAGCATGAAAGCAGTGTCTCGACTGCTACGGAAGGTGTCTCCACCGTAAGATATGCTTGGAATTGTGCTCCAGGGTCTGATCACTGTACAAACTACCTCTGTCAGCATGCATGGCTTCAGTCCTCCTTAGTCTAACATCTATTTTTCTCCAAAGTGGAGTGTGTCATCTAGGAAGCACCTCTTTGAAAGGGTTTTGGAGGAAGGAACCTTTGACTTATGTCAGCTGTGGAGTTCACAACACGACTGACAACTGTTCCAACACATCCACTCCGTCAGGTTTTATCACCCCAGATAAAAGACATGATAAACAATCATGCTGCAAACCCCTGCAGTTCAAGGACTAAGGGAGAAGCTCCCTTTTCCAACTATTTTGATTCCAGAAGTCAAAAACCACAACTCCGTACCCCTTCAGACAGCAGGTGCTGACCCAGAGATCCAATAAACCATCTGGTGAAGTACTAAAATCTTACAGGTTGATTTTGGTAGGAAAGGGCTCTTTGGAGCTCACTTGGTCCATTCCCTGCTCTGATTCTCAGTCCAGGCACGACACTGACCATGCTGTTGCATCAGGCTAGCCCTTGCTCCACATCCCAAAGGGAGGGACAGAGACATCATGGGGCATGTGGAGGTAGCCAGGCCCCAGTACCTGTTTGAGTGCTGGCGCCAGGTGCTGCTCTCTCTCATCCTGCTGCATTAGGATCTCTTCCTCCATGTGCTGGGCGTAGCGGGCCAGGCAGTGGGAGTGGAAGTAGTGGTAGCACTGGGTCTTTGTGAAGGCTTCTCTCTCCTGTAGAGGAGAAAGGGCAGGTTTAAAGGGTTTCTGACTATAGGGCTGTGCAACCTAAACAGATGAGGTGAGGTTTCACTCCTATGTCAGTGCTGACAGTGGGGAACTAGCACTATGGTTGTCATAACTACATAACATCCTCTGCTGGGCTTCATCTCAACTTCCTCAACTTTTACCAGGACACTGCTCCCTGTTCTCAGGGGAAGAAGCAATCCTAATGTCAAGGGGCACAGTTTTTGTGACTGATTTCCCTGCATGCATCCCTGTGCATGCATCCCAGCACTCTTCCCGCTTGGTGTGTTTTACTTCCGAGGCAGGCACCACCTCTCCTTCCAACCCAGACAAGACAAGCTCCCCTGTCCCCACAGATCTTGCACATGCATGGATGTGTTCCAGTCCCTCCTGTCCACCTGCATGCTAAACTCCAAGAGGTCTGACCCTCACAGGGTAGCTGAGATGCACCAGCAACTATCCCAAACCTCCTTTCCCAGGCAGCTTGCGGGGCCAGAGAAGATACATGCCTACCTGGAATCCATAAAGGCAGATTACACACTGGCCGTGAGGAATGTTGTTCTCCGTGAGAATCTCCTTCCCCTTCTGAGGAAGCATTAAAGCAAACATTTCACTCACTGACCCGCCCATGTGCTCAGGGTTGTCCCACCCCTCGGGCACACAGGTGCCAGCATCCCAATCTCCCCTCAGCTCTCACCTCAATCAGTTCATAGAGCACCTCTGTCCCCAGCCTGGCTTCAGCAACACCTCTGAGGGTCTGGGAAATCCTACAGCAAAGCGGCAGAAATGCTTAATACAAACGTAGCCCCACATCTTCACTGTCCTACATACCTGACACTCTACCATAATGACAGGCCTTCAGGCTTTGCCCGCAGCATGGGATGGATGGATGGATGGATGCATGCATGCACACACACATTCACACCCTCTCCCAGCTCCCCATGAGCCTTTGTCCTCAGGGGACAAAGAACTCCTAACATTCTGTGATTCTGTAATTTGCAAGAACAGGTTTGCTGACTGACATAGCTCCAGGTCGCCCAACAGCCTTCAGTTTTGGTGAGTCTCAGGCTTTGATTATCTGATGGCAGCCCCTAAACAGGCCCAGCGGGAGCTTTGTTACTCCTGTACTGGCAAGTACCACGGTTTCTCTGAACACCCTGCTGCACCAAGGACAAGAACATAAAGGCAACATGGGCTGCCCAAGGACTGGCTTCAGTTCCACCTCTGTCACAGCAAGACCAACAGCTTCAAAGGATTTAGATTACATTTCAGGGGACCACAGAGACACAGCTACAGGCTGCACCCTTTGGCATCAAACTCAGTAGCTCCTGAGATTTAAAACAAGGTGATTTAAGGACTTGTATCCATCTATCAGCCAGACGCAGGGAGCCCTGTGAGTTTGAGAGAAGGCTTTTCCACCAGCCCCACCTCTCATCTCCGGAGGAAAGGATCAACCCTTCCCCCC
>VXBZ01010993.1:7783-47584 GCA_013399135.1 Heliornis fulica | reverse complement strand
CCGCCTCACCCGCAGCTCCTCCAAGTAGATGGACTCCAGCACCTCCACCTCCAGCGGCAGCGCCCTGCGGGAACCAGGCCGGGGAGAGTGTCAGGTGGCCGGCCTGAGAAAAGGATACGGGGGACCGGGGAGAGAGAGGGGCTGGGAAGGGTATGGAATAGTGTTACCAATCCGCCGTCTCTTCAACGGCCGCCGCCATCTTCCCGCGCGCCCCGGAACCGGAACCCGGTAGGACGGCGCAGGCGCGAGGTTGCTAGGCGACGCGGCGGCGGGCCCGCGAGAGACCGGGCCCGGGAGTGACCGCGCCCCGGCGGGAGCGGGCGGGCCGAGGCGAACCCAACCGGGGGCTGAGGGGCTTCGCCGTGGGGGAGCGGAAGTGGAGCCGGTGTACAGGGACAGAGCCCGACCGGAGGCCCAGGAAGGAGGGGAGGGGTCCGCCGGCCTTTGGGATCGCAGAGGGTGCAGCCCCGCGTCCAGGCACCATCACCTCCCGTCTCCCTCGTAGCCGAGGTTGGTGCCCCTGGACAGCCGGGGGCAGAGGGCAGAGGGCAAAGCGCTTCTTCTCAGTGGCCGCTTTGCCTCGGGAGCTTCGCGACCGCCGTCCCCGCGAGCGCACGCAATGGAGAAGTACCGTGTCCTGCAAATGATCGGCGAAGGGTCCTTTGGGCGAGTGTACAAGGGGCGCCGGAAGCACAGCGCCCAGGTGAGGAGAGAGGCGGCAGGGGAGAGGGTCGGGGGTCTGTTGTGTGCTACCGGGAACTGATGTCTGGTGGCTCTGCCAGGCCTTTGGGACTCAGCAGTGCTTCATTTTTCTGCAGACATTCCCAGCCAGCTCCTCCTGTCACAGTCATTCAGGTTCAGGGGATGTTGGGAGCTCACCAGTCCATCTGTGCTCAAGGCAGGGACAGCATTAAATTCAAATCCTGTGAAACCTCAAGGACAAACACTCTTCAGCCAGTGCTTGACTACACTTGGAGTGAATGTTTTTTCCTTATATCAAGTTGAAGCTCCCCTGTTTCAATTTATAATTTCTGTGTCATGCTCCCACGTGCCCATCTGCCCCCTGACCATCCCTCTGGCCTCTGCTATATCCATTCCAGCCTATGAGTGTTTTCTGGTACAAAAACTGCCCACAACATTGCCAACGTGGTCTAAGAAGTTTCAAATAAAGGGCAGTAATCACGTCCCTCCAACTTCTGGCTGTTGATACAGCCCAGGGTGCTGCTAGTGCTTCTCGTGGACAGGGCATGCTGCTGGCTCATGTTAGGCTTGCTGCCCACCACCATCTGTAAGTCCTGTCCTGTGTTTCTGGAAGTCCTAATTTTGTCTATGCTCTGATTAAATTTGTTTGCTTTAAATATCAGCATGCAAAGTACTGTAGCCACTTGTATCAGTGTGCAAGGGCCAGGGAGGAGCCCCAGCTCCAAGGGATCCATTGAATGAATGTCTTGTTTTGTGTGCTCAGCTGGAAAATGCTGAATCCTGTTTGGGTTAAATGCGACTTCTGCCAGGGCAGGTGGGCACCTGGTCTGATCCCATCTTTGCCTGCTTTGAAAGGTGGTGGCCTTGAAGTTCATCCCCAAAGTGGGGCGGTCTGAGAAGGAGCTGAAGAACCTACAGCGGGAAATTGAGATCATGAGAGGCCTCCATCACCCAAACATCATTCAGATGCTTGACAGCTTCGAGACTGACAAAGAGGTGAAGGGAACTACTCTGGGCAGGTGCTTTTGTTTGACTGGGGCAGGGAACAAGCCCTGCTGATGTAAAGGCCACTTTCTCTAGGGATGATGCTGACACCCTGCCAGGGCCTGCTAGGTTTTTCAGAGCCTTCTGGTATGTGTCATGTGAAGAGCCACCACCTGTCTGTGCTGTGTGGGCTGGACTAGGTCATGTGCAGAGGTGAAGAAGGTGGTGGTCGGGGGTATGCGGTGCAAGAGGAGCAGTTTGGGGTGGTAGGATGAGAGTGACACTTCAGTCAACTCATCAGTCTCTTCAGAGACTGACTTTTCACTGATTTAAACTCTCATGGTGAAAGTAAGCTTTCACCTGTGCTATGGGACATGGGGGCATGAAATCAGGTCATTGGGCAGCAGATTCAAAACAAGCCGAAGGCAGTGAATATGCCCACTGGGCCCTGAAGTACCATGTAGGCATGTTTTTCCTCGCCTAGTTTCTGCTGGCTGGTGGATATACAGACAGACACAAGGTCTCTGCTAAGTGCCAGGCCCATGCTGCAGTGCAGCCACAAGGGCTCTCCCCCATAGCAGGTCCCAGCCAAGCTGATGGGTTGTGCATGCTGACACCCCGGCATCTCCCTCAGATTTCCTACCCTGCTCTGTTCTGGCTGGTCCCCAGGGAGTGGTGGTGATGCAGCTAGATGGGTGCCTGATATCACCATACTGCTCTTCCCTCCAGGTGGTGGTGGTGACTGACTATGCAGAGGGAGACCTCTTCCAGATCCTGGAGGATGATGGGAGTTTGCCTGAGGACCAGGTGAGTGTCATGAGGTGGCCATGCAGTATTTGCCACAGGAGGGAACAGGATTTGTTTGCCACAGACAGTGGGTTTCTGCTGTGGGCCAGGAGACATCAGGAGGGCAAGAGTGCCTTTGGGACTTTACCTGGCAGAGCTTCTGAAGGAGATGAAGAGGGCACCAAGTTGCACTGGAGAACAGTGGGCTCCTACCTGTTCCCTCTCCAAGAAGCACAGCACCAGGCTGCTGCTTCAGCTATCAGCCTATTTCAGGGAACTACTGTCCCACAGCTGGGGCTGGACCCTACCCCAAAGGCAGGAATGGGGGTACTGGGGGTGCCAGGCCATAAGGAACCCCATGGTTGTGCCAGCTGGTGGCACCGTGGGACAGAGTGTGAGGCTCCTGTGTCTCTGTCAGGTCCAGACTATAGCTGCCCAACTGGTCTCTGCTCTCTATTACCTGCACTCCCACCGCATCCTGCACCGTGACATGAAACCCCAGAACATCCTGCTGGGCAAAGATGGCATCGTCAAGCTCTGTGACTTCGGGTGGGTACTGGGAGATGAGCTGGAGTGGCACGTTTGATCTTGGGGCAGCCAAGTGCCAAGAAGTCTGGGGTTCTGCAGAGGAGGAGTGGGGGTGTGGAAGGGGATCTCCTTCGTAGGGAGGAGCTGCAGTGAGTATTTCAGCCACCTGTGCTTTGCTCTGAGCAGGTTTGCCCGTGCCATGAGCATCCACACCATGGTGTTGACCTCCATCAAGGGCACCCCACTGTATATGTCCCCTGAGCTGGTGGAGGAGCGGCCGTATGACCACACCACGGACCTGTGGTCTGTGGGCTGCATCCTGTATGAGCTGTTCGTGGGCACCCCTCCCTTCTACACCAGCAGCATCTTCCAGCTCATCAGGCTCATTGTCAAGGACCCTGTCAAATGGCCTGCAGCGATAAGCCCAGTCTTCAAGGTAATGGCACAGGCCCTGTGGGGGGGTGAGAGCTGTTACTGTGGTAGCAGCTTTGGCCTCGCCCGCTGCCCTGGTGGATCACTGAGGTTTTATGTGCCCTAACAGGGCTTTCAGAGTGTAGAGAAGGGGGAGAGCTGGGCCTCCTGGGATAGTGACCCTTACCACTGCTGTCCATAAGCTGGGAAACTGGGGCCGACAGCAGTGGAGTTATTTACTTGGCTGGGAGGGGAAGTGTCTTCCCGTCTGGGGGGAGAGCTGGGCCTCCTGGGATAGTGACCCTTACCACTGCTGTCCATAAGCTGGGAAACTGGGGCCGACAGCAGTGGAGTTATTTACTTGGCTGGGAGGGGAAGTGTCTTCCCGTCTGCCCTGTGCCCTAGAGCCACTTCTTTCCTAGAGCCAGGTAGGGAAGAAAGGCCTCCTGGGCACCCTTACTGGAGGAGACTGGTGGGAACAGTGTGCTTGTTGGTGGGTGCCAAGCGTGTCGGTGACCCTGGTGCTGTGCTGCCCTGCAGAGCTTCCTGCAGGGACTACTAATGAAGGACCCCCGCCAGCGCCTGTCATGGCCAGAGCTGCTCTCTCACCCCTTCATCGCTGGATGGGTTACGGGTCAGTACCAGCCTTTTTCCCAGTGCTGGACAGGTCTGTTTTTGCATTCCACTTCCTGAACGTTGGTAGGACCACCCTGCCCTGCTGTTTTTACTCCCCTGGTCTTTGCCTCCCTCCTCTTGACTTTCTCCAAGCATTAACCCCCCTTGGGAGGGAGTTGTACTGGCTCCCCTGGAATTCCCCTGGGATGCCAGAGCTGATCACTCCCACTGTATCCCAAAGGAGAGCTGCTGCTGAAGTTCTTCCCTCACCTCCCCAGTGATTGATGACATTGAAGAGCACGGGATCTCAAACCCCTTCACCACCAAGCTGTCCCCAGAGCTGCAGGCCCTGAAGGAGCAGCAAGCCCATTCCATGGCCCCCAGGAGTGGCCAGTCCAGGATCTTGAGAAAGGCCCGACAAAAGATGGTTGAGGAGGCACAGAAAAAGGTAGAGGAAAGTGTGGGATTCGCATGGCTGTGTCCCGCAGTCAGTGCAAAGGAGGGGCACTGAAATTGGGCCCAGAGGAAAAGACAGAACATGGATCAGGCTGGGGTCTCAGCCACATACAGTCAGGGTCCTCAGGGTGCTGGAGTCTGGGGAACTCACCTGGCTGGCTACCTCTGCCCTGACCAGATTTCTCTGCCATCACCCAGGGCCACCTGAAGACAGGTGATATATCTATGAAGGACTCTGGCAAAGGATGCCCAGGGCATAGACCCACAACAGATCTGGGGAAAACAGCCTTTGCAGAGGGGGAGACACTGGCTGTGTCCAAGGAGAAGATGCACCATGTCCTGCCAGGAAAGAACAACGTGTCGGGCTGGGAGTTGGAGGAACCTCCTCCCAACCCACGGTGAGGGAAGGCTGAGTCCAGGACAGGGAGAAAAGGGGAAGGCAGGTCATTTGCTGACTGTGCTGCTTCCTTGTCCAGGGAGCACAGCATCACTCAGGACTATGAGAGGGATTTTCCTGGAGGAGTTGCCCCTTCACAGCCTGGTGCTGGCATGGCAGAGCCGTGGGGCAGGCGCATCGTTGAGAATGTGGACCTAGAAAATGAGGTAAGATGGTGTCTTGTGGTGAGGACAGCAGGGCCCAGGCCCCAGGGGCTGGTACAGTGACCCTGGGGCAGGCAGAGTCCATGGCAGCAGTCCACTCCTCCATGTCTAGGAGATGGAGAGTGATGAGGAGTGGCAGCACCTGATTGAGGCCACTGAGCCCTCAGCTATGCAGCTGAGTACACCACTGAGTCTCTTGAGGGACCCAGCCTTCCGGCACCGTGTCCAGGCCCGTCTGGCAGACTCTGCTCAGCAGGTGAGTGATGGCTAGCCCAGTCAACTACCACTGAGGACAGGGATGCCACCTTGTTTCCCAAGATTGGGTGAGAAGCATTGGGAGAGTCCTCAGTCCAGCTAGTAAGAAGATCCTCTGCTTCTCCAGGAGCTAAAGGTCTATCATGCACTTAGTTTGCCATCTGTGGAATGGAATGGAATGGAATGGAATGGAATGGAATGGAATGGAATGGAATGGAATGGAATGGAATGTGTTAGGTTGGAAAGGACCTTTAAAGGTTATTTAGTCTGCCCCCCCTGCAGTAAGCAGGGACATCTTCACTAGATCAGGTCTGCTCCCCTGCTGTCCTATGCCTGAATGGGTTGAAGGACTGCCCTGGTGGCTGGTGGAGTGTCCAAACCTTCTGCTGATCATGATCTCTTCTGGTTTCTCTGTGTCTAGGTACTGGAAGGGATGTTGGAGGGAGCCTCCCGTCTCCATCCTGTGCTCCGTGTTGTGGGCAACCTCCTGGCTACCCAGTGTGACTCTGAGCTGCTGGACCACTTCTTCCGAGAGCTGAACGAGCCTCTGTCCCTGCTGTGTCTAGCCAAGCAGATCCTGGATAGTGGTAGCACCAAGCAGGTGGGTGTAGGACTGCAGAGAAATTTGGTCTCCTTCCTGCCCTGCAGAGTGCTGGTATGGAGAAAGTCCTGGTGTCCTGCTGGAGCTGGCTCACAGGACCAGTGCCTCTTCCAGGCACCCTTGAGAAGTGGGAGGTCCTGGCAGGGAAGCAGCTTGCTGCAGTGATGTTGGGATGGCCAGCAGACCATCTCCACTTGCTGTTTCTTTCCTGCAGCAGCCCTGGTGTGTCACAGTGCTGGCAGACCTTGTCATGGTGACCACAGCCTATTTCAGCAGTGAATGCAGCTTGGCGGAGAGGGGGCAAAAGGACAGGTAGGGACATCCCTCTGTGCTGAGATCTCTTGTGGCCTCTCAGGGGACCTGGCAGTAGGCAGGAGGGTGGTGTTCAGACTCTGTGGCTGGAGCTGTCCCTGCAGGGAAACATCATGGATGAAGCACTTCATGCTGCATCACTGTGCTCACAGAGAAGTGCTTTTCTTGAGTGAGACTGCTTAAGGGGAAGGCCCTGCTGGCAGCAGCTCACAGTGCTCGTGTGAGCTGCCTGTTCCCTTAGCCAGGGCTGTATGGGTTTGGCCAGATCCTGACCTCACAGCCAGGGACCATGTTTCTTTGCTCTCTTCTGCCCTTGCTGCCTCTCCCAGCCTGCAGGTCTTCTGGGACAGTGCCAGCAGCTTCCTAGCCCTGCTGCCAGAGCTGCTGGCTGAGCCAACGGACATTGACATGAGACTCTGCCAGCAAAGCCTCCTGGTAAGGGTGTCCCTGTCTCCTTTCTGCCCTTTCCCTTCCCCCAGGGACAGAAACTGTGGGGCTGTGTGTGTGTGTGTGTGTGTGTGTGTGTGTGTGTGTGTGTGTGTCAGGAGTGCAGGCTGAGGACTCTGCTCCCAGCTGTGGGGTCTGATGTGTTCTTGTTAGGTAAGGTTATCTCACCCACTGAGTTTTTTTGAGGGGGGGATCACATGCAGAAGAGAGGTCTCTGAGGGGGCACCTTCCCTGGCTGTGCCTCCATGTATACTTCTCTCTCAGCCAGCACGTGGCTCCCACACAGTAACCTGTCTGGAGAGGACACTTGGAGGTCCCTGAGGCACATGAATCATTCTCCCATCTCTGCTGTCCCTTCATAGCCTCCTCCCCCATCACCTTTCCTTCTCCTCCCACCCTCAGTCTGCAGTGATGGCAACCCCTGTGTCTCTTCCAGTGCTTCACCCTGCTCTGTGAGAGCCTGGATGCAACATGCCCCTCGGCCTCAGCCCCCTTCTATGCCAGCCTGCGAGAGGAACATCAGCCCCTGCTGAACAGACTCCTTCAGGGATCCACCTCAGAGCAGCCAGCTCTGCAAGGTAACAGTGATAGCAGCTCCACACCCTCCTGAGTTCTCCCTTCTCCCTCCTGCCCTTGGACTCCCTCAGAGGACTGACTGCCATTGCAGTGCTGTTGGCCAGAGGAGGTAGCTGAAAATTATCTGCCCAAGCCCCTGCTAACCAGGGCTGTCCTCTGCTCTCCCTCAATCCCAGATCTCACCCTCCTTGTGACACAAGCTTTATTTTTTCCTCTCTTGTCCTCCAACCCCATCCTGCTGCCCCTCACCCTTAGCATGTATCTCCTGAGCTCTGTCCCTGTGCAGGTGCAGCAGTGGAGGCCAAGTCAGCCTGTGACCCTCATCCGCGTGTGTCAGACCTCTTCACAGCTGCGTTGGCTGCTGCCTGCAGCATGCCCCTGGAGAGGAATGGTTGCCGGGAAGCCAAGCAGCAGGTCAGGCTGGCTCTCTTTGCATGGCAAGATGTGGTCTCCACAGGTCCTTTCCAGAAAGATATAGGGGTTTTTTAGTGGTGGAGGGCTGGAATTCTCTGACTTTGGTAGCTGCTCATGCATCAAAGCCATGCTGGGTCATGGAAGATGGGCATCCCTTTGAGAACACAGACAACACTCAGCAAATGCTTTATTTTATTAATTTATTGCTATCATGAAACTCCTTAGGTCTGTGCAGTGGTTTGGGTGCCCTGGGTGCAAAACAGGCTGATTTCTGCAGGTTGCTCGGGCAGTAGCTGAAAAGCTTATGGAAGGAGAGAGTCAGCACCTTGGGAAACTGCTGGGGAGACTGGAGCACCCAGGGTGCTCCCTGGATGTGCTGAAGGTAATACCCCTGCCCATATATCTGGCTGTGCCCAGAGGTGCCTGGACCTTTGGGCTGGGGTTAGGAGCATGGGGCAGGGGGAACTGTGGGCTCAGCCCTCAGTGACCCCCATCTCCCTGCTGTCAGTTGTTGAATAAATTAGCCCACAGTAGCCACGGGGTGTGACTGGGATGGCCTTGGTCACTGCATCCCAATCCCTGGGTGCTGGTCTGCAGCTCTCCCCTTTGCCTTGCAGATCCTCTACGCTGGCTGCCATGCCAGCCCGAGCCTGTGCCAGCACCTGAGGAGGAGCCAACATCTGTGGGCTTCCCTCATGCAGCTCTGGAAGGGTGAGGTAGGACTGCCCACAGCCCTGGTGTAGGCAATGTAGGACATAGTCCTCTGAGTGCTGCTCAAACCAAGCTGTGTGGAGATAAGAGTTTAGGGCAGCTTAGTCTGGAGAGTGCAGTTCTCCTCCAGGAGCCAGAAATGTCCCTTCCTCCACTTCCAGCCTTTCTGTCCCTCTGTGACTTCCTCTCCCTTGACAGGTCCCCATGGCAGAGGTGGCCCAGGGGACAGCTCGTGAGGCCTCTCTGTACCTGCTGGCTCTGCTCACCCTACAGCTCCAGGCTGCTCCTCCCAGGTAAGCACCCTGTTTCACTCATGGGTGGGAGAGGAACCAGGACTTGCTCCTCCTGCAAGGTGTTTGCTTCCCAGCCCTGTGGGTATTTGGCTGCTGCTGCTCCCTGGATGTGGAGCTGCAGGAACACAGCATCTCTCTCCTGCTCCCTGTGTTTCAGGCTTGAGGAGGTGGTTACCCTGGCTATGGATCTCCTCACCCAGTCTCCTGTCGTCTCCCTTGTGGTAAGTTTGTCCACCCTGCCAGAACCACCACTGAGAGCCCTGCAGAGCTGTACTGTACATTCGTGTCTTGCTGTTGCTCACTTGGGGAGGGATGGTGGCAGACACAGCCTGGCTGTCCCTGCCCCGGGCCAAGGGATGGAGAGCCCTGGGGGAGCAGATGGGAAAATCATGAAGGTGCTGAGCTCGCTCTGTCCTGCAGGGTGCTGCAGCATTCCTCCTGACACAGCTCAGTCAGCATGGTGTGGCCGTGGAGCTCAGGGGAGAAGAGATCCTACCGGTGGTGACAAACGCACTGACAGCACCTGCTGAGGTACGGGGTGGGGACAGAGGAGCAGGGGAGCCATGGTTTTTGTATGCTGTGCAGGTGTGCAAAGGTGGGCTCAGAAGTGTGCAGGTGCAGTGCTGCTGCCCTCAGACCCAGCACTTCTTTCCAGCCTGTCCTCCACTCTCTTACAGCTGCAGCTCCCCCCACCAATGGGTGCTGGTCTCTATGATGGGATCTTTTTCCTCCTGCTGAAGCTCCTTGCCCAGGTACCAGTCTGTCTGTCTCCGTTTGCCTGGTCCCTGACAAAAGGTGCAGGGGCAAAAAAGGCCTGGATGTGGATTGGTAATGGAGGATGGGGCAAACCAGAGAACCAGGCAGCTTTGGCTGGGCAGCCCCATGAAAGTCACCTCATGTCCCTGGGCTGTCTGTGCAGCTCTGCAGCATTGGGGACATTGGAGACAGAGGGTAGAGAAGGCTGGGAACTGGCACTGCCAGCAGGCACAGCAGGGGTGCCAGCTGCCTGGCCCCTTCTCTTCCCTCCAAGTCATGTCCATGCAACTACTTTCCCAGGACCATGGGGGGCTGGCAGAGCTATGGACCAGAACCCTGCTGAAGCCATGGGGGAACCATGAAGCCCTCTGACATCTGTCTCCCCACCTCTAGGAGGATATGGCCATGGAGCAGGGCTTTGCCACATCGGAGCTGTGGAGTGTGATGTGGCATTGTGTTGCTGTGGTGCTTCGTGTGGGCAGTGACAGGGCAGCACTGGAGGGAGACTCCCCAGCAGCAGGTCACCCCACAACAGAGCCAGACTGGAACCTCCTCTCCCCTCAAGGTAGGAGCTGTAGGACAACAGGGCATCAACCCTGGCCCCTGCTCCATATCATGACCTCAGGCTCACATGTGTGTCCAAACCTGGTGCCAGAGGGCTTAGGGGGCTTTTCTTGGGGGTTGCTGTTGGGAGAGGGTGCAGGGTGGGCCCCTGCTCTGTGCAGTTGGCAACAGCTCAGCCAAGCTGGCTGTGGAGAAATCATCAACAGTCACCCTGGAAGGTGTGACCACGATGGGTGGAGATTGGCCTGGTTTTGGCAGGGAAGCATAGAAACAGCCCCAGAGCATCCCTGAAGTCAGTACAAGCAGACAGAAAAGACTTTTCAGCCTCCTGTAGCTTTGTCCCTCTGCTGTGCTGTTCCCCCTGCAGGTACCCTGCTTTTCCTCAGCCTAGCCCTCTTCATCTTCACTCGGGAGTCCCATTGGTGCGTGCCGCAGCTCACCCAGTCCCATGGTGTCCTCATGGTGACACTGAAGAGTCTGTTGTCCCCTGGCTTCCTGGCATGCCTGGCACAGACGTGAGTTGTAGGGAGCATTGAAGCAGACAGTGCTCAGCTGCCGAGTGGGGCTCAGACACGAGCACACAGAGGGCTGAGAAGTTCCTGGCCTGGCACTTGTAGGGCACAGCTCACTGCAGAGCCTCTTCTTAGTGCCTGGTGTGGGGAATGCTCTCTGCCTCTTGCCCTGATGTTTTTCTGATCACCTCTAAGCCCTCTCTCTCTAAAATATTCAGGCAAGCAGGAGAGGATGGAGACCCCGAGCTTGTCCCAGCTGTGGTGATCCAGGCCTGCCAGCTTCTCTGTTTCCCTTTTGCCCTGGATGTGGATGGAGACACCTTAGCATTGGTCATGGAAGCTGTGAGAGACACCCAGATCCCTGCCCAGCTGCTGCAGGTACTCTCTTGGTTTTTTTCTTCTACCCCATGCTGTGGAGGCACCTCCCCACATGCAGCCTCCCTAGCATGACACCGCTTCACAGTGTGCTGGTGGTTTCTGCCCCCACAGGGATGTCACTTGGGTGCCAATGCCACCCTCAGAGCAGATTGGCCAGCAGCTGAGCTGTGCATTGACCCACTGGCAGCCTCTGGCCGCTACCCAACTTGGCCCACCTGTGAGGACAGCACACTCAGCCCTGCTGTCTCTTATTTCCCCTTAGGTCTGCTCTCGCCATCTGTCCTTCTCGTACACCGAGCTCCCCATGAGCCTCTTGTGCCGTCTCGTTGTGTCTGATGAGCAGGTTGTAGACCAAATAGTGAGGGAAGCTGCCGCCTCGGAGCACATTGTTGCCTTCTTGACGTCTGCCTTGTTTTCAGACAGCCTCACACTCACAGCTGACCTCTTGTCTCTCTTAACCCATGTGGCCCGGGCTTGGCCAGAGCACCTGCCCTTTCTCCAGAGGATCCTGAGGAGCTCAGATGTGGCCGACCAGCCACTGACCCACCTGCTTGGCCACCAGCAACACCTGATACGGGCCAGAACCTGCAACCTGCTGGGCAACCTGCTTCAACACAGCTGTGGCTTTCCCCAGCTGCTGTGGAGCCAGCCCAGCTTGCTAGAGAGCCTGCTGGGGTGCCTGGCAGACCCGGAAGAGAGTGTGCGCAAGGCAGCCAGCTTTGCGGTGGGCAACGCTGCCTACCATGAGCCCTGCCCAGCTGGGACCCTGGGCAGGGCTGTGCCCAGGCTGACACGGCTCTTGAGTGACGCTCAGGCCAGGACGCGCTGCAACGCGGCCTCAGCCCTCGGCAACCTGGGCCGACACTCGACGGAGCTGGGGGACCTGCTGATCGAGAGCAGAGCCCCCCACATCCTGCTGGAGGTGGCCTGCTGCGACCCCTGGGAGAGTGTGCGGGAAGGAGCCCTCGTTGCGCTGCGGGCCCTGAGCCGGCACCCCGTGATCCAGCAGGTACTGCACGGGGACCAGGGGGTGCCCTGGGGACAGGGGGCCGAGCTGGGGGTGACTCCTGTTCCTCTCTGCTCCGCAGGTGCTGCTCTCCCTCGGGGCCACCGACAGGCTGGCCACGCTGGCCAGCGGTGACTCCCAGCCCGCTGCCGCTGGCAGCAACCAGCCATCCTCCGCCCGGCACTGCCAGAAGCTCCTCCGCCTCCTCGCCCCGCTGCACACCACCTGCGGGAGCGGCGCTGGAAACACCCCCGGACCCCCATGCCCCGGCCAGCCCGCTGCCCCCCACCAGCGCTGAGGGCTGCCCCCCCGGGCCCGGACCTACACCGCCTTCCCCGGGACGGGACCGGACCATGCCGCCGCCACCCTCCTCCTCCTCCGGGGCCACCCTGCCCGCCCGGCCGTTCCTGGGACAGTGCCGGGACTACCTTCTTCCCGGCAGCCCCCCGGTTCTCTCCTCGCCCCGTCCCGGGGCAGCGGTTCACACCGGAGCTCGGGCTGCCCTCCGCGCCGCTAGGGGGCATCACCCGCAGCCCCGGCGGGCGCGGTGGCTGCCGGTAGGTGTAGTCACGTGGCGGCGCCGCCCCGGATCCCTATGGTAACGGCGGGCGGCGCGACGGGGAGCCGGGAGGGCGGTGAGTACGGGAGTGGCGGATCTGCGGGTCCCTTCCCGCGTTGGGCGTGTGTGTGTCCCGGTTGCCGTCTTCAGGGTGTCCCCCCCTCCCGAGGCGTGAGGCCGTTGGCCTTCCCCTCTGCCGTGGTCCCGGCACCCGCCCGGCCTTAGCCCGGGCCCCCAGGCGTCGCCTCGCCCGATCTCCGGGCTCCCTGCGGGCTTCGCGTGGCCTCGCCCTGTGTCCCCTTGGGGTGCCCGTGGGACCGGGAAGGCGGCACGGCGGTGCGCTGGGGGCAGGGCGGTCTGGGGGTGCCGGCCCGGCCAGCGCTCCTGGGGCAGGGCACAGGGTCTCGGTAGCGCCTTTGGCCTCAAAGACTTATCCGAGGAAATGAGAACCAGAGTGTGGCCCCTGGGCGAGTGCCAGGGAAAAGACATGGCTCCTCAGCGAGCCCCGGCCCCAGCGAGCCTCTCCAACGGCACTGGGAGCAGCAGTGAGGGCGGAGCTGGGGTTCACTGGACCCAAGCTGGGGCGCTACGACAGCCCGGCTCTTAATTCTTCCACTTAGCTTGGCTGCTCTGATGTGGTAAAAGGAGATGATGGATCTGGAAGTTAAGCTGCAAGAAGAGTTGAGACAAGCCTGCAGTGTTTCCTGATTGCCTCCAGCCTCCAGATTAGGAACAAGGGGTGCAGGAGTGGGAGGTTCTGTAGTGCTGTGCCAGGCTGCTGTCTGCCGGCCTGGGCTGCGGGTATCTTGTGGGGGGCAGAGTGGATCTGTGGCTCCACATCAAACCCTCTCTGTGTGACGCTCTGTCATGAGGTTTCTCTTTTCTCCTTGCTGTGTGTTCCCCACCAGATGTGTACGGGATGGTCTGGGGGCTTTTAGGAAGTTTGTGAGAATTAACTGTGAATTACTGATCCAATTACAGTTTTATCTAATAACTTTTCCTTGCTTCTTTGTGGTTGTACCCAGCAGATAGTGGCATTTGTCTGTCCTTGTGTTGTTCTCTTGCTGCAGTCCTTAAGTTCTGTTTAGGCAAACCTTGTTGATGACAAACCAGCCCTTCCCTCTTTCTGGTCATGCCTGGGGTCCTCAACATAGCAGGAATTGCATTTTGAAGAGGACACTGTTGGGGTCATATGCCACTGTCCCCAGATAATCATGCCTGCGTGGAGATGATGTGTCACCAATGCAGGTCACAGGCTTTGGCTGCCCTACCAGCCTGGCTGGGTGCCATTCCTTGGCATTTCCCTGGTTTCATCTCACACAGCAAGCCTGTGAGTATTTGACAGCTTCTTCCCAACTTGAATCCTTGTTTCTGCTCCACTCCTAAGCTCTGAGAGACTGCTGTGTGATTTCATTCAGTGCCTCCAGACGAATCTTTCTCACCCCAGTCAAGACATGGAAATGTCCTCATCACATGTAGAAGGACAGACCTGAGAGCTTCCTATTCCAGTTCAAGATCTGTTTCAGAAAGAAGTATCAAGAAAAGAGGAGGGACAAAGAATTTGTGTGTTGAGCTAATGAGGCAGTTATTGTCTCCTTGCTATATACTGATATCTTACATTTGCTGCACTCACCCCAGGGCTTCCACCTTTGTTTTATTTCTGTGTCAATGACTGAGAGTGTGGCCTGAAACCGGACTGATTTCTGCTGCCTGTCAGTTCCTGTGCTGGAGGGCAAGCTCTCCCCAGGTGTAATTCTCCTGTACCTTTTCTCCCATTGTGAAGCTCAGCTGACAGCCTTTCACTTTGCTGTCTGCTTGGATCTGCAGGAAGGTGCTTTACACCTCCTCACTGAAAGGCTGTAAAACACCCTGTTCTCTGGTCCCCTTTGGTGGGTTGGGGCTCCCATGCTGAGAAGTTGATATCCTTCATTAGCAATGGGGACTCCACATTCTGAGCCTTTTTGCCCTTTGGTGTGGTCCCAACACTCCCTGGTCACAGGCAGGACCTCCTGCCTGGGACAGGCACTGAGCCAGCCCTTTGAGTCATCCCTGGCAAACACGGAATCTGTGGATCTCTCCACAGCAAACCTTCAGCCTTGAATTTTCTGCCTAACCACCCTGAAGTCCCCACACCTTGTCCTCCAATGCTCTGTGAGTAGTGAGAATGTCCCCTGTGAACCCAAACACAGGAGCTTTCAGCCCCAGAGAAGCCTCTGTGTTCATGGAGGAAGGCATTTGCTGTGGTGCAGAGCAAGGCTGGGTTCCAGTTCTCCCATGGCATGGTCAAGCACGCTGCTTCCTGTGATGTGTCTCCCTGCCACCTTGGGGCTGGGACCACGTGCAGGAGCTGCTCTGCTTTTCTTGCTAGGCAGCACTCTGCTTAGTCAAAGGATGATTTTGGGCAACTGTGCACTTCTCCTGCCGTCTCTGCTCAGAGTGGAGTTCAGCACTACAGCTGTTGAATTGAAATGACTAACCCCAGTGCAAATGCCTGGCACAAATGTAATCTCAGGATTACTATAGAATTTGCTGACTCATCCTCACAATGTGAAGTTTCTCACTGGTATGGGTTTTTTTTTTTGTTTGTTTGTTTGTTTTTGTTTGGCCAAGCAAAAACTTGGTGTCTTGATTAGACAAACAGGTTGTCATCCTGTGCCTCTGGGTTTGCACCCAGAGCGTGGCTCTTCAGAGTGATACTGGAGGCGTGAGGGAGCAGCAATACTTAACTGCATGGACAAGCAACACTCCAGGCTGTTGGTCCCTGTACCACCAGCACTCCTGTAGTTGTCCAAGCTGTCTCTGCTCTGTTTATCCCCATGGACTTCTTGGGCCAGCAGGACCCACTGCTCTTCAGCATGACCTTGTGGATAGCCCCCGGTGCTGCTTTGTCTTGGTGTGTGTCTGGACTTGAGGCTGCTTGTTTCCTGGCACTGATGCAGGTGAGGGTTGTTTCTGTGCTGTTGAAACACAAGAGGTTGTACCTAGCTATGGGGTGTAAGAGGAGCGTTAGGCACTCTCAGTCCGTTGTTTTCAGATCAGTGTGCTTCATCCTGTTGACAGCTTTTCCAATTGCTTGAAGGGATACAAACCCTCCTTTTGGAATGTGTGTTGCTTTAAAAGGTGTTTGAGTTGCTGTTAACTTGCTTGTTCAAGCTTTAATCAAAATCCCCCCTGAGCTGCAAGTGAGGAACTTGGTGTGAACTCAGGTCTCACTTAAAAGAACTTGTTACCCTTTTGAACTGTAAAGAGCAGAAATTGCATCTTGCGATTGGCACAGAAACACCAGCAAGTCACAGTTGCCTGACTCTCCCCCCTCCTGCTTTGTGACTTAGAGGTGTGTGAGGCTGACAGCACATTATCAGGTCAGCTTGCAGCTCATACATTTGCAAGCTCTTGTTATTTTAAGTGTGTCACCACAGCTGTTTAAAAGAACCTTCCCAGCAAACCTCACATGATGGAGGGGTGATGTGCACACCCAGACTCCTACAGCCTTGTCCTTCCCTGTTACAAACAGGTCCATGAGGAGCTGACACGCTGTGGTTAGAGGAGCACACGCTGCAGGGTGGCTCAGGATGAAGGAAGGGATCTAAGCATCTGCTGATGCTTAGTGGGGTGTGCATGGGCTGGGGTGTGTGGTGGCCCCTGCGTATTGTGGTGTGATGTTCGTTAAGGCTGTAGCAGTGCTCAAGCTGACGCCCCGAAGCTTGTGAGCAAGCTGTACGTTAATAAAGGTGCTGGTGAAATAACTGTAGGCAAGTGCAATCGTCACTGCAACAGCGATGATTTTGGCCTCTATATTGTGTGTCAGTAAGTCCAAGCCAAAATCCATTAATGGACAATTTTGGGTTTGACTTTCAGCCCAGGCAGTTTGCCCTGGGCTTTTCCCAGTTCATGTTTCTACAATAAAATTTCCAAGTGTAATTTTATTGCTGCTGTGAGTAGCAGGATGGACTCCTGTTCCTTTGCCATAGGGTTGGTTGGCAGAACTGGGAATTGCGTCAAGTTGTGACCTTCCTCCACGCCACAGTTCTGACCGAGTTAGATGTAAAGCGGGCACTTCACTGACTGGGAACTGGTGAGGATTTACCTTGGGGCAGCAGCTTGGCAGCGTGCCTGTGCCTGTTTTGGTCACATCTGTGCCATTGTTGTCACTTACTCCAGAGCGGGGTCACACAGGGCTTCTGCTGGCATACTGACACCCATGAGTCTAAGCCGGCTGTAGGATTCACAACCCTTGTTACAGCTTCATTAGGCCAAATCACTGTTATTTTTATAGCAGGATGATCGACTGATAGCTGTAAAGCTGAGGGAGGCACAGGTGGCTTTCACTGCATGCTGGTTTTGCAAGGTCATTCACAGCCGGGTGAGAGCACAGGCGATGGCCAAGCTCGCAGCGCATGCGGGGATGCCGCAGTGACGGTCTCCTCTACGCGGGGATGTCAGGGACGCTTTCATTCACCTCCTTGTATATTTGTTTTGCTTTCTCACATCTAAGTTCACTGGTGTGATAGGGGTCAGGTTGTGGCTCAAGGTCGCTTGTGACCTGGGTGCAGCTGAGGGGATGGTGTGCAGAAACCCAGCTTTGCTCCCCTCTTTACTGGTGGAAACTTGAGACGGACGGGTTCCAACGGCATCTGATCCACAGCCTCTTTGCTCTGTGCTAATCACTGTGAATGTCACAACACGGCCGGCACCGTGGCTCAGAGAGGATCGGGTAGCGATCAGATAGTGCGGTCAGCTCAAGTTGTGTATGGTGCATGGGATTCCCTTCCCTGGGATTCAGAGCCTCTCTGGTCCTCATCAGGAGTGCTCAGTGTGACTGTGCAAGCATTAATGAGCAGTGCAGACACGGGCATGGAGCAGACCTGACCACTTCCATACTTCCTTGCAGAGCTTGACAGGGCAGCAGCTTTCCCAGAGGACCTATAGCTCCTGTGAGATCCTGGGTGGGGAGTTCCCACCTCACACAGAGTCTGTTTGGGATGCTGGTGACCTGATGTGAGTTGGAGACTGGAGCTCTAACTACTGGGTGTAGTTGTTCTGTGTGGGGTGTAGATCTGTCTGACCCAGCCCCATGGTGGCTATCAGCTACTGTCATGGTGCTATGGAGCAAGCCTGGGGCCTCCTGGCTGTACTTAACTGCTGCAGCTCAGGCTTGATTTTCAGGTGAGAAATGAGTATTTGTGTATTGCAAGAGAACCAAGAGGGTGATAGCTCATGCTCTGCTTTGCTTTGCTTTGCTTTGCTTTGCTTTCTTTTTATACTTTTTTTTAACTGTGCAAGCTTGTGAAAGCTGGAAAGTGGAAGAGCAAGTCAACCTGCCCACTTGGGATACAAATTCCTACCCTGGGGCCCTCCAGGTGTATGTTAAAGCAAGACAAATCCTGGTATGTGGTTGTTCTCTTTCCCCTCTCCCCAGGCAAGAGGATCTTAGTGGCATGGTGCAATAGGGTTTTTTTAGGAGGATTCAGGACACCTATGCCTGTAGCTCTTTGATCTGTCAGTTGCTCCTTGCAAGAGTCTTTTCCATAGAGCTGCTGTGTCGGGGGAAACATGTGTGTGGTACTGCCAGTCTTTGCTGGAAATTAAAGTGCTGATGTCAGAAGAGCCCTGCATTACCTCCTTCTTGTCTTCTCAGTCATGAGCTCTTTAGGATGCCCTTGCTCAGCTTTTCCATGGGGTTACAGAAGTGAGAAATTAGTTCCCCTTTAAAAGTGAGTGCTAAGGTCCTCACCTAGTTGTGTGGCCTTGGGTGCTGAAGCTTTAAGGTGCGTGGAGAAGAAAAAGAAGCTGATGTTTTGGGGCTTGCAGTGGCATTGTGAGACCCGGTGGCAGAGCACCTGGTGCAGGTTGGAGATGCAGACCCATGCCAGTGGACACTGGTTACAAGCAAGGTGGGCAGTTGGTCTGTCCTTGCAGCTGGGGCTGCTCCCCTGCAGCTCTGGCTGGTGGCCATGCACCCCTGTGCCTTTGCAGGGTACAAGCTTTTCTGTGGATGGCACTTTTCCCAGGGCTCTCTCTGAGTGGTCCTTTGCATCCTCTGTGTTCATGTGAGATGCCAGATCTTGCTTTGACTTGGTCCCAGGAGACCCTTAGGGAGCCCAATGTGTTTCTTCATTCTATAGGGAAAAAAAAAGAGCTCACCCTGCTTCTCTCCTGTGGTGCTGGGCTGGGTGCTTTGCCCTGCCAGGCTAACCACTTTTCCTGCTGTTGTCTTGTTTCAGGCCAGCAAAGATGCCACTGTAGATGACTGACTCACTCGTGCCTCCTGTGCTGTTGCTCTTCATGGCCTCTGCAGGACCAGAGCATGCTAATCTGGGCCCCAAACAGGAGGAGAGCATCGGGCTTGGTTCAGGCACCCTTCTGCCAGAGAGGGCTCAGCCATGCTGGGCCTGGCACCTTCCTCAGCAGCAGGCAAAACCCATCTGGAATTTAGAGGAGTGTGTGAGTGCTTTCCAGGATCGAAGCCTGCTGCCCTCAGGGATCACTCTGCAGCAATCCTGCTTCTTGTGCTCACTGTCACAATGCCACACACACTCCGGTGAAGATCCTCTCCTGAGTCTGCCCTTGGCCCAGCCTTGTCCAGACCTGGGTGGGACTGCTTTGCTCTATCGACGTTCCTGCCTGAGGCCCAAGCCCTATGGCTTTCCTTCCCAAAGCTCTTCGGACTCTGGCTCTGCCACAGGAAGGGTGATGCCTTCCTTGCTGATGGAGCCCTGTCTACTGCCTGCACTGCTGGAGGAGCACTCTGCAGCTGAGGCCAAAAGCTCTATCCTTAGCTCATCCCGGCAGGCTTCAAGCTCCTATAGGCCAGCGCTCAATAACAACTCCTTCCTACAGTCAAGCAGTGCTAAAGTGCCTTTGCTGCAGTCACTGGAGATGAGGAAGATGAAAAACACCCACAGTTTCTCTGCCACCTTCTGGCCTGTCTCTGGGGACAGTGGGGACTCCTCCCCTAGCAGCCTGCTCAACAGAACAGTGGAATGCAGCAGCCTTGTGTTGGAGAAAAACATGGTCCCCTCCCTGACCCTTGTGCCCAGTGGTGCCGTCCTCAGGAAGGACCGGTGCTCATGGGACGATGCTGAGAGGAGAGTGTGCAGCTTAAAAGCGAAGGAGCCAGAGAGCTGCCCGGCAGAGGCTGTGCAGCAGCTAACTGGACAGACTGCCACATGCAGCGACTTTGGACAGGAAGTAGAAAGCTCTGCTCTTACGGATGTGGGCAGCCTGTCCAACTGGAATAGCAGATGGGGGCAGCACATCATAGCACATCAAAGCCTGGAAGAAACCATTGCTCCCCTGAACTTGGAGCTGGGTAGCCATCGCCTTAGCGATAACTCAAGCCTTATAGGCACCGATGGTGCTGTTGTCCACACTAAGTGTATCAGCGTCCATCTCTTGGCCTCTCGCGCTGCCTCTCCTGACCACAACGCTGACTGTCAGCTCATGGGCATGCTGAGCCCACACAGTGGAGATAGTCATGTGGAGCCTCCACACCTTGTTGCTGTCTCTGAAGTGGCCACTCAGATGTCCACCATCCAACTGGAGAAAGAGGAGAAATGGTCCCAGACTGCGTTCCCAGAAAAGCTAGGGTAAGTGGACCGAGGAGGAGAAGGGAGGTCATGGCAGGATGGGCTGGGCTGGCCCTTGCATCTGCGTGTGTTGGGAGAGGATGCACTGTGGGTGCTACAGGGACAGCCATAAAGATAACCACAGGCTGCATGCTTGAGCAAAACCCAACTGTGGCATCCTGGTGTGGGGGCTCCTTCCTTCCCACCTCTCCCCCAGCTTGATTCAGGCCCTTGGGGTGGCTCCAAGCTCTTCTGCCTTCTCCTTCAGCCATGATATGGATTTGCTGTGTGGGGTTTCTAGCTTGCTCCCATAGTCATGGGGCTCTACCTGCTGCGACAGGTTCAGCTTGTATGCTGGGTGAAACTTTCCTGGACAGAGCCATGAATTCCTCAGGGAACATGGAGCATGCAGGACAGGAAGGGTGCAAAGACATAATCTTGGGCTCTCCTGTTGGGAGAGCATGTCCTTGTGCCTCTGTTTCTGGCTGCTCTGGAAAATGTTCCTTCTCAGGGAAAGAACTTGCTGGCTTGGAATGAGTGCTTGTACACCAGCAGCAAAGAGGGCAGTACTGCCACCCCAATCCTCTTTATCTCATGCTGCCTTGTGGTCTTCTGGCTCTGGAAAGCACAGATCATTCCTTCTGATGTGATATCTTTTGTCTCAGTGTTACTGCTGAGCAGTTGCAGGTAGAACCAAGCCATTCCCAGGATGGAGTGGAGGAAGAACTTCCTGATGGCGTGGACGAGAGCTGCAGTCAGGAGGACGAGGACAGTGAGTGCTGGTTTCCTGGGGATGGCTGTGCTCCCTGCTGCACAATGGGGAGTGTGAGGGATGTCTGGGAGCTGGGGTGAGCACAGCTGCCCTTTTGTCTTACAGTCCTGCTGTCAGTTCGGGATGACCTAGAGATTGTGCTGAACCCGTAAGTTATTTCGCAGCAAGGAGGAGCTGTGTGAGTTCCTCTAGGGAGCAGGCTAGGGATCACCACTGTCCTGCTCAAAAATGTACCCATCTCCTCTCTGTGCTACACCCCCTGCCCAGCCTTTTATGCCACCAGTTAGTGAGCAAACCCCAGGATCCAAGGATTTGGGATAGCTGGGAGGGGTCTGTCGCCCTGGAGCATTTGTCTTCTCTCTTCCATTCCTAACTCAAGTGCATTCGCTTGCCATGGAGACAAACCTTGAGTCTGTCTCCTCCTGCAGGTGACTCGGACACCTCCTCTGTGGCTGCCATGTCGTCCAGTGTCTCTGCGGCTACTGTATCCAGGTTGGTAGCTGTACATAATGCACTGAACTTGGCATCTTTGCCCAGACTTGTCCACCTTCATCCTTCGTGGTGACAGAGGAGAGCTGTAGCATGTGAGGAAATGGAGTGAAAGTAGCAACAGGCTTCCCAGCCAAAAGGAGCTTCTTTCCTACCCTGCAGTCCAAAACTACAGCAGCTGGCAAAGTGCTGAGGGTGCCTACACCACATCAAAGCAGGAGTCTTAATTTCATGGCCAGTTGCTGTCTTAGATTTGCTGCATTAAATTGTGCTCTTGCAGTGCTGCTGCCTTGCAGATGAAGCAGAGTGGAGCTGTCCTGGGACAGAGGTTGCAAAAGCTCCTTGGGGTCTTACGTCTCAGCATTGCATCATAGAAACAAGTTTGAGAGTCTGGGTTTCAGAGCTTTCAGAAGGTTTCCCTGAGCAGGATCAGTAATTCTGTGGTCATCTGAGCTCTGCCCCCATGACTCATTGCAGACCTTTGTGGACCTGTTTTTGCCCATGCAGCAGCAGGAGCTGATGGTCCTTGCAACTGTGCTGCCCCTTGCACCAGGGCTGCCTCAAGCTTTGCTGTCTGCCCAAAAACTCACTACTTTCCATCAGGCCATAATTCACCTGGCAGACAAACATGTATGTATAAAGACTTGGGGAAAACATCTCTTCTTCATCTCTTCTTCCACCTTCCTGGTCCCCAGCCCCTTTGATGCAGGCTGTGCTCACTCCCTTCAGCAAGATCAGGGGTGTCATGGAAGATTGGGGTCATTTCCTTTTGCTGGTCGTTGTTCTTTATTGGACTGCTCCAGCATGGCTTCTTCCCCTGACTGCAGTGACATATATGTGAACACATGTTAATTATAAACTCTACTTTTAACATCATAGTAACTTTAATAGGATAGTGTTAGATTCTGCCCTGGGTGTTAGGAATTGCCATGGTAAGAAGGTGTATGTACAGTTGGTAAAACTCTACACTGCTTCCCTGCAACACACCAAACCCAAGAAGGTTACAACAGCGTTACAATCACAGAATGTCAGGAGCTGGAAGAGACCTTAAAAGATCACCCAGTTCAACCCCCTGCCCAAGCAGGGTCATCTAGACTAGATCACATAGGAACGTGTCCAGATTGGTCTTGAATGTCTCCAGAGAAGGAGACTCCACAACCTCTCTGGGCAGCCTGTTCAGTAATCTGTTACCCTCACAGTGAAAAAATTCCTCCTTATATTAAGATGGAACTTTCTATGTTCCAGTTTGAAACCATTTCCCCTTGTTCTATCACTGGCCATCACTGAGAAGAGCCTGGATTCATCCTCCTGACACTCACCCTTTATATATTTATAAACGTTAATGAGGTCACCCCTCAGTCTTCTCCAAGCTAAAGAGACACAGCTCCCTCAGCCTTTCCTCATAAGGAAAATGTTCCACTCTCTCTCCACCCCTTGTTCCTGTGGACTAAGTTAACAGACTTCACCTTTTGCCCTGGCAAAACACAGTCCTGGGCGGAGGGTTACAACACTTGACCCGTTTACACAGTGCAAGCTCACCCTCTGGTCACTGCAGGCTGGGTTACTGGTCTTAGTGCCCGTTGCTTGTATCAGATTGCAGTGATGCAAATTCCTGATACCCGGATCAAAGCTCCTTCTGGTTTTGCCCTTCCTCCTTGTGCTGCTTTTCACCTTTAGCCAACTGCCTCCTGCTTCATCTCTCCTAGGAGCTGCATCGAGTGCCTGGCTGAGCCTGCTGAGGCTCCAGAAAAAGTGCTCAAACCTGCTCTTGTCTGCAGTATATTCCCTAACGTGCCTCCAACCATCTACTTCAGCACTCGGGATGAGAGAGGTGAGCTGGGATCTCTGGCAGTGCAGGGGAAGAGCAGCCAGCTGATTATTTGCAGGCAGCGGTGCCAGGTTGCATGATCTGAGTGGCAGCAGTTGGGCTGTCCTTTACCCTCCCATCATCAGACCTAGCACTGCTGTGAGATCTGAAGGACTGCAATAAAATGACAGCTGCTCCCACAGCCTGAAGTGTGTGTCAGGCTGCTGCCACACGTTCAGCATCCTGTATCTCCTTCAGCCATGGGGTCTTTAGTTCTGTGAAGTGGCCTGCGCACCGTGCTCTGAAGGCCTGGTGCCTCTGCAGCAAACCATGAGAATTTCCCTGGGTGCAGTTCTAGAAAATCAGGTTATTGTGCTTGTTTTCTTTCTGTCTTTCTTTTTGCCTTCCTAGTGGAAAAGCTGCCTTGGGAGCAGAGGAAGCTGCTGCGATGGAAAATGTGCACAGTCACACCGAACATAGTGAAGCAAATTGTTGGCAGGTCCCACTTCAGAGTCAGCAAAAGTAAGTTGTGGGAGGCTGGAAGCATCCAACATGGTGTGGCCTCCCTTGCCTCCAGCCTCTGGGTGCAAGAAGGCAGACTGCATGTGAAGAGCTGAGCTGGAGCGTTACAGGCTTGGCACTGCAGCTTGCTGGTGTCCATTTCTGCCCATCTGACCGGTAGTATCCAAGCTCTGTGGGTCCTGGCAGGGCTTGATCTCGCTCTTGCTTGTCCCTGGCATGGGCCACAAGGACTTACTCCTGGGTTGTCAGGAGCTGAGAGAGCATGTGGGACAGCAGAGCTGTGCTCTGGTTTGTTTGAGCTGTGCCTCTAGAGGGTGCTGCCACTCTATGAAGCTGGCACTCATTGATGCCAACCCCAGCACCAGTGTCCCTTGTCCTCATAAGCTGAGGACAGTCTTCTCTGACCATAGGCAGGGAGTTCTCAGTATGAGGGAATCTTGTTGCTGAGATGTGTAGGAGGGGGCTGGGGATGTGCTGAGCATTTGCAGCTGTGATCTGTATGCTGGAGTGTGATCTCCAAGCAGTACTTAGGGGCTCCTGCTGTGTGACACCAGCACAGACCATTTTGGGGCTATAATGGGACAAGCAGGGCAGAGCAGGACTTGGGAAGTCTTGCAATCCAAAACATCCCTATGCAGTGCAATGCTGATTCACCAACTGCTTCATCCACGTGCTGGAAAGGGGAAAAAGTCAGGTTATTGGGGGATTAAAACGTTTCCTTTGACCCTGTGTCTGCCGGGATCGCTGCACCAGTCATGTCTGCAAGTGTCTGGTTAACTGGACCCTACTTACAGCCCTTGGTTTGGCAGCTTTGTGGAAGCCAGAATGAGTATGTTGTGCTATTGCTGTGTGGCCTCCCTGGCACAATTCTGCTAGCCCCGGGGGATGGAGTGCTGGTGGATCAAGAGGGTATTGTGGATGGCAGGATACTTGGTCACAGCGTTTTCTGTTTTTCCTGCAGAAAGCAGTGACTGGCTGGGCTGCTGGGGCCACCACATGAAATCGCCCAGCTTCAGAGCCATCAGGGAGCACCAGAAGGTAGGGGATGTTTTGGGCTGACCACCCTTCACGTGCGTGGGGAGTGTGTTTGGAGCAGTTTGGGTGCTACTCTCGTCAGAGCCAGGTGTTTGCTGTGCAGGATGTCTCATGCAGCATCCCTTCCAAGGAATGGCAGCTGGCATTCCTGTGCTGGGAGTAAGACCAAGAGACGGGCACAGTTGGGTGGGCATGCATGCTGTAAGAGTGGCTCTTGTACAGATTGAGGCTGTAGCCAACCCATTTTGCTTGTGAGCTCATTTAAATTCAGTCATTAATGCTTAAAGTGATCCTTCGTCTGGCAGAACTGAGAGGTTGGCCAGTGCCTTCCCTCCCAGGCACAGTCAGAGGGGATGTGCGTAACTCGGATCACAAAAGGGTTGGGACTGGACCATGGCTTGGGGAGCACATGAGGAACCACAGGTTTTATATCTGTCATGTTCTGGAGAGCTGCAGTGTGCCAAACTGCTCAGTCTTGAGGTAGCATCCAGACTTGGAAGCTCTGAAGCAGCCTCCAGCCCTGTTCCTGTCCTGCTGTGAGGTCTTTCTGCCCAGAGCTTGTGTTGCATGGGCAGGTCTGGCTTACAGTTTGAGAAAGAAGTGGGAAGCCACTGGGCTGGAGGATTCTGCCAGAGGAAGCTCAAAGGCTGAGGGTTGGTGCCCTGCAGCTGCATCAGAAGGGATGGGGTGGCAGCTGCTGGCTGTGTAACTGGTGTGGGTCACCATGCAGGTATTTGTCCCTGCAAAGCCTCAGGAGTCCATGGGTCCCACCTTGGTGCAGTCCTGGGAGGGGAGCAGAGTGTCACCCTGCGCTGTGATCGGAGAGGATGTATGCTCTGGCCAGGGAGCAGCAAGGGTTGGGCAGGTAGGTGGGGAAGCAGGGAGATCTCACAGCATCTGGGTTCATTTCCAGCTGAACCACTTCCCTGGTTCATTTCAAATTGGGAGAAAGGACCGCCTGTGGCGCAACCTGTTGAAGATGAAGGCTCGCTGTGGGAAAAAGGAGTTTAACTTCTTCCCCCAGTCCTTCATCCTGCCCCAGGACATCAAATTGCTCAGGAAAGTGTGGGAGGAAGGAGCTAACCGCCAGAAATGGATTGTGAAACCAGTAAGTACAAAGCAGAGCTCAATCCTCTGTCCCATTGTAGCTGCAGGGAGATCTGATCTCTTCTTGTTTGTGTTTTGCAGCCAGCATCAGCAAGAGGCATTGGAATCCAGGTCATCCACAAATGGAGCCAGCTCCCCAAAAAGAGACCGCTGCTAGTACAGAGGTGAGTGAGAGTTGTCAACAAGGTTGACACATACTGGAACCTCCTAGTTTCTAGTCTCTCTGGCTAGGTCTAGGCTGTTGCCATTGTCTGGCAGAGCAGAAGGACCTGATTGGCATCTGGAAGCTTCTCTACTGACTTGTTATAATGCTGCTGCTGGAAGTCTGTCTCTGCAGCGGGGCTTACCAGGGGGTTGCTGTCCCTGTGTAGATTTTTGAGGTCTTAGTTACAAACCGGCTCCACAGGCTTTCTGGAAGTTCTGTATGGCAGGTGATCCAGTTTCAGCTCTGCTGTGGTCCTCTTCCCACTGCTTTGTACTCTGAGGTTTGGCACCTTTGGAGGCAAGCAAACCTTATCCAGTGCCAACAAGCTCAGCAAGAGGAGAAGTCCCAGGGAAAAGGTGGCAGTTGTCAAAGATTTATTCATATCTAAGTCAGAATGGGGCAGTAAGCACCTCTCTCTGTGTGGAAGTTAGTCAGAGGGTTTTCTTGAAGTAACAGGATTTTCAGAATCTCCCCATCTGCAGAAAAATGGAATAGCTCATCTTGGTTTGACGCTGCTTTCTGGGAAGGCTCTTGTGAGGGCGGGAAGTGGGCCAAGTGTTTGGCAGACAGGGAGCTGCTGTGTTGCCCTGACTGTTCTCCCTGTCCTTCCCTGCAAAGGATAAGCTTCTCTATGGAAAATCATGAACTCCTGGGGTGAATAATCAAATGTTTTGGATGAAAATTTCCAGCTGTTTCTGCTCATTGAGCCAAACTATTTGTGGTGCACTGAATGACTTAAGAGACATTTCTGAATATTGTCATCAGCCTTCTGGGCTTGAAAAAGCTGCTGTGCTGGGAGAAATATCTTCAAAATGGAACTGAACAGAAGGGAATAGTGCTCAGGTGCTGCAGGATCTCACCATGCATGGGAGAGCTTTTTTCTCTCTCACTTTTACTGTGTGGTACTTAACGTGGGACCCTGCAAAGGGACTTCTGTGTTGATCCTTTTTTTTTTTTTCCCAAGCCTCTGAGGTGGAGGCTAGAGATGTGGCTGCATGTGATAATCATGACCCTTCTCTCTGCAGATACCTGCACAAACCCTACCTCATTGATGGGAAGAAGTTCGACCTGAGGATCTATGTTTATGTCACTTGCTATGATCCCCTCAGGGTGTACCTGTTCAAGGATGGATTGGTTCGCTTTGCTAGCTGCAAGTAGGTTGTGCAGGAGAGTGATGATGCGGGGGGGAGGAGGGGGGTGCTGAGGCACATGTGGCTGTGGTACCTGCCTCGTCTGGGGCAGGAGGTAGTTGTTCTCTTTACAGTGGTGCTTGCGTAAGAAGCAGTGTGGAAACACACAGGGGTCACTGTAGGTGACAGGGTTGAAAGGGAATGCGAGAGGATGCTTGGTTCATCCACCTTCCTCAAGGCAAGATCAGCTCAGTGTAGAGCAGGTCCTGAAATATCCTGTCTGTGCTTCGTCCTGCACAAGAGCTGGTGTGTCAGAGACTGAGATGCTTCATCCAGTTTTGACTACGTTGGGCTGCAGTAGTTCAGTCAATGCTTTTGCTCACTGATGTTCCAGCCTTAAGGACTGCGAGGGTACAGACTGCATCCCACTGCCCCAAGGCAACCTGTTCGTGCCTCATGCTTTGTTGTGTCAGCTCTGGGCCCATGGGAACAGAGAGCTCCAGGCAGCCTGGGAAAGGGAGGCAGCAGGGCTGGTGGCTGGCCAAGAGTGGTTTGAGGTGAGAACGGAGTTTCTCCCTGCCCCATGGACCTGGGGACAGCCTGTTCAGGCTCATACTGCTTGTGTTCCTATCGCCAGGTACTCCTCCTCAATGAAGAGCCTGAGCAACAAGTTTGTGCACTTGACCAACTACAGTGTGAACAAGAAGAACACAGAGTACAGGTCCAATTCAGATGAAACCGCTTGTCAGGGACACAAATGGTAGGTGTGCTACATTTAGGGCACAGGGTGGCCCTTTCCATTACCTGTTAAGTCAGCCTGTTTTCAGCTTTCCTACCCAAAACTTGAAGGCAATTCCTGTATTATCTGTTCCTGCTTGGGGAAACTGGAGGAGCAGAGGGATTTTGGCATGAGTTAGTGTCGATGGAATCTGGACGGTCTCCCTGGCTTCTGACTCATCCTGTCCACTACTGCTTGGGCTGTGGTTGCTGTTTAGCCTGCCTGTGTCTGTTCTGTTCGGGCTTCAAAGCTGCTCCCATCTGTGCTCATTCATCCCCTTGCCCTCTTGTGGGGGCGACAGGATGTGGTTAAAGCAGAATCTGATTTTTTTACTGTTAGAACTTGAATGGGTAATTGTGATGCTTAAATTGGCTAGATGGCAGCTTTTGACCAGCATACTCTTGACTTCCTTGTGGAGGCAGAGAAAGAGACAGTCCTGGTGCAAAACTGATAATTCATGTGCTGTTTTGTGGCAGTAGGAGCAGCAGTGCCATTTATAGGCCTTTGGAGGAGGACTGTGGTCTTGCAGGAGTTCCTGTTCCCTGCTGTTCCATGGGTGGGCTGACCCAAGGCCCCAGGCACTTGTCTCTGATTCCACAGCAGTGTTTGAACTCTTTTAAAAATAGTGTGGGATAGAGTTCTCAATTCATGGGCCTGGGCAGGGCTATTTCACTTCATAGGGAGCTGCACAAGGTGGTTTGCTGTGGTAGGATTGCTTTCTTGGACCTGCACCAGCCTTGCAGCAGCCTGTTACTCCACTGGGATGTTGAGAAGGGTCTGCTGTTGCCCACCAGTTGAAATCCCACAGGGATTGAGCTTGTGTGGGTTTTTGCTACTGCCATACAAGTCAAAGCTGGCTGCTCCCACATTAAAGATGAGTGGCTTTAATCCACTCCATCTTGTATGCAGGAAGCATGACCTTTGGATTCCTGGCCATTAGCCACATGGTCTCACTTGAGCAACATCTAAGCATCCTTGGCTCAGTGTCAGGGTAGCTTGCAGCACTCAGTGCGGTGTGGGAAACTCCTACAAAAGCAGAGGCACTCCCCCCCACCATCTTGTTCACCACATTTTTCAAAATCTTTTTCCACCCCCAAAGCCTGAGTGAAACAGCTCTGAGCTAAAAGATCTACAGGGGTCTTGTTGGATTCCTGCTGAGCTGCTTTGCAGTGCTGCGGGGGAAGGCCTGTGGGAAGGGGAGGTTTGCTGAGGACACGGAGCGGGAGGGATGAGAAGATCTGGGCCCGACATACCTTGCTCCTGTGCTAATTTGGGACCTATTACTCCAGTGCTTGGACAAGCCTATGACAGATTTATGTTCCTAATGGCTTGGGCCTACAAGACTGGGGCCAGGCTGGGGAGGTCAGCAACCAGGAGCTGAGCAGTTTGGGGGTGGCAGGAGGATGGTTGTGCCAGGAAGGAGCTTTGTCAAGGTTTCCCCCTGCTGCTTTTGCTTCACTAGCAGGGCTGAGCAGTGAGGGAGTTACAGAACTACCTCCTTTGCTTTCTCCCAGGGCACTCAAAGCACTCTGGAGTTACCTGACCCAGAAGGGAGTTAATAGCGAGGCCATCTGGGAGAAGATCAAGGACATTGTTATCAAAACCATCATTGCGTGAGTCTCGGCACGCCCTGCTCTGTGCCTGGCTGTGGGGTGCACCCTGACTCCTCTGGCTCTCCAGTCCCCTCTCAGCCCAGTCCTTTTGTTCTTAACCTAAATGATCCCACAGCTATTGGCTTCAATATTTCTCTCTGGATCCTTCCTTTCATCCTGTTGCTTATGCTCATGCTGCAGTAGCTACAATGGTAAACAGACCTCATATTTCTTGGGTCTGCCTGCAGTGCAGGGGAGCAGCTGAGGGAGGTTCAGTGTATCTCTCACTCTTCCCAGCTTCCCACCCGCTCCCCTGCTTGGCCAGGGTGGCTGAGAAGAAAGGTCCTGTGGAGCAAGATGGGTCTGTTGCGCGGAGGTGGTGTGGGATGCTCAGGGTGCAGTGCTGGAGCCATATGCAGTGCAGCAGCAGCTTGCAGACCTGTGTCAGTCTCTCAGCCCACCTGTTCCTGCAGCACGTGGCTGCATACGCTCTCAGAACTGGCAGCATGTGCTGCAACCAGTCAGAGCTCTGCTGTCTGACTGTTGGAAATAAGCATTTTTATTTTTTTTCCCTTGGCTTGCAGATCTGAGCCCTACGTTAACAGCCTGGTGAAGATGTACGTGCGGCGGCCGTATTGTTGCCATGAGCTCTTTGGGTTTGATATAATGCTGGATGAAAACCTCAAGCCCTGGATCTTAGAGGTCAACATTTCCCCAAGGTAAAGCAGATTCTGCGCCACAGCAGAGTGGATAACAGCCTCTCTTTTACTAGAAGGTGAATTTGGCTCGTGGTGTTCCCTGTAACTGTGCCGAAAGACTGTGGGTTTTGAAGCCTCCCTCTCCAGATTGCAGGAATTGGGGGCCCTTTCTCCAAAAGCAGCATCTATCCACAGCTCGGAAAGCTTTCCTGGGCATGCTTCAGCTAGAGCCAGGGAAAAGCACATGAGAAAAGGAAGGCCAGGGAGGGATGTGTCATGTAGGGAACGGGTGATGGCACAGATTTCTTTTTTGTATGGGCAGAAGCAATCCATGTCTCTGCTGCTTTGTGCGCCATTCCTCGCTTGCTGACAGCACCCAGCCATGCAGTGTCGGCTGCACAGGCAGGGCTGGGAGCTGTGGTGTGCCTGACCTTGGCCTCTCCTCCCTGTGAGAGTGGTGGTCCCACACAGCGCTCTAGAGATGGATTTGCAGATTTCCACCAAATTGTGAAGCGATGGAGAAATTACCTATTTCTGGTGGGAAGCCCCTGTTCAAAGAGCTGTCGTCAGAGTTTCTCTCAGTATCTCATGGCTGGCTGTGATGAGGCGAGTGACAGGCTGGGTTTTGTATCCCAGCTGCTATTAACCCAGGGTGTGATCTCAGCACTCAGACTGCTGTGATGCTTTCTCCCTGCAGCCTCCACTCTAATTCCCCACTGGACGTGAGCATCAAGGGCCAGATGATCCGGGACCTACTCAACCTTGCTGGCTTTGTTCTGCCTAGCACAGACAGCATCATCTCAAGGTCACAGACGAGAAGTGCCACTACCTGCAGGTCAGCACCCTTCTCTGTCAGAGCAGCAGGGCAAGGCAGGTTTTTGTTGTTTTGGTTTTTTTTTTTTCTTGAGGGATTTCATCTGGGGACTGCTTCTTGCCCAGCTATGTGCTGTGAGAACCCATGCTTGCTGGTCCTTCAGCTATGGGACTGAGGGACTTGCATCATTGCCTGGGTATCTGGCTCCTGCGGTCTCTTCAAGGAAGGATTTCTGCCCTCTTTGCAGGTCCATAGTTGGAAGCAAGGCCAGTGTAATTTGTGCTTGCTCTGCAGTCAGTTGAGTCGTCCTCTCTCCTCCTTCCCTCTGCCAGAACTAACACGATGAGCTACACCACCTCTCCGTTTGCTTGGAGAGCTGGCTGGCTGTGTTGGGGTTGGATCCGCTTACCTTCTACCCCAGGGCTGACGTGCTGCTGCCTTGAGCAAGAGGAGCACCTGTTATTTTGCAGAGGCTGGAGCAAGCTGTTCCTTTGGCAGGACTGCAGGTGTCAGAGGCTGTAGAGCTACGCGTAGGGGTGTGCGCAGTCTTTACCTAACGTGAATGTTTCCTGCATGAGGCTAATTCCTGGGCATGTGTCCAGCCAGGCCCCTGCTCCTTCTATGTTTCACAACAGCTTGGGCTTATACTGGTTTCAAACCTGATGGCGATAGGGAAACCAGTCCTGTTCTAGCAGCAGAGTGGCTGCTGGCTGTATGTCACTGAAGGAGCAGCTTGCTGGGATGAGCGGCTTGCTGGGATGAGTATCGGCACGTGGTGATGTATGGGTGCGCCAAAAGATGGGACTCTTGCCCTCTGCCTGCCCTTTGCCTTCAGCGAAGGGAGAAGCTTAGAGCACGGGCCTGTTCCAGCTGGGGAGCTCTCGCCAGCTCAACTGCGGCACTTTGATCACTCACTTGTTTGCGGCTTGAAACGGAGGTGCTGAAGGGCAGGTGTCCTCGGAGGGACCTGCAAGGGATTAAGCAGATCCTTAACGTGGTTCAGATGATCCATTACCAGAGTTCCTGCATCCAGAGGCAAGCTTACTTAACCATATCCCTTGCCCTGGGAAGGATAGGAAGGAGTTTTTTTGTATATGGGCATGATTCCAGTAGATCTGTATGTTCCCCGAGCACCATGCGGCACAGCCTTAAGGCTCTGCTCTTCCTGTTTGGATCCACACATGACTAATTATTTTTGCAGCAGCAGAACAAATTGGCTGTGTTGATACAAGTATTAAAAGGTGTTGGACAAGTATCTCCCAGCCTCTGGCATCCCCAAATGGTTCAGCTGGGTGCTTAGAATAGTTTAGATGGTTGCTGGTCAGATCATACAAAAGGCCAGCATCCCCCATGGCATGTGGAGCTGGATTTGAGTCTTGAGAGCTCTTGAATGTTGCAGGAGGAAGTTTTTCATCTAAGAGTTCTCTCCTTCCTGCACAGTACCAGTGCCAAGGACTCCTACCCGCAGCCCTGTTGTTACAGTTATGAAGCTGTCTTCCAAGCCGGATGTTAAATATGGGATCCCACAAAGCCTCAAGCACTGTGAATCTGGCCACACTGTGTCTGTGGCCCTCTTGCATGTGGGTGTGAAGGTGTCACCTTTTATATGAAAGAATGCTGGAATGCCTTGGTGAGGAGCTGGCAGAGCTTTCCCAGTTCCCCTGCCTGTGTTCTACTTGGGTCCTGTGCTGATGCACAAGGCTGTGGGTGCATCACTGGTCTTGGAACTAGCAAAATCCTTGCACAAAGTGGTCTGTCCTCCACAGCATCTTCCTGAGGGTTTCACTGCTTTCACAGAAGTTGCTGGGAGCAGTTCTGCCATGACAGGACTTAGTCTTCTCCTCTTCAATGCTTTACTGCCTCTTCTTGTGTCCTCAGCCTGGGCAGTGCTTTGAAGGAGAAGCCTGAGCCAGCATCTGAGCATTTCATAGCAGAGAAGATGAAGAAGGCCTATTACTTGATGCAGAAGATACCTGACCAGGTATGACATAATCTCCTCTGATACTTTCACTCTCCTGCCAAGTTACTGTCGCAGCCAGGCCCTCATGTCTGTCCTTGTTGCTCTCCAGATTGTGTCCCTCTGTGGAGGCAGACAGATGATGGGGAGCGCTTTGAGCTCCAGTGGATTACAAAACAGCTGGTCAGAAGTAAACTGTTTGCTTAATCCACCACTGCACTGACTCATCCTTACATGAAAATAGGCACATGCTGAGGGACATGCTACCCACTGGTCCCCAAAGAGGGTCTGAGCAATGCCTCTTCCTCTTCGTGTCTCCGCACAGCTCCTGTAGCCTTTGCTCTCTGGCCCCGTGCAGGTTAGCAGGAACACTTGCCTGGTGTACCATCTGTCAGTGTCTGTAGGAGAGGCTGGACTGCAGAACTGGGAACCTCCTCAGCTTTGCGCCCTGTTGATGGCACCACTGAGCGTAAATTTCTTCATTTTTAGGGTTCCTGTGTTCCAAAGATCTCAGATACATAGAGACCTCTGCCTGAATAAGTTTGAGGAATGGGGAGGTAGAGAGAGGGACCAACAAAACATAGTCCACTTCTCCCTGACCTTGGGGAGAGGGGCCAAGTTTTCCATGACCTCGGGTTGCTCTTGTTTGCAGGATTTTTATTCTTCAGTCTTGGACATCCTGACCCCAGATGATGTTCGCATCCTGGTGGAAACAGAGGACGAGTATTCCCGGCGTGGGCAGTTTGAGCGAGTATTTCCCACGCATGTCTCCATGCGGTACCTGCGCTTTTTCGAGCAGCCTCGTTACTTCAACATCCTGGTGACCCAATGGGAGCTCAAATATTACTTGAATAAACACAAAGGTAACTGCCTTCTGAGCGCCTGTGCAGCCACCCGAGTCGGGCAGGCTGCCTGCTGGCAGTCATGGGAGACTTCTGAACAGTCTCTGAGAGGGAGCTGCCTGTGACCACGCTAGCCATAGGAAGTCTGTTCTCCTCCAGACTGCTTCAGATATCAGGAAAAGCTTTATTCTGAGTTGATCAAAGGTGCCGACTGCTCTGCTAAGCACAGCACCAGCAATTGTAGGTGCCCTGGGGCTGAAACAGCCTGGGATTCTGTTTTCCTTCACCTTCTTTTGAGGGAGATACAGCTGGAGTCACAGGGGTTTGCTCCTTACAGGTGATCTGTCAAGTGAAGGGAAAATTGTGCCTATTCCCAGGTCTCCTTCTGCTTTCTGCTTGAGGAAAAACTGTCAGCATGGACACGGGGGGATTTTTTCTGAAGCACTAGAAATCTAGCTGTCATTTCCACCATTCCAGGCCATGGCTCTGAATTTTAATAAAAAACATCCTTTAATGAGGTATAGCTGGGCCCGACTGATTCCTCCTCGCCCAGGGATGTCTCCATCAGGGCACTGGGAGAGGCTGTTTGGGAGGGAGATTCAGCAGAAGTCTGATGCAAGGGGTTAGGGAACATAAAGAGTCTGTGGCTCAACATCTGTTCTAGCTGGAGCTGGCGCTCTGCTGAGGTGGCTGGGTGTGTGCTCCTAGTCTGGCTGTCATACCAGGGAAAAAAAATGCCTTTGTCACTTCTCATTGGTGTTAAAGCAAGTATGAAAGGAATCAGTAATGGTCTTTCACAGAGAGACAGTAACCTTATAGCCCTCTCCAGCTGCGCTGTCAGCATGTGTCATCCTTTGCCTTGCTAATACCTTAGCTGGATGCTCTCCTGTCAGCTAGAAGAAAGATCCTGTCATCGTCTGCACTGAAGAGAACTTTACTGCTCAGGCCAGGGTCCTGGTTCAGTGCTCCAGCTTCCCCAAAGCAGCAGATTTGCTCTACTCCCTGGCTGCTCTTCATCTCTTAACAAATCCCAGCTTCCCTGGCCCCTTCCCATTCACATGTGTTTCCCTGCAGCCTTCCTCTCTCCATGGCTAGCAAGGCGCAGAGCACTGGGATGGTGCACAGAGCCAGGGGCAGGGCTGCTGAACTGTCCTGCTTCCCTCAGCCCCCAACACTTAGGGTTTTTTTTTCAAGGGTCCTGGGGGCTGCTGAAAGGTCACTGAGGAGCAGTTTGAACAGCAAGGATTCCTCCTATAGCCAAAGCTGGTATCATATAGCAAACCAAAGTAACCCCAGATGGACAGTGTCGAGTTCCTGGCCCACTGGTTCTCAAAGCTCCTTAGATTGTGCTGTGGTTTTAAGGCTCTTGAGAGAGCAAACAGGAAGGGAGCAGTCCTGGGGAGCTTGGCTGCAGTGGGGACAGCTAGCAGGAGGCCTTGGAGGAAGAGGAGCCTCTTCAGTGCAGATACATGGATCTACTTCAAGGTGACCTCTCTGTGCTCTGGACTCTTGTTGCAGCTGGAGGAAGAGTCCACTGTAGTCACATCGCCAGTGACTTTGGCCTTGCACTGTCAGGGATGGAGACCAGGTCTCGAGCCACATCGAGCTCTGTGTGGATCTGTGCAGGAGGTGATGTGCTGGGATGCTGCAGTTGATGGGTGTTGTGCAAGGAGGAGGTTGTCTCAGCTGCTGTCCCCTGGGAGAAGGGCTGGTGTCAGCAAAGCTGCTCTACATTTGCACTGTAGGAACTTTCACCGGTGCAACCCAAATCAGGTGCTGCCTTTGGCAGGCACCAGGCTCAGGGGGACAGCCAGTCTGGTCTAATTTGGCAAATCCTGTGTTGCCCCAGTTTTCCTGCTTAGCTGAGCCCGTTGCACAGAGTGTCTGGCTCCCTGGGAGAAAGGCAGGCACTGCGACAGCCCACGTGCTGGCACTCGCTGGTGTTTGCTCGTACAGAGGGTGAACGCCCTTGGTTTACCCTGTGTTCGCTGGGACTCCGGCACATGTTCAAGTAGTTGTTGTGTAGCATGTACTGTGTAGTTAGTTCACTCTGTGCAGCATGTTTGCAAGCCCTGAGCTGGGAAGGCTTGACTCTCTGCAAACTTGGATATTCACTCTTGCTTCTTGTCCTTCCCATCATGTCCCAGGTCTGGAGCTACTGAAGAATTGGTGTGTCAAAGGGTACCACACTGGGGCAGGGACAGATTTGGCTCAGACGGTACGTACGGCTGTGGGCAGGCTAGGGAGCAGGTGGTTGTTTGCGTGGGCAGAGCGGAGCCGAGAGCCTGCTTTGTTCCACTTTCTGTGGACCCTGCCTTACCTGTTTACCCTCTCCTTCCCTCTCCGCCAAAGCCTCCACGAGTCTGGAAAAAACCACACTTCCCTAACTCCCCACCACCATAAAGTCCACCCAGTATATCAGATCTACAAGTACTTTGCATCTAAATATCCTTGGGTTTGCTGAGCACCTGCTCTGCCCTTTATTCCCCTCTGAGGGAGCCATCTCCATCTGTCGCTCCTGTGCCTTACAGCAGGCTGAGCCAGTGAAAGAAACCCACTCTTTTGACCTCAAGATGTTCTGCTCCCACTTACAGCAGAGGGATTCATTAAGCGGAGAGCAAAGACTGCTCTGTTTGCTATTCTGGGAACAGTCTGGTGGCAGTGACGATGCACAGCAGTATGAGGCAGTTCAGGCTGAAGCCCACTAGCCTATTGCAGAGCGCTGCAGGTTTGAGGAGTTTTTTGTCACGACTTAAATAGCCAGCCTGTTGTCTTTCTCTCCTCCTGCAGTGGTCGTTGCCAAAGTCTTTCTTCCTCCAGAAGACCAGTGTTCCATCAAACGGCTTCAGCAAACTGGAACTGGGTGGACAAGGGTGAGTTTGCGCTGGCCGTGATGCGCATGATGTTCACGGCTTGGCTTTAGGACTGGTGTCCTGGAAGGGGAAGTGGCAGCACGGAGAACAGCTTTGTTTAAGGGGAGAGGAGCAGGTTGGCTTGCAGGGTCTGAAGTCAGCCTCCACTCTCCAGAGAGCCAGCTGGTTGGGCTGGCATGATGTCTGTGCGACTGGGCATGTCTCCTTGGCACTGCACACCCAGCTCAGATGGGAGCGAGGCCCAGAACAGCCAGACTGGGTGATGTTTGGGGTTGTCATGGTTGACACATTCCCCTTTGGGACCCACTCCACCCCTGTGGGCTTTGCTGCGGCCAGCAGTGAACGGAGACTCTCAGCCCTAGCCTGGGGCTGGGGGGAGCAGTGAGGCCCCTGGGACTGCTGCACTCTGCCAGCTTCTCTGAGCAGAGCTGGGCTGTGAAATGGGTGCTGCTGGCCCTGACAACTGCCTGCAGAGAGGAGGAGGGCTGGGGGTCACCCAGGGGGCTGAAATGGAGGGTGTGGGCCCCCCCGGCCTCTGGTGTTAGGAGAAAGGGTGTCCCTGCTCCTGTGCCCAGGCCAGGATGGAGCTGGGTTTACATGCAGCCATGGAGGTCAAGCTGTGACCCTAAAGTCCAGTTGCTCTCTTGGATGTCTGTTGGGGTGACTGCTGCTTCCTGGGATGGGAGATTAAGGGGGTGAGCCTGGCAGCCTCATCTTGGCCTGTGTTTGATGATACTGCGTAGTTGCGCCGTGGCCCTTTGGCTCCTTTCTCACTGTCCCTAAACAGCACTGGATCTCTCCTCTGCAGCACACTCATCTCTTCAGATAATGAGGACCTTACAAGATGCCTGGAGCCCAGCTCTACTCAGAGCTTACTTCTCAACAAATGTGCTGGTGGAGCTGACCAGAAACCTGCTGGCCGCCTCTCAGATGCCACCCTGGTGATGTGACCGGGCAGTCAGCATCCCTCCCTGGGGACACCTCAACCTACCTCAAATGAAGAGACAGGAGCTGGCTCTGCAGAGAGCAAGGTGTGCAGGAGCCTCCTGTGCTGCTCCCTTGCTTGCGGGGTGGTTTGCAGAGAGGAGTATTTTACTGGGCAAAGGGGACAGAGCTCCATCACTTCCATTTTTTAAATAAATGTTGAAGCCTGTGGAAGTGGGGTTTGCCTGGCCTCTGTCCCAGGTTGCTCTTAAAGCCTGCTCACGTGGTGGTGGTTTCTTTGCTGGGGAATCTGGCTGGGCTTGGCCTCGGCCTGACCTTCCTCTCCCCAGCCAGCACGGGCTGATCACTCCCTTGCCTGGGTCTCTGCGCCCTGGTCCTGAGCCCCCCCAGGATTTGGGTCTGCTCCCACAGCCCAGCCTGGGGAGAAAAGTCACCAGCTCCCACCCTGCCCCCTGGAAGAAGCAAACTGACCTGCTTCATCCTTTCTGAAATACTCTGCTGCCATCCTGCCCTTGGGTACAGTGTGACAGTGGGGCTGCTGGTGAGGAGCATCTGCTGCAGGCTCTTTCTGGGGAGCTGCGTCGGGCAGGCCCTGGGGGCTGGTGCTCCTCTCCTGGGCTCTCTATTTTTACCTATTTTTCCCTTTGTTTCTCAAGGATTTCTATTAAAGTTTAACACTGGGCTGCTCTCCTGGTCTCTGCCTGGCTCTGTTTGCCTCCATCACTGGGGTCCGTGGGGCCGCTCAGCTCTCTCTGCACTCTGCAGGTCTTGGTACATGTTGGGTTTGTGCCACCACCTGCTCTTCCCCTGTCCTTCCTGGAGCTGAGGGGTTGTTCTTGCTGCCCTACACCAGGTAAGCATGTCCCCCGCAGGGTGGGGGTGGCTTCTAGCATAGCTGCTGTGGGATGGGTGTCTGCCTTTTGTCCTGGGGTCTCTCCTGCCCCCCTCAGTTAACCATCTGCAGAGCAGCCCGGCCCTGCAGCAAGGGGAGGGAAGGGTTGGGGGATGTGGCCCCCTGAGCCTCATAGGTGGATGTTGGGCAGGGGATGCTCAGAGCTGGGGCAGGTGCTGAGCCCCACGAGTGCGTGTGCAGAAAGCCCTCCCCTCTCTCCACAGCCCCCACTTCCCGTAGCTGGGCCCTGTTTTTCTGGTCTCCTTGGTGACAATCTCATTGCTCCTCGGCTTTGCTCCAGCTCCTGAAAATAGCCACCGAAAGTGGAGATGGCTTCTCCCTTCCCTGCTGCCCGTGGCCAGGCTGGAGCCGGGCTGCCCAGTACACGCACCACTCGAGACTGGGGCAGCTGCTGTGTCCTCGTCCCATCCCAGTGCTGCTGGCTGAACCCCTGCCCTGTCCCTCCTCTTCCTCTCCCACCTTGGGGTAACACCAGGGGCCGGAGGCTTTGCTCCTTACCCCCGCTGTGGGCCAGGGTCCAGCTGTCCCCCCAGAGTCAGCCAGAGCCACTTCGTCCCTTTGGCCCGGCAGCCACCAGCCCACTCACCTGTGGTGGCTGCTGTGCTGTCACTGCTGTGGGCCAAAGGGTTATTTGAACCTTCCAGGAATAGAACCGGCGCTGGGAGTGAGTGGAGCGCTGGGAGGGAGGGGGCAGAGATAGGGAGCCTCCCGGCTAGCACGGTGGCCCTGGCATGGCCGGGGATGGCCGAACCACTGCAGGACAGTGGGCAGGGTGGGGGCAAAGGGGCTCTGACTGCTGTCAAGCCCACGGCCGGGGCAGGAGTGGGATGCTGTGTCCCCCCCCCCACCCCTGCCTAGGGCCACATCCTGGCTGGTGCTGAGCACTGCTCACGGAGGACGGGGTCTGCAGAGCGGGGAGACGCGTGGTTTTTCCTGCCCACGGTCATCTCTCCATCCCCCGGGGCGGCTGTGTCTGCCGCGCGTGTGTGTGTATGTGTGTGTGNTGTCACCCTATCTGCCAAGGCCCTGCCAGCCGCAGGCCCAGAATAGCAGCGCTGCCCCGCAGTCAGCATGGAGCGACTCCCCGGCCCCGCTGCCCCCCAGGTACGGCCGGGGTGGGGTGGGGGGCCCCGNGGGGGCTGGCGGTCCCCTTCCCGCAGCCAGGTAGCTGTGGGGACAAGGACGCGGGGCACAGCCTGGCCCACCTGCCTCTCCCGGCTGGACCCGGCCCCTTGGCGAGTGTTGGGGAACATGGGCGCCTCCCTCTCGGGTTTGGTCCTGGGCCCCT
>VXBZ01010992.1:327903-364740 GCA_013399135.1 Heliornis fulica | reverse complement strand
GATTCTGTGATTTTGTGATTCTGAAACATATTCATCCCATGCTCATCCTGCCTTTAAGACACTGTGTCTGTAGGGATGGATGTGCCAGCTGGGTGTGTAAGCCACCACAGCTCCCAGGAGTGGAACTGTCGGGGAGCCATGCAAAGAGATTTGTATCCAGCATTCAGCACGACATTCAGATAGTTAAAGGGCTTTATCCAGCTGCCTAACTCAGGTGCCTAGGACTGTCTGAGAGGCTGCCTCACTTGCTAGCACATGGGAAGATCGCAGCTCTGCTCTGGTTGCTGATACTCAGACCTCCATTCACATCCAGGCACACAGATCCCCTGTGCCTAGGAAGGCAGGCAGGAATGGAGTTCATTGAGAAGATGGGAATGGTTGTAGTGATCAGGTGTGCAGATGGATCAGTAGCTTTGGTACACACAACCAGCCCTTTTTATTCTCCTTCCTGCTGTTTTCCAATGCTTGTCTCCCCAAATCATCTCGTTCCCACTCTGGTCTCACCTTTATACCTTCCCTTACCCATCCTGCAGCAAGTTTTGCTGCAAAATCCCAAAATGTTCTTGCCTCTCTTCCCATACTGAGTCCCACAGCCCTGTAGGCACTAAGCCCCTGAGTCTGCAACGTGCGCAGGGAGCCTTTTCAGACTATGGGGCTGATACCTTGTCTGAGACATCCCTGCAAAAGTTTGCTTAATCAGGTTATCATGGGTCTCTTCACTTAGTTCATGAGGGTTCCTGTCTTGCCATCGCTGTTCCTCTGTGGTTCTCTGTGTTCACAGTCACGTAACCTAACACCTGTGAATCCCACTCCTAATGTCCATCATTAAAATAACAGTGTCTGGAAAGCTGTACCAAACACTTGGATCATGAATGATTCTTGTACTGAATCACAGAATGTCCGGAGTTGAAAGATCATCTAGACCAACCACCCTGCCTGAGCAGGATCATCTAGATTATCCTGAAAATTATAAACCTGACATTATAAACCTGCGGATCTTCTCAAGGCAAGTAATTTTGGAAGACCTGTGCAGCCTGCCATTTGGCTAAACTTTACCTACATGTTTATAATTGGTTTTCACTCCACTCCTTGTAGTGCAAACAAGTTGTGACCCTCTGCTGTAGGTGTGTGCAAGACAGGGCAACCAGCTCACCCCAGCCTTGCTCAATTGTGTCTCAGGGACTAACTGGGGCTCTCAGTGTCTCCTCTTGTTCATCTCCTCACTGGGCAGAACATGCCTCCTTTGTAAACCTGGGCTGCCCCGGCAGCTCACAGGCAGTCGCTTCCTTCTCAGGCCCACAACATCAGCTGGGTTAGCCTCATAGAGAAACATCTCTTGATCCAAGTTGGTACTCTTTACCACCAGGTTTCAAGCTTTTTGATGTCTATGTCCTAGTTGAAAACTAAATCAAGACTTCAATCTATGTTTGTTTGTTGTTTTTTTTTTTTTTTTTCTCTAAAGACCTTGGGGTCTGCTGTACTCCCAGGAAGAGTAAATGCTCTCCAAAGGCAACTTGGATGTCCAACTTGAACCTTGGTCTCCAAACACAGAAGAGGCTTTATTTCTTGACACATAAAGACTGATAGATTCTTTTTTGCTGATAGTGCAGTTGGCCACGAGCACGTCAGGAGTCTAATGTAAAGCAACAAACCTCATCCCTGCCTGTTGGTGTACTAAAGAGATTTAAATAATATTTATCTACCCCTGAACTCTGCTATACCCTGATGAACAGATGACTTGGAGCAAGAAAAAGCGGTCAGTGGGACTGTCGGCAAGCTTCAACTTTTTTGTCCTCCTTTAAGAGAGGGAAAGCTCTGATGAATCCCTTCAATGCTCTTGAAAAAAAACTGGACAAAACTGCCACTCCAGCTATAGCCCACACTTCAAATGGCCGTGAGATGGCCTTTTCTGAATGTTACATAGTTCAAGGAGGCAGTGAAGTGCTCGGTGGAAGATTTTGTATGGGAACTTTAACTTCCCATTCCATTTGACTTTTGGTCCTTAAAATACAGGTCAAATCAATGAATTTAATGAAGGCCGTGGAACACAAAGGCTTTGCCTTGCATTTTGACCTAGATAAAGGAGAGTCAGTCCAGGTCAAAAGGCTTTAGCAGCACTTTAAGTGGTTAGTACACAAATGTGACAGAGTGTTTAGACTCTCGGAGACTTGCAAGACCCAGTGACAAGCCGTTAAAAGTATTTGAAATAGCTGCTTGAATGAACTTTGATAAGGTACCGCTATTGTCTTCCATTGTCTCTTTCTTTTCATACCAAAACACCCCCAAAAGAACAAGAGTCAATGAATGTATAATGCAGTCCCACTTTTACTGGATTTGGGGTTTCTTTTGGCCCTTTGGACTTTTTTTTATTGTGAACTGTTTATGCCATTTTCATTCATTTCCCCACATCAAGCCTTTCTCAGATGCTAGTGATTAATGTGACTTGTCAGTAAGAGCTTTTAAAGTGCAATGATACTTTCAGAAGCTATAACATGTCCATCGAACCTAAGATTAAGAACAAATTAAGAGGAAATTTACTCCTACAGAATTCCTACCTCCTCGCGAGGTGGAGCTACCATCCGTGGAGGAGGTGGTCAGCTTCCACACCACAGATCCAAGCATCTGGGGCAAAACCTGCACAGAGCAGCAGACCTGTATACTAAATTCTGGATTCATACCTTTCCTCCTCTCACTGGGATTAAGTAGCCCAGTGAGACAGTCATCCATTCACATACCCTACACAGGCATCTAAAATAGGTGGTTGAAATCGACTCGTTGGTAAAGGTAAGTTTCTAGAATCGACAATAAATATATTGCGATGGGGTAAAGCGTACCATCAGAAAGCACACGATCATAAGATCTGCCAGAAAGCAAATCTCCATTTAAATACATAATTATTCTCCATTACCAGAAAGCATTTGTCCAAGGGAAAGTGGTAAAATGTGTAACAGTTCATTACACAGGACCAAATTTGTCTAGAAAGACCAAAATCCTAGTTAATTTGTGCAAGGCTTGAAAGGTTCAGTTTTGTTTTGCTTTTCAATTTGGTTGTAAAAAGTCTGATTCTTGAAAGCTTTCCAGGCCAGAGATCAGGTTCCCCCTTTATAATGGGAGCTATTAATGCCTGAAATGGGCCGCTCTAAAGAACCACATGTCTGTTTCACATGGTTTGATAGCTCCAAGATTTTGCTCACTGTGCTTTTGGGACTTTTCTCAGTATTCTCTATAGCGAGATTTTTATTGTATTTTACTCTTTTGTCTAGTTTTTGTCTTCAAATATTTTCCCTTATTCATTGACCAGCAACTTTCTGTCACCCATCTTTGACTTTCCTCCTTACATCTGCATTAAAGCTGTCATTTGCTTCTGATTTTTCCCCTCTCTCCATATTTGACAGCAAAAGCCTTCATCAGCTTTTATCCCTTTTTGTTCACATTATGACATAACCTGCGCAAAGTGGCACAGCTCCCCAATTCTTGTATATAAAATTTGCAACATTTTTTGAGACGGGTCAGTGCCCATTTTTGGGATCCTTTTCTTTATCTGAGTACCGTGTTAAAACTTTTTTTGCAGATGTGAGCTATTCAGGAGCAGCCTGCGGCTGCATGCAGAGATGGGGAAAAGAAGAAAAGGCCTTCCTATTTTGTGATTGCCATAGTAACTCAAACATTGCCAGGGTGTTTGTCAGTTTGGTAGGGCACAGCCAGGGAATTTTATTTCCTGTGCAATCAAGCCCTCTACTGGAGATCGTGCCTTGTATGACACAGGGTTACGGAGAGGACAGTGGGCTCGTTAGGCCCGGGATTAAGCATTTCGCCTTAAAATAATACCCATTTGTATCCATTTTGTTCAACATAACAACAGCTGCCGGCCTTGGCATGACAGGCTTGCCTTTTTAACCAAAGTCTCATATGACATTTATGAATGAGGCCAACTCCATTCATTTTCACTTTGAATTCACACTGGTTATTTTTGGTTCTTTGAGTCTTTTTTTTTTTTCTTGAAGCATGTGGTGACAGTCTATGTTGTTCCTGCAATATATGCAGGGTTTATGACAGCGGAAAACCCAGCCTTATTTGGGGAGTCAGATTATCTCTTTTATTTGGGGGCAAACTGGCTAAAAAAAAGGAATGGAGAAAGAAGGAAAGAACAAGTCTTATATCAGAGCAGTGGAAGCCTTTTATTAGACCAATAGATAGAGATGGAGAAACAAACTTTTGGGTGTAGGAGCTTTTCTTTACCCCACAACCTGCTGGAGCTGTGACCTTCAGGCCTCCTTTCTGAGCCAGAAGGAGGACTTGCTGCTCCAAGAGCATCCCCTTTTTCCAGGCTGTGGCAGACACCACCTCTCCCTGCACACAGGGCTTTGTGTGCCTCCCCTCAGGTTATCCTTTAGCCATGGCTGCAGCTACTCCAAAGCTCATCAGCTTTCACCTCCCCTTGGCTCAATCGAGCAGCAGCGTCTCTGCCAACCTCGGTTCCTGGCCACCTTGTCCAATAGGTCCTAGCAGAGGACTGGAGACAGGTGCTCCAACACAGGCAGGAGGAGGAAAATAACAACTCATGGGGAGGTTCCCTCAATCTATCAATTTCAGGGAGACTTAAATTTTCTGCTATGGGATGGTCATGCATTCTGCTAAGCATCTCAAGGCTGTTGTAAATGGACTGACCCATATGAGTAATAGTGACAGGGCTGAGAGACACCCTTCATCCCTTGATCCTTCATCCCTGCCAAGAGAGCTTCGTGTACCCATTTGCATTTTTAACTTGAAATGAGTAAAAAAGTGAGGACTGCATAGACCCTGGCAGCGAGCTTTCCACCCTGGGGACACAGGGGATCTCTGCAGCTGGGAGTCTCATGGCCTTTGACCCTGGTGAGCACTCACACTGGTGTCAGATGAGCAGAGGACATTCCCCGTTCAGAGATAATACAAAGGAGCAAGTGCAGTGTGAATCTTGCCCTGGGCTGCAGTTTGCTACCACAGCTCTGTGCAGGGGAGAACATTAGCCCTCCTTCCCCATCCCCACCTCACAGAGCCCCTCCTGAGGCCAGGGCTGCCCTGGAGTCTCCAGAGAACTAGAGACACAGGTGCAAGTCCCATGTGTCCCACCAGCTCCTCCACCGACCCTGCTACAGCAGGACTTCAGGAGACTCCCAGACCTATCTTGATGCATCTCTCCAACCCTGGACTCTACATTCTCTGAGGTTTTCCAGCTCCATTTAAATACCAGCTGAAGTACTTGAATTCTGGCATGCTGGGAAGGCTGTAGGGGAAATCCTCATTTCTATAAGGACAGAGGTGAAGTTTGGCTTTTGTCTTCCCTGAAGTATCTGCTAGAGGAGACTATCACCACGCTGATCTCTCTCCTCCACTGAAGGAGAAACTCCTTATGAGCTTCCCTAGAACAAAGCAGTTTTATGGAGCCTCCTCATGAGTGCAGGTGATCCTCAGATTCCCACAGCTGAAGAAGAAGCAAGAGCAAGATGGGGTGGGAGACAGTGCTCCTAGTGACACCGGAACAGCAAAGACCTGGAGCTTGCTATCAGATCCTGCCTGAAGGAGAAAAGGTCTCTCATCCTGTATCAGACCTTTTAAGAAGTTTCCTCCCACCCAGTGAGGGTCAAGCTTTTAATTCCTATGTCATAAAAGCAGTTTCAAGTTAGATGGAATCTGAAAGTTTCCTTCAGTGCTTCCTCAGACTGAGGAGGGAACTTCCTCAGACCGAGGGAACAGAGAACTACTTGAGATACCAGAGGGGTTGCACTCTGACACTTGAACTCCTGGGAAATGTTTAACCCATTGTGCACTCTATCTTGTAAACCTGCCATTTGTGTAACTAGAACTTCCTCAAACATGTCCTGCTATCTTCAGGATCGAGTTCCTGGCTTGCCCATGAGATGTAGGAAAAGCCAGAGGAGGCTGCTGTTATTTTTCTATCAGCTTTGGAAATGAAATAAAATTATTTTCTTTCAAATAGAGACTGAAGCAATGACATAGTACTGAAAACCATCAGTAACTGAATCTGGTGATTCAAAGAGGGTCTTTTCCTGCAAGTGGTATGTTGATAATCAGATTGGAATGTGGTTTATTTTGGTTTTCCATGCCAGAGTGGTTCCACAGCTGTGAGACTGATGGGTATGTCCCATGCCACCACATGGATTCAGCCTTAACCAGGTTGAATCATTTGTGCTGACTGACCATGGAAAAGCCCAGAATGAACTGGGGTTGCCCACCAGCCCACAGCCTCTGTGGTTTCGTCCCAGCCAAGCCCTGGGAAAGGCAGCACCCCAAGTCAAGGGGAGCTTGCTGGCTTGCCCCATGGCCCTGCTTTTCTCCTCATAGGCACTTAGAAGTTGCACCACCAAGAACCAGAGCAGGGACTAGGATCACTGGCCACACTGAGTTCATAGATTGGAAAAATCACTTTGGTCACATGTACTGCAGGATCAGGCTTTTTTCCCCCTCTCAAAAGAGATGAATTAAGCTGATATGGAATGAAAAGGAAATCTAGTACATTAGGATGATAGAGTGTCTGATCTTATGTTTCTACTTTCCATGAAAGCATTTGCTTTCAGGTGGAAAAGGTTAAGTTCAACATTCATCTGTCTCCCTGAAGCCAGCAGGGTTGTGGCCCATGACTACTTCTTTAAAAATGCTCAAGGACCTGGATCCCAAGGGGCCACAATGGGAGTAAAGCCTATGTACATGCACATGACTCCTTAACCCACTGAAGGTCCTCTTCAAGGCCAGCACTCCTCCCCACTGCCCCCTCACTTCGTGCACAGAGGTGGAAAAGCTCCTGTGGGGATTTCAGAAGGGGTTGCACAACATGTGCACCTCTCAGCTGGTGGGTGGCACTGCCCAAAGCCACGTTTGGGCTGGATTGCAGCAGCCTTGTTTCCCTTGACTGTGGGCCTTCTCCCTTGAAACTCAAATCTGGCAGATGAATATAGGAACTAAATGCAACACAGAGTAAGCGTCAGATGTGAAGCACATCCTCCTGCTCCATGGAAGAGCCCTTCTGCTGTGTATGGGCAGCTGGCTTGGAGCAGGCAGAGCCAGTCATTCTGCTGTGGGATTGGATGGGTCTGCAGCTCATGACCCACCACATTATTGCCCATGGTCATTCAAACTAATACTGTAACCACTTGTACCTAAGCAAATCACACACAAGAAAGTGTAAGCATCTGGAAATCACACGAGATTCACCAGTCTGACCAAGGAGGTGATCTATCCGTTCTAAAATCCAAATTCTACCCTGAGAGATCTCAAAAAGTCTCACATGCAACCCAGAAGAAGACTTTCCTCATTAATGCAATGCTGTCTTGCATTCTTGTGACCTCACTGCATTGTGAATAAATCCATTTTCACTTTTCGTCTCTCCCTTCTCTTGCCCCAAACTTACAACCCCACTGGCAGACCTCCCCCATTTAGAAAATAAACTTCATCATGATATTATAGTTGACATTACTGTATTATTTAAATATTTGCCTGTTTCTACTACCAGGAATTCTTTCTCTCCACTTACAGCAGGTAAAAATCTTTTGGAGGTTGGCATGGGTTTCCGGTGTCCATTTCACACACACAGTGAAATCAGTCCTATTGTCATTGCTAGAAGTTTCACCTATAATAAATCATCACAATATGATGATGGAATGCTAGGATGCTTGGAAATACCCATAACTCCTTGAAGATATTCAGAAGCTATCTGGACATGGTACTGGGCAACCAGCTCTAGGTGTCCCTACCTGAGCAGGAAGGTTGGACCAAGGGACCTCCTGAGATGCCCTCCAACTTCAACCCCTCTGTGATGCTAAGTTGAATGCTGGCCAATACAATATTGCTAAAATCTCATTAAGACAATGGTACACTGCTGTAAAGAGTCTTCAGAATGTAAAGATAACCAGAATCAAAAAAGGATGTTAAACTTTAAGGACAAGAGAGACTATGAAACTACCTCACTTCTAATTTTCACCAGCATAAATTCACAGTAACTCTTCTGATGTCTATGGATTTGCACAGACTTAAGAAGGGAATCCTGCCCAAGCCCCATGGTTCTGAAATCAGATGTTTTAAAGGTCAGTAAAATGCAATGATGCATGAAAACGTCTTGTTGTTGATGATTTCACTTGCAAGTCATATCACATCTTGCCTATTAATTCTATTTGCAGAACAACAAAAAACATTTTTTTTTCTTCTTCATGTGGCACTTAATTTGTAAGTTTTACAAGCATAAGCCATTAAAAATATATCTGAATGTAGCTGTTTTCATAATGGTCAGGCTCGGGTTTGATGGGGTTGCCATCTTCTCTGTGAGTGAGTCATGATTCAATGGTCAGCGATGGATGGTGGGCCTCAGTCTACCTTTCTTATGACATAGGTATTAGGATCACAGAATCATAGAATCGCAAAGTGGTTTCGGTTGGAAGGGACCTTGAAGACAATCCAGTTCCAACCCCCTGTTATGGGAAGGGATACCCTCCACTAGCCCAGGTTGCCCAAAGCCCCATCCAAACTGGCCTTGAACACTGCCAAGGAGGGGGTTATGTGTTTGCCTTTAGGTAAGAAATATTAAAATTCTGAGTCATGAGGTTTGAAACAGGGAGACAATATATCTTTCACACAATTTCCCACATTTTCTCTGGAATTTTAAATAAATTCCCACATTTTCTGTTTCAAATGAACTCCTAAATTTCCTTATATGAAACACCTACTCTGTTCCCAGAACTGAATGACAGGAAAAACTTACTACAGCAGTGCACTGAGTACTGCTGCTGCTCAGAGCTTGCCTTGAGGTGTGCACATCTAAAACTCCCGTGGAATCTCAGTGGTCCCCACTACAGGAGCTGTACGGAGATTATTTTGGGACATGTCAAATACACAGCCATACAAGGAAAAACAGCTCTGTTAAGCTCAAAATTTGTGAGGTGAAGTAGCAATAAACTGCTATAGCAGAAGCTGCTTCCAGCTTTTCATCCTTTGTAGAGAAAACACTGCAGGGGATTTCACTAAACCTCGGTACAGTTCTTCACTGTGTTATTCCCTCACCAGGTACTTATACACCATAAAAGCACAGGAAAAGCCAAATAAAACCTGTGGCCAGCTCCTCCTCAGCCAGGTAGGTGGTTCACAGCTTCATTGCCCCTGCCGTTGAAGAAAGATGCTCAGAGCAGATGCCTGATGGCACAGAAGAGAGGAGAAAGGAGCCTGCAGTAGCCATGCGACGATCTGTAGCTGGTTCTGGCCCAGGAAGGGTTAAACGCTTTATGGTGAGGTGGGACAAACTTCACTTAAACTCAATTCTTCGTCCAGCCCCGATTGTTTTGACACCTGCACTATGTGAGGGATGGCATGGTCTCTCCTTTGTGGCGCATAATGGCACATCTTCATTATTGTTCTAATACTCTGGAAAAAAAAAAAAAAAGATCCCTAATCTTTCTGTGGTGCCAGTGACTGTAACAATGCCGGGACGTTTTATTTTCCTCCTTGCTCTCCCTTTCCCTTAACCCGCTATTGTTGCCATAGCCACGACGGTGCAGTACTGCTGGTTCGGGAAAGTTTCTGTACTGTACCGCCCTGAGCTTATTGTTTAAATCTTTATTATTCAACTGTTCTGAAGATTTACATTTTTAATGGCTCATTTATGTAATCCCATAAATAAAGTAGCAGAAAAGCATCCCACACAAATGAGTGAATTGGAGTTTGAAAAAAGCTGCTGAAGCAGGTCACTCAGGGTCTCAGCTGCGGGGCCTTGATTGGTATCAGCGATATAGCCACTGTGGCAATGGACTTAAGACCACCCAGTCAGCCCCAAAATGGTGCATTACCAGGGAATAGTGGAATGGTGCTATAGTTCAATCTCCCCTATTTACCAGGGAGCAGAGTTCTGCTGCAAAAAACATTTCAGCCTCAGACTCATTTACCTTATTGCTTTGACAGCTGCACCTCTCCCGCAGTAAAGTTTAGATGATTAGCTTCTCCCTCCTAGCAGCTGATGGCAATAGGTTGGGTGGGTTGATTTTTTTTTTTTAACCACTATATTCCTGGGGCTGATAAATTCCCTCTAAAGAGGCTGTGAATTCAAGCACCTGCCTGAAGAATTTGTTTTATGAACTGAGCGCTGAGATGGAGATATGTTCTAACAATTCACTTTTAAGCTTCTCCAAGTGCCGCCCTCCCTGCACACAAATCCTTCGCAAACCATAAATCCTTTGAGCAGGGCGAGCGCATGCTCATGAATGATGGGGAAGTTTTGTTGTTTCCAGTCAGTTCTCACCCTTCAAAATTGATCTTTAGTTGCTGTCTCAGAGAGAAGCCGTGCAGTCACTGCACATCCTGGGGACTCTGTCTTGGGGCATCCACCACGTCTCCAGAAGCATCCTGCTCTTGAGGACAGGTACCAACTGCCCGCTCCATGCCCCACATCCTGCACCCCTACACTGTTCCACTGAGTTGGTGGGATAAATAACTCCAAACTTGTCTGTACGGCAGTGCCTTCAGTCGGTGCCATCTGGCATGGCTTTGGTCTCACCAGCTAGCATCACCCCAGAAGGTGCCCAGGCTCAGTGTGGACACCTTGCCTGGAGGTGTCCTGCTTAAGAGACTGCAGACAGGCAGACATGAGGTGACAGCTCCAAGGCTGGAGGAGAACTCCTGCCTTGTATCATTTATCAGCACAGATGGAATTGTAGAAAGGTGATCCTTAGCACGAGCCTTCATCACTGGGACAGTTTTAGGGCTCCACGGTCACTCAGGCCACAGAAAAACAGGGTGGGCAGGACAGAGCCACCAGACAAACTGATGCTGACAGAGAAGGGGACATAGGACTGTCTGCTCCTCCTCCTCACCTCCAGGAGCTCTTCTAGGGATGCCAGTTGGAGCAGCATGTTTGGGGAACAGTTTTCCCTCCTCTGATATGGGAGGTGGATGCCCTGCAGCTGCAGAGGGTGAGCTTGGCAGCAGGAGCAGCTGAGACCTCACTGTGGAGAGCACCCACCCTGGGGGCTGGCAGGGGTTCATTCCCAGCACATCCCATCTCCCAGATTGGTCTGACAGGTAACAATGGGCACTGGCCTGTCCCCACCACAGGACAACCAGGCCAGGTCCTCACAGCGCTGCTTCCACATGCTGTCCCTTGTCCCAGGGAGCTGCAGCAGTGCACGGCAGCCCCATCAGTCCCCCCAAGGCTGCCAGGATGAGCAGCATCCAAGGCACAGGCTGCTGGACAGACAACCAAGCAGCCAGAGCCAAAACAATGCCAGCCATGCCCAGCACCCAAACCGTGGTACATGGCCTTGTCCGAGACACGTCAACGCTGCCTTCCCCACGCACAAGTATTTCAAGTGCAAAGAAATGACACTTTTTCCGCCTAATTAAAAAGCCAAGCAGCTCTTTACAGAGGTATGGCTGCATGAGGCTCTGCCCGCAGATAAACTGCAGCGGTCCACAGGCAAGGGGTGGCTGGACAATAGCCCTTTCCTCAGTTTACCTGCTGGATCTCGTTCTGCCCGGCTGCATGGAGCGGAGTCAAAGGAAGCTGCTCGGAGGCAGGGAGCAGGCAGTGAAACAAAGGCAGGGAGAATACCAGCCGGCCCAAAGGAACAGTGGGGAAGCTGGTAATTGGGCTGTGTGTGTTTGGCTTTCGCCAGGCTAGCAGGTTTGTTTTTCCCAGGCTGGAGCCTAGGCTGAAAGAGACACAAAGTTATTAAAGACCTCAATCTAGAAAGGAATTAAAAAGGAAAAAAAAAGTTGTCGGCGTCGGCTGGAGGTGCATCTTGAGTAATGAGAGCACGGGGGGGGGGGGGCTCTCTGCTCCCCCCCGGGGGGGGGGGGGCCTGAGAAATCATTTTCCACAGGCAAAGAAAAATGAATTTTAGGTAAAATTAATTCCTGTGGATTTTTATTGCTAGTGTAACTCATTTCTCAGGCAGCAGCGAGCCCACTGGGCAGGGCGCAATAGGTCCTGCTACGGGAAGGTAGAGCTGTGCTTCCAGGTCCTTTTCCTGTCATGAAAAGATTCTTGCAGGGATCCAAGTGCAAGTGGGACCCCCTGGTGAGGCAGACCCAGAGCTGCCCTTGGGAAGGATTCTCCCCCAGCAGGGCTGATCTCCAGTCCTTTCACCAGGCAAACGTTGGAGGGAACTGTACATCTACCTGTGAGTCTATGGAGCTGCCAGCAGGCAGGATGTGTTTGCAGGAGCTCGGGGCAGCCGTGCTAGTGCAGCCTCCAGCTTGAGCTGCTTCACCCTGCTCTGGCCCAAGACCCTGCTAATGGCGGTTTTGGCATGGAGGACTGCGATTCCTGGTATATATATTTACAGAGCACACTACAGATATGCAGTTTTCACGAAGGTAATCAATCCGAGGGAGGGAAAATACATTTGCAGCCCCTTTCCTTTTTGTTTCAGGGAGAACATGCCTTGAAAAAGTGATGCCAACTCCTGCTACTGGCCACCCAGGCAAAAACAGCTGCTGGTGCAGCACCAGGAGCTGCTGGTGACCCCACATTGTTCTTCTGGCTTCCCTCCCCTTTTAACCTACATGTCAGCGGCTCAGTGGAGACAGAGCGAGGTCCTTGGTGGCACAAACCAATCCAGCTCTGCTGCTGATGGCAGTACTTCACTAAGTCACACCACAGGAGGATTTACTCATTGACATAGAGCCCTGCACTTTCCCAGGAGCCTATAGTTTCTCCCAGAGATTTATTTAAGCAAAATGGTCTCAGGTGTTTGACATGAGGGGGGTCTTTGCGTTAGTCATGCCCCACACAGCACCCTGGTGGAGTCCTCAGGAAGGAAGGCACATGGCCAAACCATAGGAGACTTCACCTGCCTCTCCTAAAGGCATCCTCCTGCTTTTTGAGTTAAGACCAGGAGAGAAAAGAGGAGGTAACACTCAGAGCCAAGATTTTTTCTGTTCCAAACATATTCTGTCCTCTGAGGACTTTGCAAGCGTCTTCTCGGCATGGAAGGATTCAGAGAGGAGCTAACCCCCCAGCACTGGACAGAAGAGCATTAGAAACTCAATCAGCAATGTCGTGAACTTGGAACAAGCTGCTCAGGGTGGTTGAGTCACCATCCCTGGATGATTTAAAAGATGGGTAGATGAGGTGCTCAGAGACGTGGTTTAGGAGAGGACAGATATGGTTGGACTCCATGATCCCAAAGGTCATTCCTAACCTAGTGATTCTGGGATTCTGTGAAATCCCAGCAACTCTGCCGCTCCAGTGCTTCAGCAATGCAGTGGGTTAAACAGAAGAGCCATGTTTTAATTTAGGGGCTACTCTAGGAAGAGTTGCCCATGTTTAGACATCCAGATTGACAATGCCAACTACTTTGCTTTACCTTACTTTTGGCTTTTGTTGTCACTCTGATGTCTGCTAATACAGTAGGGAAGACTGAATTTGAATACAATGTGCAGAATTAAGACAAAGCATTAGTTCATGCAGAGCTTTGGCTTTCTTCATGCATTGTAGGCCTTTCTTAATACTCTTACTATTGAACTTAAACAATGGCTCATGGCCAGGAACTGTCAGTCATCACTGCTCCTTACAGATTACCTGCTTGCTGGCATTTCTCTCTCTCTGAGACATTTTGAATGACTAGTGTTGGGCAAACTTTCATCGCTCGTGGGACAGGAGGTTCCTGGGAAAGTGTCAGAGAACAGCAGTATTTCCATTCTCTTTGCTAGCAAGAGCCTCTGTGGCCTCTCTGGGGTTGCACTTTCAGCCTCCAGATTCCAATTAAATCCTCAGTTACACTGACCTTCTACTGCTGTCTAGACAGCAGTGTGTCTCTTCCACACCATTAAAGGTGTCATTGCCAGCACTTTCTGACAAAGCTTTGATTTTTGCCTTTGTGACTGTAATGTCATATCTCTGTAATGCTCTTTTGGTGACCATGACCCAGCCTGCGATGACACTAGACAGCAGAACACGACACTGTCATTCTGTACTCCAGACTGTAACAGCGCTTGAGGCTATTGACATGAGGCTGTGATGCAATTTTTTTTTCAAAGCATCCCTAATGCATCTACACTGGGTGGGAATTCCTCCACCTCAAATCCCCATTTACAGAGAAGAAACTAAGCCTTAACGCTGCCCTGCTCACTGCCAAAGCTACAGTAGCCATAGCTGGCCCATATCCACAGTCGAGGCTCATGGTAGTGGTGGCTTTGTGGGTCTGGAGGCCTCAAGGCTGCACAAGCCCATGGGACCTTATCCAACATGGACACACTGGGAAGTTGATAGCCAGCTGCAGAGCAGCCAAGAGGACAGGAGATGAATGAGAAGCACAACGTACAGTGCTTATGAACATACAAAAGCTACTCTTTATGGCACAAATATATCCAGAGCAATGAGAAAGCATGCTGTCCTATTGGACAGCAAGAGGACCATGAGCCCGCAAAGTGTCCTTGTGGCCAACAGGGCCAATGGCATCCTGGGGTGTATTAGGAAACTGGTGGCTGGTAAGTTAAGAGAGGTCCTTTTCCCCCTCTACTCTGCCTTGTTGAGACTTCACCTGGAGTATTGTGTCCAGTTCTGGGCCACTCAGCTCAAGAAGGACTTGGAACTCTTTCAAGGAGTCCAGTGCAGGGCTACCAAGATGATGAAGCGGAACATCTTCCTTATGAGGAAAGGCTGAGGGAGCTGGGTCTCTTTAGCTTGGAGAAGTTCTCATTAATGTTTATAAATACGTAAAGGGTGAGTGTCAGGAGGATGGATCCAGCCTCTTCTCAGTGATGGCCTGTGATAGAACAAGGGGCAATGGGTCCAAGCTGTAACATAGGAAGTTCCATGTGAATATAAGGAAAAACCTTTTCACTGTGAGGGTGACAGTGGGAGGTTGTGGAGTCTCCTTCCCTGGAGACATTCAAGACCAACCTGGACACGTTCCTGTGTGATTTAATCTAGGTGATCCTGCTTGAGCAGGGGGGTTGGACTTTGAGGTCCCTTTGAACTCCTGACATTCTGTGATTCTGTGAAGATCCCACAAGGAAGAAGAAGATGGAAAATGAACCCTTCTCCATGTTATGGGGCACTGCATCCCTTCTCCAGGACACCACGCTGCTTCTCACTTGTTTGCAGTTGCAGTATAAAAGGCATGGGTTGCTCTCTGGAGAACTACACAGTACTCACACTGTTTCTTACCCAAAAGTATTTGGCTCAAGATTCTAGTCATAACTAAGTCTTATAATTTCAAGTAGCAGCAACTTTTCTATGAACAGCAAAATTTTGTGTAAAACCAACATATTCTTCTAGTTTTCCCTTACAAACAGAAGTTTATTTTTACTGCATACAGAGATTCAATTCTTTCAGAGTCAGCAGCGAGCAGCCTTCTAGAGTACTTTGGAAGGTAGGGGACAGCTGTCCGAGAGTTTCTAAAACGTATTTGGTAAATTCAGAGTCTAAGCAATACTGCACCGATGTAAAACAAATAAGGAAGGTAACATCCACAGTGTTCATTTGACTTTTGAGAGGCTGCTAAGTACTGGTCATAGAAGCATTTGAGGTTTTTTCAATCTTAAGACTATTGTATCCAGAAATGTGGGTGTGAATATATGTAGTTTACAAAAATTGTAAGTTTTTAAGCAGTTATGCCCTCTTTAACACTTACTCCTGTCTATTTCCTACTGACAGTCACTAAAACAAGGAGTGCATATTAACGCAGGCGAGACTTTCATTCAGAGATGATGAGCTACAACCGGATTATTTGCAAGTGCAAAGATCACTCACATGAATAAAGATCTGGTGGATCAGTGACTCTACTCATAAAACGAGTAAAATCCTTCTCCAAACACAGTCCAAGTATGCTTTTTACTACTTATCCAAGCAAGTCTATTTTTGTGTTGTTCTACTTTAACTAAGTGAAAATGTAATTATTGATGAGAGCACCGATCGGGCAGGAGAGGAAACATGCTTCTCAGTGATCAGCCTGCAGCCACCACACAAAACCTTGTTCTATTTGTGCAGGAAAGGCAACCCCCTCCTGCTACATTATTCCATTGATCTACAAACATTTACATCTCCTTTGTTAACTAGTTGGCTGTAGAAATTTCATAATCGCCAAGGAACGCTCTTACAACTGCACCTCAAGAAACTTCTGTGATGTAAGCTTGGACCAAGCTAAAAATCCAGGGTTTATTTTTGCCTTTAAACTGGGTTATACATCAAATACATTGGGCTTTTTTGGACGTTCATGATTCATTGTAAATAATTAAAATTTGGTCTGCAAAAGAGGCTGCGGAATGAGAGTAAGAACTGCACGTTGCTATATACCTTCCAGTCAACACTAGTAACAGTATTTTATAAAGCCCAACTTTAAAATGTTTTCTCGTCTTCCATGTTTTTTTTCAATCTATGGGCTGATGAACATGCACATTTTGGATAATTTCTGTTCAGTGTAATACTAAAGTCTAATTAACAGGTTGCTGCGGCTACAGAAGAGAACAGCCTCACCTGACTAACCTGTTACCTGTACAGAGTGCACTGAAACTAAAAGAGACAACACTCCTAACTCACAGATAAACAAAAAACACCTTTGAAGGTGTTTACTGCAGCAACATGAACGTAGAACACAGTCCCATAGAGCACATTCCCCTTCCACGTTGAGTAACTAGGCTGTAAGACACTACAACAGGACAGACACGGAACGCTTTATTATGTATTTACTTATTTTAAGTGCTTTTACAAGTAAGGAGCATTCCAAGTTACAGCAGTGACACACTTTGAAAAGTCACTTTCAGCTTTAAGTTTCAGTGTTTAACTCCTATCTTAAAGGTACCTTATAAACATGATGCTGGCGCTGTAGGGTGTGAGCAACAGCAGACACAATACAAACTTGTCTGTTACGCACCAACTCTTGATTGGAAAAGCAATCCGTAGGTGAAGATTTGCGATAAGAACAGTTAATGAGTAGCACTTTCTGGGTTTTATTGTGGACACTTATGAAAGCACTAAAATAAGGAATCAACCAATTTAAGATGTATAATTCACATAAGTTCTGTGGATCAGAAAAAGGTGGAATTAGATCGGAACCTGGCACCACTGATGAATGAATACAGGCTTTCTCTCACCATCTGGTTTAGGTCATGTCAGATCCTCTTGTTGAACCTACTCTTTTTCTACCTCAAAGCTAGGCTTACATTAATGTAGCATCAACAGCAGCACTTACCCAAAACAGGTGTTTGAAGGCCTGAATATGGAAGCTCTCAGGACACCATATCATTGTGGCAAGCCAAACCAACAAGAATGAATGGGAATTTGTCCTGCAGAACATCTCCCGCCCCAATCCTGACCAACAGTGAGATGAATTCTCTGCTGGAAAACCACATCTACCCCTTACTGTCCCTACCACACAGCCTGGCTGGTATCATAGGTGCTGTCTTTCCAAAATGGATTATTAAGGACAACAGCATCAGAATCCAGCAAAATAAGGACTGCAAACACCATCTCTTTATTTAAACCAAAGACGGTCCCAGGTTCTCCAAAGATACTTTTTCTTCAATCCCACTTAAACAGTTGGATATTTTCAGAAAGGCTGGAATATTTACTATAGTGCTTTGGTTCCTGCAGGGAAATAAGAGAAAGCATTGACATATCCTCCCTGGAAATGTAAAGGTATCCACCCCACTTTGTTGGGCACGCTGTGTCTGACAGCCACTAGCAGTTTCAACGCCAGCTTAACTCCTTTCCCATTACTCAGAAAAGTTATTTCTCATCTTATGCATGAAAATTAAGCCACAACACACTTCCCCATTGGTGTCCCCATGTTCTAGTTAGCCTGATCTCCTCACAAGCCACAGGCTGGTATACATGGCCAGACGAGGTATAGAGATGCCTATAGGTGGCACTCTTGCCCTGACACAATTCTGAAGGACTACGAAGTTCTGGTCCTCCTTTCCCTTAGAGGAGATGGGGCCGTTCCAGTTAAGAAACCCATTAAAAACATGAATTCAACGAAGCATTTTTAATGAATGTTTTCCAATTTTATTGTCACACTTAATCCGGCAACTTATGTTCAAAACAGTTCATTTTGAGAATACCAAAATACAAGCCATTTCACCAGGAGTTCGTTACTGTCACACAAACAGAAGGAAGATGTGTCGATGTGCTCCAAGTCACAAGTTTAAGAACTGTACCACTACAGAACTGTCATATGGGGTTGGAAAGTGAGCATTTGGCTGTTTTAAAGTATCACCTCTGCATTTCCAGCACTACACCTTTACTTGGAAACTTCCTAACAGTGGACAGAGAACATGATAATTGTGTCTTCAAGGTTTGTTTTGAAAGCACCACGACAAAAGACTACTCAAACTACTTCCTTACTAAGGGAAGTCTAATCAGAGGCAATTATTGCAGTTATGGCTTTTTTATTTTTTAAGGGAAATGTTTATTACTATCTATGACAGGTTTGTGAATATACAATAACAAACAAAATCAGTATTTCCTGGTAATTACTCCTGGAAAGCAAAACCAGTGTTGTCTTCATTTTCTTCTTCTTATACTAAAGGAAGCAAACTCTTATAAATGCCTGTGCTTGGCCAGGCAATGACCAGCTTTCCATTCTTCTAGGTTCTGTAAAACTAAACTAACCCAAGCACACAAAACTTCTTTAATGGGTTAGCAGCAAAGAAGTTCTGCCAACTATACACAATAAATAGATTTCTGCTTCATTTAAATTTATTTCCAAAGGAGTGAGATAACTAAAAGAGTTGTATCAGGCAGTGACACACACACACCACGCTCCATCACCATGACCAAGCTTAGAGAGAAAGGGCGAGAGGAATGGAGCAAAGGGAAAGGAATGTCTGTTCTATAACAATGGAAAGACTTATGCTGCGCTTTGCTTATCTCTTAAAGGTCCTGAAGTAAGGTTGTCTAAAGCTACCTCTAGGTACTTCTCACACAAGCAACTCAGTTCAAAATTCAATTTTGAACAGCACCTTCTTCTGAAAATCTGAGACATCCCTGCAGTCCATCGCCTAATGACATTCGACATGTACTTGTCGCTCTCCTCATCGCTTGCTCGAGCGCTGTTCATGCTTATCCTTTGTGTGCTGGTTCCTGTTTCGGTGCCTGGGAGGAGAGTAGCTGACTCTCCTTCTGGCCTGAAAGCTGGGTGTGTATGGATGAATTCTGCGTTTCTTTGGTTTCTCTTCTTTCCTGCTTTTGCTCGGCTCAGGCTCCTTACTGTCTTCCTTTTGCTCTCGCTCTTGGTCTTGCTCTTTTTGAGACGGCAAAGTGTTTTTGATGGTATTGATAAGAAATCTTTTATTTGTACCAGCAAGAGGACATTTCAACCTGTAAAGGGATTGAAAAGTGATCAAAAGGCAAGATCAAAAAAAAAAACCAACAAACCATCCTGAAACAACCCTGAGATTTTAACTTCAATAATTTGAAAGACAGGTTTGTGCTTTTGGCTTTCCTTGCATGCCACCTAGTGTAAACTCTCAGTACAGAAAGATATGCCTAAGGTTGTCTCCATTCTCCTTTTATCTTACTCTACAGGATGAAAATTATTTTACTTTGATAAGTGAAGAGACACATGATGTTCACAAAGTAGTGCGTGCAGGGGAAAGCAGAGGATGACAATAAATTTTAAGGCTCACTGTGCTTAACAGGTACCCAGGAATCAAATATTTAATAACTTATTCTAAGCCAAACTGGAATGGTTTACAAGATCGTGATCTAGTAAGCTCAGCATTACCTAACGAATTGAGATAAAGACAGTAAAAAATATACACTTGCATGAAGAACCCAAAGAGCTGCAACAGTAAACCAGACATGATGCATGAATACCCATTTTAATTTATATTTGGCAACAAAATATTTTATATCTTATATAGAAAGGATACTTATCCATCTTTCCATTGCTTCTGAATTTCTCCTCTTGAACCTTTATGCTTTTGCACATAATTTATCAGCTGATTTTAGTAAACTAGTAGTCTACATTTTAATTATCTTGTCGGTACTGGTTGCATACTACTTATTCCAAATTTATCATCTCAAAGAATGGAACAAGAAGAAACAAGCTTAAATATATTCCTAACAGTAAGCAGAAATCACTCTGAAGACTCTGTTTATAGTGGGAGCTACCGTGGTGCCGGTCTTCACATTTCTGGGTCTGCAGGCTAGTGGTGAAGCCCTAGTACAGTGGACCTGTTGGAGACCACAGTACCACTTACTGATTCCACTACAATATCAATGAATCCTAACAGCCCAATGTTCGGATCATCTGTTCTACCTGAATATTTTGCTTAAGCTATACCTATACCATTTAACACCTCTGAATAATCAGAGGTATCAGCACAAAAACAAGCAGGCTGTAGTGAAGATCACGGCTGATTATTGAGTATACTTTATGACTTTTAACCAGACATGACATTCACTGTGGTGTTTGCTTCATATCTGTCTACTAAGCATTACAAGTAACTGTCCTTGTCCTAAACCCTCAAAGAACTTCTAAGAGCCCTTTTAGAATTGCAAACTGAACAGCCACACTGTTTTATTTCTTGCCACATTACTACAATGCAACTAGTTTTAGTGTTTTCTAAACTTTCTGCATCTAAATATATAACTGTTTTGCTCAACTCCTGCTTAAAAAAACCCAGCCAACAAAAAAACCCAACCAACATAAAAGTATAGATTTGTAGCTAGTATAGCTGTTTTGTAAATTAGAAACAGTATTTATCCATTAACTTTGCTACAGAGTAAAAATACAAGGCTAATGTATGTCAGCAGAAGGAAGTTCCTACTTCAAGTTACATCCGCTGTGAATATGGTGCCAAACATGAACAACACAGATAACACTCCAGACATCATGCAAACCAGCCAACATTTAAGTCCTCTGTATGTCTTCTGCCACCAATAAGCTGTTGTACCTCAACACTTCATACCAAGGAGGGCAGCTTTCTCCAGGCTGCATCCAGGCAAAAATTGCAGCACATTTGTCTCCTCTCTCTTGCTTTTTCTTAAGAGCTAATGGATTGATTAAGCACTAATATATATAGCACCAGAACAAGACAATTTGCCCTAAATAAGTTCACCTTGCTGAAATATTTATTTCTTTTTGGCACAGTGAGCACTGTCTGAGCTATACTAAGAATGAAAAGTGATGAGAAATGCAGGGCTTTAGTGTCAGCTAAGAGATGCCATTAGTTCACCATGACACAGTGATAAAAACAAGCCACTCAGCTTTCGCAGAGCAGCAGTTAAGTTACAGAACTGAAGAGAAGCATCAGTCCTTAGTTTTATTGACCTGACTTCAACAAAGTGAATTCTGCCTTCAAATCTTACAGGGAACAAGAGGTACATGTAGCATTACATTACACGTGCACACACATGGGCCCATAATGTTTACAGATATCCATGGTATATACAGAACTGTGAGGTTTAAGAGTGAGCTGTGTTAATGCACCGACATCTTTGTTAGCATTTCTCATGGTGAGACAACTGCAGAATACTTCCACAGTTGACCAGCCCAAAGACAGGCCTCTGGCTTGCTGTAGGTCTGATCTGGCACTACTCAGTTCAACAACAGCTTTACCCTCAATGTCAGTTCTGAAGGGCTGGGAGGCAAGCTCAGCCAGTCCAAGGTGGAACTCAATACTGCTGACTACTAAATGGTGCACAGAACAGGTTTTAAAAGCTTTTTTTATTTTGTGTGTGTGTGTCAAAAAAAAAATAAAAAAAGACAAAAAAGACAGGTTAAAAACCCATTCAAGTTCTTAACCAAAGAATGTCTAAAGCAGAGCTGCAGGCATGACCAAAGCAAGCACAGCAGTCTTGTCTACAAATCCAACTCCAGTTCTGTAGCAACGTCTTCACTCAATGCAAGGGCTCATTTTTCGCTTTGCATATTCCAATAAGCTCAGCCAAGCTGTTCCTACCCACAGAACCTCATTTCCCTCCACAAGTAAGTCCCACACACCCCAAAAAACCCCACTATGCAATGACAGTGTGAACATGGCATTTTAAGAAAAAAAAATCCATTACTGTGAACATGGCTGAAATATTAACTCTACTTTTGACATTTTAAAATCAATTTCTATGCAACAACACAATTTCCAGCCTATCTGTCATCAAATGTAGCAGGGCAGTCCAGCACAGAAGCATACTGAGCAACTTCATATCAGTCATCATTTAGGACACAATAATATGGTACCACATGCCAGTCTTTGTTGAGCAACTGGACACATCAAACAAGCTCATCATAGTCAGCCCCAGCATGCAGCATAAATCTTATGAGGAAAGAGAGATCATTAGGTGTGAACCTATAAGTCTCATTTCACACCCACAGAAAATACAGTATCTAACAGAAGAGTGGCTGAAGGGGAAAAAAATGCAGCTAGAGGTTGTTTTGCTAAACCAACTAACTCAAGCTGTTATCCCTTCATAGAGATCTCACAGAAGAGGATGCCTGGGATGGCACTGCAAGTTTTTATATATGGTCTTGGCAGCTGATACAGCTGGCAGGACTTTGGATGGAAACCTGTACTCCGATCACAAGATTTTAACATATTTCCTTTGCAACCTCTGTCTTTGCTCTGCTTCTCCTCCTCTTTACATTCAAGAGAGATGTAGTGGAATCACACTGCAGTGTTTCTGCAGAGTCAGATAACACCCATGCAAAGACAAGATGCAGTACAGCATTTCGCAGTTCCAGTCCTCTCAAACCCTTCAGCCTCATCTTCATTATTTTGTATTCTGCAGTACTTTGACTAATAGATTGACATTGAACAGAAAGCTAGCTCTAAAAATTAAAGCAAATTTTAGGATTGGTTTGCAGTAGGGTTTAAAATAATTTAATGCTTTCAACATTGATTTTGTCTTTGCTATTTCATCTGTTCCTACAATGCATAGCTGAACAAATCATCCAAAAATATCTTGTTTTCCCTATCTTATTTTAGGTAAGCTTTTCAAGTAACCTGAGAAGACTACATTGAGTTCATCCTTAGCTCACTTGCTACCAGCATCTTTGAAGACTAAACCTATATACTGGAGAAAATAAAAATAATAGCCTCTAGAACTTGACCACACAGTAGCTTTTGCAGCAGATCCCATTGTAAGGAGCTGTAACTCTACTGCTATAAGAAGGTTATGAATTATGTACACATGAATAATAAAACTACTTAAGGAAAGCTGAACTTTTTGCTTGATTTTGCCTTCAAGTGCTAACTTTCTGACAGATGCTCTCTTTTCTTGTCTCAGAAGTTCCAGCATCACAGCAGCACTGCAGATTTTGCTCCCATTTGCTCAACATTTCTGAAGAGGATCCACTCTTACCCTTCTTTCACTTACTATCACTATTGCCATAGAGTACATGAAAAAGGAGCACTACAGGAACTAGGATACTGCAGGGCCAGAGAGCAGGAATCTTGAGGACATCCAAAGATCAAGTCAATACTAGAGAGCCAATAATGCCAGATCTGCAGATTCAAATATCCAGTGTTTCTTAGGGAGTTGGAACTAGATGACCTTTGTGTTTCCTTCCAACCAAAACCATTCCGTGATTCTGCAATTTATGGATTAATTTTCCATGGATCTAGGTACTGCCAACCTAAGCAATCCTGAGAGCATGGCAGCCAGTGAGCTTAGACTCTTAACTATGAGCTCACGTAGCCTACTGACAGTTGCTCCATGTCCAGAGAGTCTTGAGCAGTTTCCTTTCCCACATAAGCTCTTGCCTAAGATCACTGCCAACCTCCCATTTGGGACAAGCCCTTCTACCACCAGCATCTAACCCCCTCCAGGTTGCAGCACCTACCCATGTTGTCCATAGCAAATCTGTAAGGGAATGTAACACTGGCAAACACTTCACAGACTGGAAGAAGTACAAGCAACTGTCACATAATTCAAGGCTGAGTCTATGTATCAGACTTGAGGCTCAAGGATGACAGCTTGGTACATTTTTTCTGTACCTATCAGCCATGCCAGCTTAGATACCTGCAACTTGGGCTCAATCTCACATGATAAGACACAGGACAGGTAAGGGTGCTTGGGGAACCTCTTCCAGGGGTGCACTTGAACTACAGAGAACTAATCTCTCTGGACAGTAATGAAGCACTGCCTTGAACCTGAAAGCATTCCCAAAACAATGTGTAGAGGCTTGCTGGCTAAGGTTTTGCTGTCATCAACATCCATGAGGAGACACTACTCCTTTGTAATGGTAAGCACAATATAACTCCCCAGGAATGCCACCTCTTCCCCACATACCTCCCTTTAATCAATTCTTGTCAAATGCCACTGACTCAAAAAATGTATTTCCCAGTATTCAACAGCTGCTGGAGAGCAACAGAAACTGGCACCAGTGAAGTATGAGCAGTAGCAGCCTCTGCTTCTCCTTACCCAAAGGCAGATGACAGAACAAATCTTTTCTTCACAGGCCGACTTGCTTCAACTATCCAGTGCCAATGCAGGACTGATGCCTTACACTAGATGTCTCCAGGGTTTGTGCATGTCTTCTCCAGGACTCCTCTGACAAAGGGCTGAGGAAATCCCAGAAGTCCTCATGAAACACACCTGCAAGCATTTTGAATTTGGCAAGGAAGGAAGGTTTTGCATTTTACCTGTTAAGATTGATTTTAGACAAGTTGGTGATGACCATGTCTCTTTGCTTCTACCAGTTCTGCTTTCCTAGATTTTCTCTAATATATAATTTCATAAAATAACTTTGCTGCTCATTTTATTTGGTATTCAGAGCTCAGAGCAGCAGTTATGTTCACTCAGTAGTTTAGTTGCAAGGTTACCTGCTAGTTGTAGATCTCTAAAGCACTTCAGGATTTACTGTAACATCAGTTACACCTGATGACATTTTGCTGGAGTGTGCTACTCAACAAAGCACAAAAAGGTTTCCCTCCAAATATCTAACTGGTTACCTCGTCTCCCACATACATACGCAATACCTAGTTGTTGGGCCAAGTCATAAGCACCAGAACAGCACAACAGGGCATGAAGCTCAGAGCAGTTGCAACTTCCAGCTGCTGTTCTGCCTCTTGTGCTTGGAAAACTAGACACCAAGGGTTACTTGGAGTCTGCCTATGGGGGGGCTTTATACCTTCTTTACGGTCACACACTGCAGCTGTACAGTAGCCTATGCCAAGTTCTACAGCAGCAGATTTGTGACAAATGGGATTATGACTAGTCCCTCCTGAGGATAAATTTAGAGGAAAAAAATCCCCAGAGAAGCATCACATACACAAAAAAAAACCGCCAAAAATCCCAACCCAATTCTGAGTGCAGGATATCCTGAGCTGCGGACTGCCCAAAGCAGGAGTATACACTGAGGAAATATAGCTACTTTCTTGTACTTTTCTTCCTCAGTTTCCTAGGCACTGTTTTTTGACCACTGATGAAGACAGGACACTGCAGAGATCGATTCTTAGTTCAACAGTCTCAGTTCAGGATATCACCACATGAATCCCTGTGTTAGTCTTCCTCTGCCTGAAGCTTTCTTGAGAATCCTCTCCTCCTACACCTTCAACACAAACCTGGCCTGGCTGGCCACTATTTCACTCTGTGGAACTTGCATTTGTTCTGAAGAACAGACAGCCCTTGGCTGTCCTCTCCTCTGGCAGGTCTTGGGCATCAGGCTTTAGCAAACTGCACACTATCGTGAGATGACCATCACAGACAAAGCAACTACTCTTCTACAGATAAGGAATAAGTAGCTGGAACCTGGAGTAGCAGCCCATATACACTCCTGGCAGGTACTCCAGACTGCATAGGCATCAGCAAAGTTACGCAGAGACACCTACTATCACCCAACAGAAATCTTCAGTCTCAATACCTGAAATTAACTTGCAAATTCGCAGTAACTGGGTGCATGCATCACTTGACAGTGCTAATTATCTTCAATGGTTTCCCTGGCCATTTGGCAAGGCCACTGAGTCAGCGTGGCTATAACCACTCTGTGGAATTGAACCCATTTAACTGTGTTAACGTGAAGTGCATAAACTGCACCTCCAGCAGAAATACCAGGTAAATTAGACAAAAAACCAAAACACTTAGAAAAGGATTAACTTTTTTCCAGCAACATTATTTTAACCTCTTCAGAGCTACTAAAACATAGCCAAGAAATCAGCTGAGTACTTCATTAACCATGCAGGTTTATCTTTTACTAGTATTGGTGGAAGAAGCCAAACCTCATTTAAAAAAACATTTAACACAGTCAACTGGTGCACTACTTGTGTGAACATCCCTAGATCCAATAGCTGCTAAGTCATATACATTATTTTAAAATTAATTACTCTGCTCAGCATGTTATTACTTCTTTAATTACAATTACATGCATTATATTACATGACAATCTAGCTGTAAAAACTGAAATACTGCACTGAAGGATTAATATTGTATTTTACTTAGGATTTAATACTGTGATTCTTTTCCCACTTGCTATACAAATTTTCCCCTGTGTTTGGGGTGTGGGTGTTGGTTTTGGTTTTCTGAGGTTTGGGGGGGAGTGTTTGTATTAAAAAATAATACCTTCTTTCAAAATTGGGTTATACTTTTGAGTTCATTTCTGGCTGCAATTTACACATGGTTTCTGTACTAGAAGATAATTTTTAATTTTTATTCTTTTAAGAGGTTTTATTTCATTGTCAGGCTACAAATTCTTTTAAATTAAACAGAGTCTAGCCCAGTAACATGTGGCCAGTATGAAAGTACATGCACCTGAAGCCACCAAGTATCTTAAAGACTCATGAGGTTCCAATCCAAACTTTGCAACTCTATCTGTTATAAGGAAACACTATCACAGAAGCTACTCCCAGTTTTCCTGTTGCTGTGACTTGAAGACATTCAAGCAAGCAATTTCATACAGACAAAATTTACTTCAACTTCTTTCTTATCTGGACTAAAATTTTTGCCCCAATTATTACCTGGATGACGACAGGACAAAATATTTACACTTGAAGCAAATTAAAAGGTAGAGACTTCTGTCATGTATTAAATGTAAAATTTCTTTTGGCATAGGTTCATAGCACTCGTTTTCCCTCGGCACAACTTACCAACCCATAGCTCCCATTGTTTCAGCTCTGGTTCTCCCACGTTTTGCCTCTTTAAGTAACTCCTCCACAGCCTTCCTAAATATGAAGAAAAGAAAAAAGTTACCACTTGCAGAACATTAGAACTTGCCACTTTATGCACTTACATAAATAAAGTGGAGAACTTCTTCACTGTAATGAATTTAGCAATAAAGAGGCTACTAAAATCACCTTGACTTTATTATTAAGATAATTCAGATTCCTATGCGCCAAGATTAAAAGAAACATTTTGACACATTAGAAGTAATTGAAGCTGTTGTAAATGCAATTGCAACGCTAACAGTCAGATGACAGTAAAATCACTGCAACTGCCAGGTGTCAAATTGTTAACAGTGAAAGAAAAGAGCTCATCTTTGGGGCTGTGTTGCACCACCATCCAAAATGACCAACCCTTTACATTACTGGCATCTTCTACAACAAACTGGCAGTTCGAACACTAAGTCATGCAAATTATGGATAACTACTGCTATGTCGGTCTTTCTATTCTCTTTACAAATTAATTTTGTTCTCAACTATAACTTAAATAGCTGCTCTATAGTATGTGGTGGACATTGATGTGAAATCCAATGAACAAATAACGTGAGCCATCTATTATAAAAACAGAATGAACAAAATAACAATTTGGTTAGTTAACTCTAACCGATTATGTATATATCAACAACAAACAACAGCAAGAGCGAAGAGGAAAACTATGCACCAGGCCCTAATACCCAGTATACAAAGCTAAGCATTAACAACACTGATGGGTAAGACTGAAGGCTTGAAGAACTGAAGGTAGGAGGTAATGAAGAGGGTATTTACTGTTTAGCTCTCCCAGCCATGATGTGACAGAATGGCTGCTGCCATTTAGATTATGTGAACAACAAAATCATCATCTTGAAAGTACAAGTGTGTGTGTGTAGACTGTGCAAAAAAGGTAACTGTCAACAGACTTTAACTCAAACTTCAGGGAAGCCACGTCCCATCATGTTGTTATGATATTATCAGCATAGCAGGATTTTGCTACTTTGCCATGGATTAAAAGAAGCCTGAGTATCAATTTTGTTGTCAAGCCAAAATTGAGACTTGAGAAGACAAGAGTCATCATCTAATAGCAGAAGCAGGCCTGAGAAGAAAAGCAAGCAATTTATGTGCCAGGTCCACATGAAGATCTAACAAGTTAATGCTGGGCTCTAAACATCTAACAGAGTGGTTTATTACCACTTAGGTTATTAAAGTCTACATGGAAAACACAAGAGGACTTTGCTTTAAATGCATACGCTGCATGTGCAAAACAGTGAATGAGAGTAAGCAGCACAGAATTTAATCAGTAGCTAATGAGAAAACGTTACGCAGTTGCACAGCAGCCCGTGTGTGCCAGCCTAGACCTAACCTTCTCCAGTTTGTCCTGGTCTCAATGCAAGTCTTTACCAGCTCCTTTCACACCTGTGATCATGGACCGGCTCATTCATTAGGATAGGCTAGTGACATTTTATAAACAGCCACATTTTTTATTTGGGGCATACTGCGCTTTTCTCTGTGGTTATATATATATATATATATGTCTTTTTTTTTTTTAAGGAATATATATATAATCCTTTGTTCCAAGGGGAAACTATTCCATGCAGCAAAAGCTGCGATCTTTACCAGACAGACATCCAAATACTCATGGGTCCTAACGTTTTCCTTTGAGAGTTTGTATTTGAAGAGCTTGCAAGGGAAAGTGTCCAAGACTTATATGGAAACAACAGTAGAGAAATGCACCAAAAATTGTAGAATTGCTTCTCTGCACACTAGTCTATGAATGGCACATTGGTTTAAGGTTCCTCACAGACATGTCTCTCTCATAAGGTGACAGGATGATATCAGTAGCAGCTGGGCTTGGGGTACTTTGAATCTTTTTTTAAGGATACATCTGACAAGGACTTATGTGACAGCACAGGCATTCGTGGAAACTGAGTACCTGCCCAGGTAAGCTGTCACTTAAGTTACCTGCAGCTAGATGCCACATACAGCGTGGGCAGCCTTGCCAGCTGCTGCTGGCTTCCCAGGCAAGAGCACTGGGGTATGTGGGACAGCTACTCCCAAGAACAGAACACCCTCCAAATCCAACACACCACCAGGGTAAGAAACCCAGGCTCTATCACTGGAATGTGGGAGACTTTGCACACATAGGTCTCCATGAAATTATAACAAAATTTAATTTTTGTCCAGACACAGAATTTGCTATCTGAGCAGCTTGAGCTAGTTTAGAGTGATGAAAACAGGAACATAAGGCCTTGATAAAAGCCTTCAAACAACAATGTCAGACAAAGGGGAGAAAAGAAGAAGAAGAAAAAAAAGCACCTTATTTCTACTCGGCAGTTAGCAAACTTAGTCAGGTTTCTCAAAACAGAATTGCTAAGAGCTAGATTAAAAGCCACTATATCTGTCATTGTTTTATAATTACAATCATAAACCAAAGTATCTGAGCTACAAAGCACTAATAAAACACACACATATACATATTTTAAACAGCTATGATTCAGTTTTAGGGAAAACATCACAATAAATTAATATGGTGACACCAATTCTATTAAGTTAGGTAGGAAATATAAGCCATTAAGTATTTGATACTTGCTTTCCACCCCCCTCCCCGCTCTGGCTATATCAAAGACCTGACTGACTTGTCATCCATCTCAACAGCCTTCTAAGTCGACATCTTCCTTCTTATCAAACACTGTCTCCTAACATTGGTCTTTCAACATCACCCTTATTCGCTGCACCTTCACAAAACCCTGACTTGACTTGCACAGACAAATGACAAATGCTCAGATCCTCTTTGAAATTGTGTGTTTCCACTCACTGAAATTATATTCTCCACACAAGTAAGCCAAAAGCTTAAAAGCTATGCAAACAAGGTTTTTACATTTGCTTTTAGAGGTCTCTTGGGACTCTACATTCCTTTTTCTCTACTTTTACAGCTTGGTTGCAATACAAACAGTCCTGTGGCTGCCAGCTTCAACTCCAAGAGCATCAGCATGAGCAAAGGGAACATCGTACGCAACTTTCACATGAGAAAACCCCAAACACTGGGAGCTTGATGGGAGGCAAAATTAGGGACAGAGGCACATTAAAGAAGATTGGCATCACTCTGGCATTTTTGTTATAGCAAGCACCACTTAAAACTTGCTGTGGTAATCCTTTTAGGTCAATAAAGCTTAGCTGCAGAATTACAGTAACATGAAGGCATAAACAGTGATGTTTTTATTTTCAAGTGTATGGCCCAAGACCTATTTATGTGTCTGACAGATTAGACTTGTTCCTCTCTTTTCCAAGGTTACAGGCAAAGTTTCTGTTGCATGTGCCCAAAGAATGTGAGAATGTTAATGGCTCCAAAGTCAGGCAAAACCAGAGATATTTTATATTCCTCACTCAGGGAAAGTGCTTCATATTTTTTTTCCAAAAGATCAAATAGGCAGACTTAAAAATGCATAATCATTAATAAATATGTTTGTCTGATACAGCTACAGGCAGCGAAAACACCATGTCACTACAGAGACCACCCAAGGTTTGTAATTATAGGCCACTCTGTTAGGAGAAGACATATCATGATGGATGTGACAACCAAGAGAGGCCAGGCAGCTGCAGCTCCATGCCCAGGTCCAACAGTGGGAAGGCTGTAAATGTACTCCCAGCATGCAGATGCACACACCACACATATAAACTACTGGCCTCACCGATCACAGACACACACACACACACAGAGTGCTCACACCCACAGCTTCATCCTGGTCTTCTCACTGGCTGGGCATAGGAGCCTCTGAGGCTTCAGTTCAACTCTACTTGCTGGTACAGACCATCACACAGAGCTGGCTGGGACCACCCTGGTCCCCCAGTACCCAACACCACCGCAGACTTGTCTGTAGAGACACAAAGGCACACACGTCTCACCCTGATGACAGGCCCTGACGCTACAGTCTCTCCTGCAGCTGGCCAGGACTCCCCACTGCCTGTGATAGATAGCTTCTCCTGTGGTCTTGCTCTTAGAGATACAGCTCACCTCCCCACTCCCATCTTATTCACCACTTACCAGCTGAATCCACCTTGACCTTTACTAGCAGCCACATGCTCTCTCACATGCCCATATTTGCTCCAGCACCACAACACAGATAAATGGACCCTCAAGCCCACTCCAGTGGCTGACACTTTGTTTTACTCCCTCCAAGAAATGTACTGGCACTCAACCCCTCCAGCCCACGCTCCCAGTCTAACTGTTGGTATCCAGACCTATGCTTGCTCCAGTTGTTGGCAACATGGACACACTGTCCCTCCAGCCTATGGTTTGGCTCTTAATTCCTAGCACAAAGGTGCATACCCTCCCCCCTAAAATGTAGTCCCTTACCCAAGAAAGGGATAGAAATAATTTAAAAGAAAGACAGGACAGACTGTGCTCATCAGGCACTGGGCATGGTCAGACAAGTGTACCAACTAGCAGCCTACTGACACACAAACAGACTTTTTTATCCCCTTATTTATCTATTTTCCCATTCCTGCTTCTCCTTAAAATCACATGAACTCATCCCTTTCCCTGCCCTAGGCGCCTCCCCTACACATCCCATAATAACCCCCATAATCTTGTGAAAGATCAAAATGCTCTTCTCCAAAATGCATCCCATAAACTGTCCCACACCCCTAGGCAGCAACACCTTTATGTCCCAAGGGTGCTCCAGCACTGACTCATCTTGATGGGTGTCTCCTGGAACCAGCACTGGGAGGGTTCCAGAGAAAATGTTCATCCCTCTGAGTCCTTACTGTGCGTTCCCACCTGCCACTGTGCCCTGTCTCTCCATGCTCCTCTGGTCTCATGGAGATGAACTTCTTATGGGACTGGTGGCTCCTGGGATAGGCCTGGGAGAAGCCACAGCTGGGCACTCTTTGGGCTCCCCCATCTACTGCAGTCTCTCTTTAGTCCTCTGTGGGTGTAACCTAACAACCTCTGCCATCTCCACCCACCCCATCATCTCATTAAAGATCCTGATGAAAACTTTAATGAACATGTTTCTACTGGAATTGCTTCACAGCATGCAGTCAGCTATGGAAGTGTACAGACCTGAAGCAGCAGGGTAGTGCTCATATTCAACATCTCCCAGAGTCAGAGTAGGGGCATCTTTACCAAACCCATCTTCCTTCACTGCTTGCAGTCCATACCACTACTATTCAAGGACAAAGGCCAGGCTGCTGCAGTCTCCAAAATCATGCTTAAACCTACTTCCCGAGTCTCTCCAGGTCCTGACAACAGACTGCAAGCCCAAGAAAAAAAAAAATTTTCAATCAGTTTTCTCAGAGTAGCTTTATGCTGACTGCAGAACTTATTTTTAACCATGCATGAGATTTGAAATAGAAGTAGATGTTAGAATTCTGAATAATTAATATCAAGACATTCGGTCAAGAACAGGACTAGAGATCCTACCTTCTACAATAAAGGAAGAGTAATGAAGGCAGGCGTTACTTGTAATTAACTCTGTGAGCTGGTTTGTCCTATCTGCTCACATTAGGAAAACTGGTGAAAAGAAATAAAGCCAAAGCCACAACATAAAGAATGAAAAAAAGGCACAGACATGCAACAAACTTCCTAACATTTGTTAAAAGGCAAAGACACTCCACGCTGGGTATGTGAATGCTTTCCTTCTTTGTTCATCAGGTTTCTTACCTATTTAACATTAATTAGACTGACAAAATATTTATTTGTAGCACATTTCTGTGCTGATATTCTTATCAGCATTCCACTTCACACAGCAATTTTAGTTTCCAAAGGACTTTTTTTTTGCCACAAATATAGGGAAGATTGGCAAATCCTGACACTTTAATTCTAACTGTTAAAAAATAGCAAGAACTATTAATTAATTTCTCACAGACTTGTGTGTTAAAAAGTGTAATTGGGATGCCTGTGCATCAAAAGCAGTAGGCTATTAATTCTGAACTACAGACCTGTTGTTACAGAATTATAGCATTCCTTGTGATTCAGAGCAGCATCCCTTCAGGAAACACTTAATTCTAAGTAAAAGATACTCTAAACAAGCTTAGTAAGCACTTTTAATAAGTATATGGTATCAAAAGTTGGGAAATATTTATAGCTGTTGAAAGACCGGAGGGATTATGGAAGGATCTGGACACACTATATAACAAAACTGCTTTCCTTAGCTTCGTGGAGAAACAATGTATTTTCTGTGCTTCAAACACATGGAGCAACCCTGGGGACAATTTAGGGAAAGGAGGAAAAGAGATTCTTTTTGCACAGGGATGAAAATGTCGACCTCCATAATTTCAACTAAATATCCTTCGGGATATTAAGTAGGAAAAGCAAGTATATGGTTCTTGCAGGGGAAATGAATGAGTAGGATCCTAGAGGGTGATTTGTAATTTTTTATTTTCCTACTAACCTCTGTGTCATATCTTCACAATACCATCAATTACATATTAACAGAATTCAGCCTAGAATTTTCTTAGGATCAAGACTCATATCTCAAGCCCCTTTCCTGATGTACCAGCAAGTTCACAACAAAAAATGTCAGTTCATTCTTCCAACAAATGTTATCGGGTGACAAGGATCAGAAAAATAATTCAGTGGAGTGTAGCATTAATTACTATTTTACACACCTGTGGTATTTACAGCTTCTAGAGTTTTAAAATCCAGAGTATGCCACGGTCACATGGCAACTTGCGAGTTAGTATTCAGCTTTGGTAACAACTCTCACTTCCTATTAAAGTGAGAAAAACATCAAACACAAGGTCAAGCTAGAGTCACACACAGTAAAACTGAAAAATAATAGCAGGAAAATGCAGCAGTAAGAATGAAATAGAACAAGCAAGATTAAGAGACCTTGCTTTGATAACAACAGCAAAATAACAGGATTACTGACTTTTCTTAACAGATCACTGTTTAGAATGCCGGGACACAAAATTTACTTCAGACCTGAAAACACATCCACAAAAAAGCGTTGCACTTTCCCCCATCTCCTCAGTAAATTTAAGTAACAGCTTAAGGTTGTCTGCACTTATAAAGACGTGCATTTCAAGACAAGCCTGAATTCTGAGACAGACTTCCAAAAATATATTTTAAAAAAAATGTTAACACCCTGAAAATATACCTAAAATAGTTAGTACTGTGACTACAGAAGTGTCATTATTCATATGATCAAATAATATTATAAAAGGCTTAAAAATTATCAAACCTAACTACCATTGCTGTGCTACAGACAGGAGAGTACAACCAACAGGTCATTGCACACAAAACTAAGGAGTTACATCTGTAAACCAAAGGGTAAAGAGAAGTCAAGTATGGCATCTAAATGCATATAGCATCAAATCAGGTTTCTACTCATAATATGAACTGTTACGAAGGCTGAGGGTATGAAAAAATAACTAAAGAGAGGCAGGATCCAGGATAAGAAAGTGAAAACCATCAAGTACCTTATACTATACTTAATATGTATTCAGAGATGATTAAACACATTGGAAGGTGAAGAGTAGCTTGGACTGAAATCATGAGAGCGCTAAACCCTACTGTATACCACTTGATAAGTAATACTGAGCTTCATCCTCATTATCCACTACACTGCTATGGAAAAGGAATAGCAAATACCAACTCTGCTTGAGGCTCGGGCAGGATATGACTTCCAATTTGGTTCCTGGGAAAGAGAGCATCAAGAAAGCATTGGACTGTGGAGCACCTGGCTGTAACCAGTGAGTGAGCTCTGTCCTGAAATGCCCAGAGGACCCCAAGTCCCCAACAGGTCAATAGCAGTCAGAGACAGCATGTAAGTTTCAACTTACTATGAAAGAAAAGGGCTTACGTTTGGAATGGCACTCTTAAAAATAACATCCATGCATATACAGAAAGAAGCTTTAATTATTAAAATGATGATCTGAGAGCAGAAGTAGCTTACCAAGCACTAAAAGCCTCTTAGAAAGTATTATATTCTCTATTTCTTCCACCACCCCAGCACTATCACTCGTGTCCCACTTAAAATACTTGCCGGACATATGCAAAACCACGTTATTTTGTATAAGCACTCTCAGACACGGTTTCTTAAAAAGTAAATGGAGACAACCATGGGAGAACAGTTCACCAGGTGCGTGGCCTTCACTTTGCCTTAAGTTTTAAAAAAGGTGCAACTACTCACAGGCAAACCCCCCAAACCCCAGACAATTCCAGTAACTACAAATAGGATTATCACCCCCAAAATATGGGATATAAACACCAAAAGTCTAAAGCAAAACAGAGGCCTGCTGTGACAGGTCTGATACAGAAATCTGCATTTTAATCCTTGATGTTTGGTTGGGAACACGGTAACTCAGTTACAGAGAGAGAGATGAATCCTCTCCTCCCAACCAAATGCAAGGTAGCATTCTGTATTGCTCCAGGGCAATTTAAAAACCTAGTCAACTGGCACATCTTCAGCATCAAAAGCCAAGTTCATAAGAACAGAAGATTGTTTTCACTTTATCAAGTACATCCAGTTGTCAATTTATAAGCGATGAAAGATGAGCCACCTAGCACTTCTCAGTTTCTAAACGAGATCAGCACACATCACAACAACAGGCAAATGGATGTTTTCCCAGTACGCAGGAAGATTTCGACCGCAGCTCCCCCAAACAAGGGCTCCAGAGCTGCACCCCGAGGACACGGCACAAGCCAGCTCCCTTCTGAGAGCGCACCCCAACTGTCCCTGCTCCCCTCGCGGCGGGGAGCCGGCCCCAGGGCTGCCGGGCTGGGTCAGGCCAGGCTCAGGGCCCTCCACGGCCGGCCGGATCACTCGCTGCCTCACGCCCCAAAGCCGAGGCCCTCCGCTGGGAGGGCCCGTCCCATGGCCGACTCCGGAACACACCGAGACGCGGCGCTGGGCCCCGACCGCCCGTGCAGGGCCGTGCTGCCCGCCCTCCGCTCCGCAGGGCCCGGGGGCCCGTCCCGGACGGCCCCGGATAAGCGCTGCGAGGGCCTTGCGAGGCTGGAGGCGACGCTGGGCCCTGCTCGGCGGAAAGGCCCCATCGAAGCCGTGAGCCCCCAGGGCCACTAAACCGCTTCCCCCGCCTCCGCCCCTCACCTCTCCAGCTCCGGGTCCTCCTCCATGGCTGCGCAGCGAGGACGGGAGACGACGCCCACTCTTTCCCCCCGCGGCCCGGTCTCTCAGGCCAACACCGGCGCCATGTCCCGCCCGCGGCCCGGCTCAAGGCGGAGCGGCGCGGCGCGGGCAGGCGCGGAGGATGGCGAGGACCCCGGTGGGGAGGAGCTGGGGCGGTGCGAGCCGGGCTGCCGCTGCCACACCCTGCTGGGTACCTGCGGCCGCGCCCGGCCCCACCCGAGGGGAAAGCGGGAGCAAGCGCCGGCCCAGTGGGCTCTTGCCCGCACCTTTGCGTTCCGGCGGGACCCATTGAAAACCTCCACTCCGGCGGTGGGAGCGCTGCGACCCCCGCAGGGCGAGAAAAGGGGCGTGGGGTCGCCCCCGCTTGCTCGCCCGCCTGTAGCTGGGCGGGAGCGGGCTCCGCTCAGCGCTATGGGAGCGGCCTCGGCCGTAGTACCCCGGGATTTGCCTACCCCCAGCAGGGCCGCGGGGCTCGGGCCGGCAGGGACAGGTCTCTGAGCGGGGCAGGGATGGGGCAGGTCTTTGAGCGGACAGGGACAGGTCTCTGAGAGGGGCAGAGCAGGGACGGGGCTCTGAGCGGACAGGGACGGGTCTGTGAACTGAGCGGGGCAGAGCAGGGACAGGTCTCTGAGCGGACAGGGCATGGTCTCGCACAGACGTCTCCCCCACCGGCCCCTCCTCTGCCCCGGTC
>VXBZ01010992.1:229794-327839 GCA_013399135.1 Heliornis fulica | reverse complement strand
GCGCTCCGCTGAGTGCCTCCCGGAGTTTGCCTCCCGCCCGGCCAAGCGGGCGGGCACGGCCGGCTCGGGTGAGGGGCGCGGCGGCTGAGGAGAGCGCGGAGCCGGCGGCGGTGAGTAACTTCCCTGCCCCGCCACGGCGCCGGGCGGCTCAGCCTCCCCTCAGCTGGTGGCGGCGGCGGGAGGGGCGCCGGGCAGGTCGGCGGCCGCACCCCCTTCTCCTCTCGGCCGCGGCGGTGGCAGCGGCGCCGGGGGTCTGCCGGTGGGGCCGGGCCTGCTGCGGACGCCGGGTTGGGTCGCTCGACAGGGCAACAAGTACGGGAGAGGGGCCGAGGCCCGGGAAACGCCGTGCGGGGCTGAGGTGAGAGCGCCTGTGAACGGGGTCCCCCGGTCCGGAGCCCCTAGGGGAGTGGCGCGGCCCTGCTCTGCCCTCGCCCGAGAGGGAAGAGCTTTCCTCTCGGCCTCCCCCGGGAGAGCGGGGTTCCTGCCCGCCAGGGGCAGCGGCTGGACCCGCAACGCGGCTCAACAAAGCTGAGCTGCGGGCTCGGGTGCGGGGGACTTAGTCCAGAAGCGTCTGGGTTTTGGGGTCCCTAAACGCACTTTTGCTGCTTTCGAGTGGCTTTATGAAAGAAGCTGCTGCCTGGAAAGGAGTCAAGTTACTGCGTGCGGGGGAGGCAGAACAGCTGCGAGCGAACCCCTGCTGCAGGAGCTGGTTTCAGGTTATGTGTTTTACAGCTGCGCCAGAGGAATCGGGGCTCTGTGTAAAATGTCTCTGAAGCCAGTGCCGAGTGTTAACTCTAGTCCTCGGACCCACGTCCTCCTTCCCGCCCCCCGCCCCATTTCTCGTCTCTCGTCACTGCTAATGCGACTGAAAAACTTAAAACCTCGCGTCTTTTAAACTTGGACTGGGTATGCTCTAAGGTTACTTTGGTCTCGACAGAACATCAGTACTCGATCATCTAACTGAGCAAACAGTTGCTGAAGCTACGGTAACGACAAATCCATCAGTCCCTTGTGACTTTTTTTCCCCGTGTTTTGTAACGCATAGCACTGATTGTTTGCTTCAGTAGAAATCCACTAGTAAGTACTTCTGGGCTTCGTTTAATTCCTTTTTTTAATTACACGATAGTTTGGGTTTGGTTTTGTCTCTGTGTGGAATGTAAAAAAAAATCTGATAGGGATTAGCTTTGGGGTACGTTTGGTAGTATCTGGAAATAAATTTCAAATCATAAATGCATTCCAGCTTCTGTTCAAAAGAGAAACCGTTCCAAGCTAGGTTGTCATTAAATAAGCTCTTTGAATTACTGATATTTAAAAAAATTTCTTCCTTTGCCCAATCCCTTTTGGCTTCACAATGCTTTATTCTAAGCTGCAATCCAGCAGCAGATCAAGGAGGCTTAGGAAGAAACATCAAATGGTTTTGGTTAGTGTCTCTACCACTTGGAAAATAAATGTGTTGGTACCATATGCTGTCCTGACTATTAAAGCAAATTTCCTCAAAATGGAAACAAAGTATCTCAGTGTAGTTGCTAGAATCAGATTTAACAGGTTCCTTTGTAATTTCTTTTTTTTTAAATATCAGTTCACTCTGGGAGGAATCCTCTTTCCTGAACACAATGCTATATGAAATGTTTAACTCAAAATTCAGCAGGTTGCAAAGAGCACCATTGTGCTCAATTAGATTTTTTTTTTTTTTTGAGAAAATTATTTAATGTTTTAAAGTGCTTGCATTATTAATACAATTCTGAATTTTTTTGATGTTGGGGGGAAAAGTGTGTAATTTAAAAATAAGATTTTTTAGTACAGAATCTCTTAACTGTACTGACCCTTAACTCTGCCTGGTGACTTTAGCAGTGGATAGCCCAGGGCCTTGGACTCAGGTCTGAGATTTGCAAGCACAGCATGATTTCCTAACACAGGACACAAATCTTCTACTTATAAAACAATAATAATTAAGCTACAATTTTGGGATGAAACTTTGCAAGAGGAATGTGAACCAGTGACTGGGTGGAAAAGTACTGTTCTCTTGAGACAGGTTAAAAAATAAGTTAAAATATAATCTTAGCAAATGTGTAATCACAAAACGTTGGCTTTGACATTGCAAGTTTTGGCATTTGTTTGGGAGTCTGCTCTTGTGTAAGCACTGATGACCTCAGTCATTAATTTTCTCTGTTTTTTTTAAGGCTTTACTTGCACTGAACAGCCATTCAGTCTTGATCTTGGTATATATTTATGGGTCTGTATCACTAAAAACCCCCAGAAGTTTCTTATATTCTAGTTAAAACTGTCGCTTGAAAATGCTCAAAGAATCCTCCTTTTTTTAAACTACATTTTTCTGTATTCCTAAAAATGTCCTAATAGAGTTGAGAGCAACTGTGAAGAATTGATACCAGCAGTATTTAAGTGAAATATGTAAGGATATGATGTGTACTTGACATTGGATTAATATAAAAGAATGTCATAATAAGCCAACAAGATGTTGCTTATTTAAAGAACTGATAGATATTAAGAGCTGTAACTAATAAGAAATCAACATTCACTCAGTGTTAAAATCCTCGTTGGTGTAAAAGGCACCAGAGGAAACAAGTTGCTGATTTGATACAGCAGTGGCATTTGATACAGTTTGTTGCTGATTTGGTTTGCAGAAACAATTTTAATGTGACTCCACTGAAGTGCATGCTGCTTAATTGCTTTATTAGGTCAGCGGAGTTTGTTGTTTAGAAATTGTAGCTAGTGCCTTTCTGAGATGAAAATTATTTAAAATATCAGTATTATGTAATTATTGGATCCAGATGAGCAATAAAAAGTAATGATGCTGTGGTGTGTGCTTCCTGGTTTTTATGGCCCCAATTCTGTAGATGTGTGTGATTACATATGTTTAATTTTAAACACCCCAGTATTTCTTTTGGAATTAGTGGGTCTTTTCTTGGGCTTAGTGTTAAGCCTGCATGTAAATATTTTCAGGGTCAGGATTTATGTTTGCACAGTTCATGGGATAAACCTGTCATGTGTTTTCATACTGACTGTTCTGTATTTTGCATGAGATAATGCAGGTAGACGACTTCTGCTGTGGAACTGGGGGCTGGTTTATGCGCTGACACTTAAAGAGAAGTTCCCAGCCCTGCTTCCATGTTACAGTGCTGCACCTGAGCTGGTGTCATCCTTTCAGCATGCTTTGCAATACTACAGGCTAATCTTTTATTTCTGAAGTATTCTTTGTGATATAAATTTGTATAGCTGTTAGTCCTTTACATTCTTGTATACACTTATTTCAAATGATGTCACTTTTACAAATGATTTAGGGGCTGGAAGAGGGCAAGAGTCTCTTGTTGAGTCTCTTACACTGAGCTGTGCATTAGATTATGAAAACAAAAGCTTAAGTATGCTAGTTGTTTGATACAGAATCAGTTGTTTGATATGAAATTGGATAACTTGTAAACATGCAACATTTTAAATTGTTCTGTATTTCTGCAATTCCTACCCAATTAGTGGGAACTATTTTTCTGTCAATAAATGGAACCTTGGGGCGACATAGCTCAGTATTTGCAGCCTCATCGTTCTTTTAAGTAAGCAAGTTGTGATGTTGCTTCTGGGGTTGGGGTATTTTGTTAAGAATGTCTGGAATTGCCTTGCAGCTATCACAGTGAAACAGACCAAATTGGGTAAGAAAGTAAATGTGAAGGTTATAAATATGTCAGCTCAGTATTATATAGAAGTTAATTTTTGCCCAGGAGAGTTGGTTTATTTTGGGATGGAATGATAGATACTGCTTTTTGCCTGACTGTTTTTACTTTGTTCCACAGAGAATGTGTTTTTATATTTCATTGCAGAGATTTGTCACACTTAACCACTGTTTGATGGGCTGTACAGAATTTTTATGAGTAACTGTTGCTTGTAGAGCAAAATGCAGTTTGATCAAGGAGTATAACTAATATATGAACTGATCTGGTTTTAAAATGTCGTAAATGGTAGTAATAAGTAGTTCTAGATCATGAAGAAGGAGGAGCTGTGACTTACTCTTACCAAAACATTTCTAGTAATAGGGAACAACTCCTCTAACAGACACCACTCTCAGAACATGGATGTGGCTGGGCTAAGGGAAGAACCCTGCAGCTGTAGACAGGCACAGTGGGTCTTTTGGATTGGGGTGCCTGGAGTGGTGTAGTGCTGTCAAATGTTATTCAGCATGGTGGGGAAAAATGAAAGGCAAGCTACTTGCTTCTGCACTGCTGCATTTGGTGCAGTGGGGTGATTTGGGAGTGTGCTACAGGCACTACCTATCCCATCCTCCAGGATAGGATGGCCACTGGGCGTTCCCATGCCCATCTCCAAAGAAGTTGTACAAACCCAGTGGAATGTGTCGAGATGTTGATGTTGCACATCCCAAGGGGCTATCTAGTTAAAAAAAAATTGTGATAAGAACAGTTTATTATTTGGTTCGAGTCAGCGTTCATACATATTATATATGTACATATACACATATATATACATAGAAAGTTCCATCTTAATATAAGGAGGAACTTTTTCACCATGAGGGTACAGAGCACTGGAACAGGCTGCCCAGATAGGTTGTGGAGTCTCATTCAAAACCAATCTGGACACGTTCCTGTGTGATCTAATCTAGGTGATCCTTCTCGGGCAGAGGGATCGGACTAGATGACCTTTCAGGGTCCCTTCCAACTCCAGAAATTCTGTGATTGACACTGTTAACGACTCTTCCAGTTGTAGTTATCGTGTAGATTTTTTCTTTGCGTCAAATTTTTACAATCCAAGCTCTCTTCTAGCGACAAAACTCTCTTAATGCAGCTGAAGAATGCCAGTGATGAAAGATTTTAGAGTCTTACTTTCCTGCGGCTTTCTTTGTTCATCAGATTGGAGCTAATCCTTGTGTTTGAGTTTATACATAGGAAAAAGAAAGCTGGTGCAGCAGAGGTTTTTGGCAAACAAAAGCAAATGGAAATTCAAGCAAAGCTAATGGAGGTAAAATATCGCTCCACTTGTGTACTGAAGCCAGTTTGTGGAAAGTGGTTTTCAGTGGTTGCTATATGGCTAAACTGTCGTGTTCTGCCACAGGAATGTTGTGTTTGCTTTGAAAGGACCAACCCATAGGGTTTGTGGAGGTTTGGGGTTTTTTTTGTTTTTTTTTTTTTTTTCTGGCACAAAGCAACATTTCAGAATCTAGGTGTGTCCTGACTTTTCTGGCTATCAAGTTTTTGTTGGCATTCATGAACAAAGTCTTCATTAAAAAAAAAAAGGAAAGAACAAAAAAAGGGTTGCCTGGTTTCAGCAAGCCTTCTCTCTTGAGGCATTTTACTTTGTCATAATATGACTGTGCTTTTGTCTGCATTCCTTGTGTTCATCCCCAAATGAAACGAGCTGTATCAGCAACATACTCTTACAGCAGTAAAATTGAGCCTATACTGGGGTTTTCTGTGAGTATAGTGACATCATCCAAATAGTTTCCCTAATTCACCACTACCTGCTACACCAGCAATGCCAAAGCAAAACCCTCAAGCAAGGAAACCCTCAGTCCTCACAAGACTCTTAAGCTAACTATGTTTTTTACTTCAGCACATTTGGTTCTTCCACTGCCTACCATACTCTGTGCAGAGCAGTACTCATCTAGAGCAAGTCACGTTTCAAGGAGGACACTGGACATGTTGATACCTGTATACGCTTCATGGATAGTGCACTGAATATCTGCAGGAGATTAAATGCTTAAATATGGCCCATAGTAAGTTGCTTCTACAGCTTTGAAGGTTACGAGTTAGACAAAAAAATCAGTAACAGCTATTGTTGCTTCATGCAGAGGAGGATGACTTACTGTTACTTCCAAGTTCATCGTGCATTTATTTACTAATATTCCACCGTTCTTGTGTTTTTCCAATTTTTAATTACATCAATTCCCATGACCCACATAATGCTTTCTCCTATATTTTTTTGTGTTGTTTAAAACTGGGTTGTAACCAGACTGAAAGAAATGACTGCAAGTTGATCAATATGTTATGTTACCACACAGTTCCTAATGTGTTGTGTAAATTTTCCATTCATGTTCAAAGCATTTTCTATAAACCCCATTCTGTTGGTACAGCCATAACTATAACCTGTTGTGGTGGTTTGACCATGGCTGGAGGCCAAGCTCCCACCAAAGCTGCCCTGTCACTCCCCTCTTAGCTAGAAAGGGGAGAAAATACATGTTGAGTGGCTTTGGAGTCGAGATAAGGACAGGGAGAGATCATTCTGTAATTAGTGTCACAGGCAAAACAGACTGAACACAGAAGAAAGGCAAGAAAACAAATCTTAATTTATTACACTACACACACAGAGAAACCAGACTCAGATAATGAGAAGTACAAACAACTCTTAAAACACTACCACCCACCCCTCCCTTCTTTGCAGACTTGACTGTTCATGATTTCTCCTGCCCAGGATGGGAGAGGAGGGGAAATAGGGAATGGAGGTTTCAGGCTTCGGTCATTTCCTCATGAGTTGTTTTCCTTCTTGAGAGGGGTGGTAGGGGTGGCCTGTGAGCATTTCTTGCACTCTTCCCCTGTTCCCCGTGGGGTCCCACCCATGGGACAGAACTCCATGATCTCCACATGAGTCTTTTCCCATGGGGCCTTGGCTCTTCACCAACGGTCTCCACATGGGTCACTGCTATAACCTCATAGAATTTCTCTCAGTCCCAGACTGCTGGCCCCAGAGTCACAAGCCCTACCAGCAAACCTGTTCCAGCATGGAGCTCTGCCTCTTAACTCTCTCTGCAGGCTGCAGGTGCTGCCAGGGGCTTGCTCCAATGCAGGTAACAGATTCTTCGGTATTCTTCCCCCTGCTCCATCGTGGGCTCCTGCCTGGCCCAGGTGCCTCTCCATGGGCTACAAGTGGGGTCTCTTCATCCTCCATGGGCTGTGGTGGGACACGGGCCCCACCATGGCATTCTCCACAGGCCTCAGGGAATCATCTCTCAGTGCCTCCTCCTCTCCCCCCTTCACTGACCTTGGTGTCTGCAAAGTTTCTTACATCTTCTCACTCCCTTCTCCGGTGGCAAAATGCAGCTGTTTGCATTTTTCTGTCTCTAAAATGTGATTCCCAGAGGCGCCGTGACCGGCGCTGATTGGCCTGGCCGGCCTTGTCAGCAGTGGAGTTTGGGAGCTTGGCCGTGGGAGCCCAGCTGGGATTTGCTTTATTGGACCCCTAAGAAGCTTCTAGCTGCTTCTTAAAGAAGCCACATTGCAAACCCACCTGTGTACTGTATGTACGCACCATTGCTGTCGTCCAAACTCATGCTGCTCCTGAGGCCTGTCCTGACTTTTAATTGGAGTAACTTGTTCTTTAAACTTCAAAAAAACGCCACTCTTTTCAGTTAAGATTCTTCCAGAGCAGGTTATTGATGTTTTCCTTATGTTTGATTGGTGATTTCCTTCTGTTTGTCCACTTTTTCCTGTCTTTGTGGCTTGTTTGCTCTAGGGTTTTTTTCTCGGCCATTTATTGTTACTGACAGAAGCTAATGAAGGCTTTTCCAGTGATTAGTAAAATAGTTCCATGTCTGTGCTAAATCTTGCATTTATATTAATTAAAATCAGTACAAGTCAATTCCTGGACTGTACAGGTAGTCCATTACTAAGCTGTCATTGAGGCTTCTAATCAAGACTGAAGCTTTAAAAGTCATAGTGTTTCCTGCCTGGTGCTAAACTGATATAAAATGCTAATTATTCAGTACTGAATGACTTCAGAGTTCATGTTTGTTTCTTAACCATTTTAATGCCTTTTAAGTGCTAAAGGTAAAGCTAATCTCATCCAGGTAACTTTAGGATAAAAAATACAGATATGTTTGTGGACTTGTGGAACTCTGGAATGTCTTTAAAAGATATGTGACTTGGATCTCACTTGAACACCACAAAGCTTCATAAGAATTCAGCAACAACCAACAGATGTGTTTCTTTTTTGGATCATCAGTTAAAAAAGTTATCTTTCTACTTCGTCTGGCAGAATAACCGCTCTTCATCCCTGTTATCTGGGGAATGGCTCAGCATGCCTGTTCAGCACTGATACTTTTATATTCTATAGCTTCTGATATGTGTCTGTCTATTGCGGGACGTGACACAAGCTGAGTTAGGTTTCACCGCATGTACAGCAGCAAATATCCCTGTCATGGTGTGTTTATATAGTGGGGGCATGATCCTGCATAAATAAATACTTGTGGTTTTAGTTGTGAGGGTTTTTTTTTCTGCTTGGAAATCCATTTTGACTGATAACTGCCAACTTATGTATTGACTGTGGCTCTCCTGCTTTCTGCAGGAAAAATAACTTTCCGGTGAAGCAAAAGTGAAGGTGATTCAGTGGTGGTAAAAAGGAGAATCAGCAGCACAGCTTGTCTGTGCACTTGACCTGAGCTGTCTTGCCATGTAAGCAGAAAGAGAGAGTCTGTGGGAAAGTTAACACTAAAGTGAGCGGTAATGCAGAATTTTGGGTTGCTGGAGTGTGAAATGAAACTTACATTTCTTTCTCCTGCAGTAAGGGATGTGTCCCATTGACTAGAGAAATGCCATAGAAGTGTAATACTTTCCTGAGTTGTGTTTTGAAAAGTTTGAAAAGCTGTGAAGCTAGGAAATGTTCATAACTGTCATGCTGTTAGGAAGTGGAAGATACTTGATGAAGAACTTTTGGGTACAGCTGGACATGTTACCTCCTACAGATGATCAGAACCATACAGATTTCACAACAGGCATTGTTTGTCTTTAAGTCTTAGGTTTAATGAAGACAACTGATTTCACACAGTAGTTATCATTGTGCTGTGCTTTCCTAATTATTTTATTTCCCTCAGAGAGGAAACATTTTTGGCTTATCTGTGATACTGACTTTGAGAATAAAGAAGCTGGTTTGTTCTAAAGTGGGACCATGAATATGTGAAAACCTGCTAAGCAGTTTTAAGTTGAAATGCAGGAGAGAAGGGATGTGAAGGGACTTCATATGTGTTAGTAGCGATTGCTATCCTGTATATGCTATTTTTCAGATGATGTATCACATGCTGAGCCCTACTTAGCCATCCCTGCAGCTTGACTGTATGATTGAATTTGCAGTTGTGACACCATGGGCTCCTTTGTGGGCTTGAGAGTCCTGCTTGCTGCTGCTCCCAGGAAGTCCTGAATTCATTCACCACAGCTATGAGCACCACAGCTATGAGCTTTGATATAAGCACCACAGTGCTTATATCAAAGCATCCCTTATGGGATTTCTTTGCTAGGGCTCAATTGCTGCCGGTATAAATCTGGTTAGCATTCTACTGGCATTGAATTTACTTTTTTTTCCTGTGTGTGTATATATATATGCAATTAATTTCTATATATAAATAAATGAAACAATATGAAAATGAAGATAACCCACCTGTACTTATTCTTATCAACATTTTTTCTTCTTTCTTTTCAGTCCTAACTTAGTAATCCTTCCAAAATTAGCTCTAACATTAAAAATGTTTATAGAAGAGTGAAGTTGAAACACAATAGGTGAAGACATTAAAGAAATCTATCCAGTAGGTCTTTACCAATTTAATTATTCTTCAATTCTGTAATTTTTGCTTTTACTTCTTAGTTGTGGAATATCTTTATTCTTCCGGTCTTGCCAGCTCTTAGAACAGTGAGTAGCATCAATAATGTGTTGCTTAAACAGAAGATTGGTATAAATATTATGGATTATTGTAATTGATTATAGAAAATGTCATGAACAATTTATGGATTTTCCTGGGAGGATTTTCACATATATTGCCACAACAAAAGTTTGGAAAACAGTAAATGAGTGATGGAAAACTAACAATGTTTATAGAAGTAATATTCTTAATCTTTTCAATTAATAGGTACATATGAAAAGGCAGACACAGATTGCTTTTGCTAACGTGATAAAATTTTCTGTAGTCAAAAGGTTAAGTTCTATTCTTATTTAATAATACACTTATTCATTTTCCTGGTTTAAAGTCAGCCAGCTTCTCAACTTTGAAATAAAATGGAAACGATTAAAGGGGGAGAGGGTGTGTGTGCAACACTAACCAATCATTTAGTCAGATATTAAAACTGTATTTAAATATATTTAAATAATTGTTTATAAAACTGTATTTAAATAGATTGATAAAACTCTTACTGGAAGAATTGCTCTGCCTTAACATCAGTTGAAGAGGATTAGGATTTAATGAAGTGAATTACTGTTTCTGTTTGAGGGGTAAAAATATTTTCCCCCAAGGTCTTGCTTTTGAAACTACCATGTTTCTTTCCAGATGTTCTTAAATATATTCTTCATTGTTTTAAAACAACTCTAATCTTTAATGCGATTATCTGTTCACTTCCTTTGTTTACTGAGGGATTTTTTCAGATTATCGAATCGTTTATACACAAATCCCCTGTTTCTTGGTGCATACCAGAAGTCCCCATTGCATGCCTGATGCAGTGCCCCAAATGAATCTGGCTGACATCAATTATTGATGATTATTCTCTGTGCACTGGGAAGTGAAATCGAGCCTCTGGCATCGAACATGGTTTGTATCAAATGTAGGGTGACAAGAACAGATTCGGGGAGACACTGGAGCAAGTGTGTTGATTTGCAACATAAGCATAGATAAGTTACTTAAGAGTATATGGGGCTGAGAAAATGGTTGGAGATGAATTTGTCATGTGCATTTAAAGATCTCAGTCAGTATGTTTTCTTGGTACCTGTACACCAGAAGAACTGTTTTTTCTCATTGTGGTGGTGATATTTCATTATGCTGGAGCATACAATAGCACTTAACAGGAGGGAATAGCCCCTCCATCCCAGTTCTCCATCCCACCTAAGAGTGGCCTGATCTGATTTGTTCTGATCCCGTCAGACTTCACAAGCTAAAATCTTTCTCTCTATTTCTCATGCACTAATGACTTTATTTCTGTGGGTCTTTTAAAGTGTGAAATAAAGTAACCTAACATTGGAAATGTGCTTATGCATCTATCAAGCTACTCCCCTTTGTGTCTGTCTTTTGCGTGGGACTGGTCTGCTGGGGAAAAAGCTTCTGAACAGAAAGGTTACAACACAGGTTCAGGAGGGGTGGGGAAAAGTAAAAGGCTGTGGGTAAGCTAAAAATGGGCATTTCTTAATGTTGCAAATTAGCTTGTAACCTGAATCATCATGTTTAACATGGCTACCTGTAATTTCTGACATTGTTTAAAATGACTGCAAGATTTGTGGTAGCTAGTAAAGTCCTTAACTACTTATGAGACTTGGAAGGAGCTGGCAATACTACCTGAGCTGCAAGCCAGCTTAGAAACAGGAGAAAACCTTATTATCTCATAGAGAACTAATCTCCTTGTTTTTTGTTTTTTTTTTTTTTTTTCCTGGAGGACAAAATGATCAGTGGGGTTTTGGGTCCAGCAAGGGTTCCCCCACTGAAGTTCTTCTGACCCTGACAGCCTGTCACAGGTCCAGCTGCCTGGGTTTCCCTGCCAATATTGTTTTGGCAAGCTGTCTTCAGGCTTTCTGAAGAGCAGACAAAAGAAGAGAAATAATATTTTTTTTTTTTTTTCAAAACCCCATGTGGAATTTCTTGGGACAGAGAAAGCTGTGCAGGCATGTGAGGATTTTTCATCTCTGAAGTTGCCAGAATCTGTTGTAGGGAAAAAGGTCAGATGTGAATACAGGAGCCTGATGTTTCTGCATCAGGACTGTCCCTCCGTCCTCTGGATGCAGGAGTTCAGATGCCAGATGTTGCAGGGGGAAGAGAAGTAAGCAGAAGAGGTTGTGTCTTTGAAGGGCAATAATCAGTGCAGATATCTTCTCTTGCTGGCAAAAGCCTGAGTTAGCAGGTGGGACTGGCAGTGTGCCCTGAAGGTTAATGTAGTCGGTCTGAACTGGAGAGGGAGGCGAAGCTCTCCCTTCTGCCAGGGGTCTCTGGAAAGATGCTCTGAGAAGGCTTCTGGTGGCTGCCTCTCATGTCACCTTGGGTGCTGGGGGAAACAAATGGTAGCTAGGACCAAGACAATCCACAGCTAAATAAATAAATAGAGGTATATAGCACTGTTGACATTTAGAACCGTGTTGGTTTCTGTGGTGAGCTCTGAGTAGCAGCAGGGCTGGTGTTTCATATCTTCTGTATCTCAGCTGCCTCAGTGGGCTCAGAGGCAGCATCTGCCCTCCCAACCACCCGAGCAGCTCACTGTACTAGCTGAGGTTTTATGGTGCCTCTGAGGCTGTTCCTGGATGTCAAGTCTATATTGGAGAAATACTGCCAAATTTTTCTTAGCACTAATGCAGGAGAGGTCTGGCTGAGCACAGAGACAGTAGCATTGTTAATTTTCCAGGCTGTTGCTATCTTAGTCTCAGCTGTCCCTAGACATCCTCACCATTTTATGTTTCATCTCTAATGGCATAAGCAAGGATGTCATAATATCCAAAATCAAATGTACCAGAAAATATAATAAATTAGACTCGGGCTAGCAGAGTAATTGAAGAATAAACTGAATTTTAAACAACACAAGATTGCGTTATGAACTGATTGCTATGCACAAAATGCACTGAAGGAGTGTGACTTCATGGAGATTTACTATTGATGGCAGCATTTCCTAGATGCTACTGGTAATAAAGAAATGAAAGTGGTTTGAACTTTTGAGTTAATAACACAACATAATATTGCAGCAAAGGAGAAGTACCATTCTGGTTACATTGCAAAGTAATTCTTGAAGAAAAATTTTCTGGGTGTTCTATTTATTTATTTAAGAGGTTTATATATATTTAGCAATTGCGGAGTTTATAAAGCCATGAAGTGAACGCAGGCTTTGGCATGGAAATAACTACATTTGTCCTCAACCCCTAATGTAATTCTTCTGTAAGGAATTACTTTGGAGACGTAGCGCTTGAGTGGATTCCTCTCAATTCAGAAAATTGAGTTTTAGGACATCTGGTGTCCTTAAGGAATTCTGAGGTTGTTTGCCAGGTCAGGTTTTGCCGCAGATAGTCAGCATTTTTTAAAAAAATATTTTATTGTATGTTTTATTTAATTAAAACCAGATAACACACATACATGAGGCATTAAAAAACCCCAACCAACAACCAACCTGTAGCTATGATGCTACTAGAAATGTAGGGAGGTGGCATAAGAGATTCTGGTTTTGTGAGGTGGAAGTTCGCTTGGCTGAACCCTGGAAGCTGAGCATTTGTGTCCTCCTGGTCTGTTGAAATGTCAAGTTGAGGTATCCCTGGTGAAAGCCAGCCAGAAGGTAGCTCTAACAACCAGAAGCTATGGGAAAGCCTGCAAAACACAAATAGTCAGACAGTTGCTAAAAGGTAACAAATCCTGTTTGTAGCAGCTGGATTGAACAATGGGACCGGGACAAATAAAAGCAGGCCCTAGGCAGGGGTGTTGGTGTTGAAGTATTCGAGCTGCTGATGTGCAGAGAACCCTGAAAAAACTCTTTTAACTATACATTGTCTAGTCATCATAATTTTGAGAACACAGAGGAAATTTTGTAAGGATGAGATTTTTCTGGTGGCAATAATTCAAGCTCAAGGTAACACTGCCTCTCCCAAAGTTATGTTCTGTGGTGACATAACAGCAAACGGAAGAGCTGTTCAGTGGCAGAAAAGAAACATAAGCAACCTTTGGTGGCACAGAGAGAAGGAAGGCAAAAAAGTAACATTAATGCACTGAAATAATCTGCTTTCATGGTGATAAGCATGTATTTGTAGAAACACAGAATGGTTTGGGTTAGAAGGGACCTCAAAGATCATCCAGTTCCATGCCTCTGCCACGTGCAGGGACACCCCCCACTAGCCCAGGTTGCCCAAAGCCTCATCCAGCCTGGTCTTAAACACTGCCAGGGAGGGGGCAGCCACAGCTTCTCTGGGCAGCCTGTGCCAGGGCCTCACCACCCTCACAGGGAAGAATTTCCTCCTAATATCTAATATAAATCTCCCCTCCTTCATCTTAAGGTCATTACCCCTTGTCCTGTCACTTCACTCCCTTGCAAACAGACCCTCTTCATCTTTCCTGCAGGTACTGGAAGGTTGCTATAATGTCTCCCAAGAGCCTTCTTTTCTCCAAAGGTTTAACTGGTAAAGTTGCTAAAGGTGTTGTTTGAAAAAATTAAATGGTATTGTTTATTTTCATTATTCTTATAAAAAATAAATAAGTCCTCCACCAGGAATGGTAATGAAATACATTTAATTTTAAAAACAATTACAAAATAGTGAAAAAATAGCTCTTGTCAGTTAAATGCTTGAATATATACAGTAAGCTTTAGCATTACTAAACCAATTCAAAGTGCTATAAATCCCCTGATTTAATTTACTTCACTCTGCTATGACCAAACCGAACCAGAAATTAATCTAAAAGATGCAATTAAACTACTTATATGCCCCATGTAATATATAAAAGGAATTCTTTTTCTGTATGCATTTTGCTCACTTAATAACTCACCTCCCATCCATCCTATGCCACAGTAGAAGCAGGATGAAGGATCATGGTGAGGCAGGAGGGAGGATGCGGGGCTGCTGCCTACCCCTCCGGGCTGCCTGGAGAGATGGTTGGGGCTATGAATCACAGATTCACAGAATTGTAGGGATTGGAAGGTACCTCAAGATATCATCAAGTCCAACCCCCCTGCCAAAGCAGGTTCCCTAGAGCAGGTCACACAGGTAGGTGTCCAGACGGGTCTTGACTATCTCCAGAGAAGGAAACTCCACAACCAACCTGGCAGCCTGTTCCAGTGCTCCGTCACCCTCTCTTTGAAGAAGTTCTTTCTCAAATTGGTGCAGAACTTCCTGTGGTCCAACTTGTGACCATTTCCCCTTTTCCTGTACCCATAGGCCACAGAGAAGAAGTTGGCAATCTGCCTTTATCTCCCACATTTCAAATATTTATAAACATTGGTGAGATCCCCTCTCAGTCTTCTCCAGGCTGAACAGCCCCAGCTCACTCAGACTTTCCTCACAGGGGAGATGCTCCAGGCCCTTAATCATCCTTGCGGCCTCCACTGGACTCTCTCCAGGAGATCCCTGTCTTTTTTTGTACTGGGGAGCCCAGAACTGGACACAGGACTCCAGGTGAGGCCTGACCAGGGCAGAATGGAGGGGGAGGATCACCTCTACAAGAACGAGCCTCATGACCACCATGCTCTGACACTTCAAACCTTCACAGCGGAAAAGTTGGGAGAATGGTGGTATCAAGGCAAAACTAATCTGCCTCTTAGTAGGGAAAATGGGCAGCATGTAACCCATTTAAAAAACAACAAAGGTAAGCAGGTCAGGAATTCCTGCTGGCAGATTTTGAGGAAGGTCATCTTCAGAATCTGATACTTCTGCTGTCTTCAATGGCAAGTTCTTATATTTTGTGAAAAAATCAGAGATTAATTTACTGAAAGGAAAAAGTAACTACTTTTTTTTTCCCCACACCCAAGGTGACTTGGCAAATTACACACACACTGTTTATCTTTGAGAGCTTTTCCCAGTGGGAGCTGACACTTGTAATAAATATTTTTATGACTAAGCCTTTCTCTAGCTCTGGTTACCTAGTTAACCTAGCACATGAAATCTTTGTACTGTGGACATGCTCTAACTGCAGGCAAGACCACTCAACAAACCCCAAGTGCAGTTGTTAAGGAGGAATATGATGAGTAAATGGAGTTATTTCAAAGAGTAGAGCATCGGTTTCTTTCAAAATCTATTAGTGGCATGGAAGAAGGCGAGCGTCTCTGATAAAAGTTTATTGCAATGGTAAATGTTAGGAACAAGTCAGCAATATTGAGCAATCCAGATTATTTTGGAAGCAGCAGGCAGTTGCATGATGTATTACAATTTAATCAGTATGTTTTCTATAACATTTAGAAGCAGAAAACCTAAACCATTTTCGCAGGGTGAATGCATCCTGGAAACATGCAGTAGTCATCTTGATTAATCATCACAAAACAGCTCTGTGTTCAGTCCTGCAGTAAATGCTGAAGAGTCTTTGAGGAAGGATATGTAAGGGAGTATTAGCAAGGAACCCAAGGTGCTGTTGTCAGATATGGTGCACAGGGAGGTACCTGCGACTTGTTGGTTTCTGATGTGAATGCTCATGACACACATGAAAGCTGCAAAGATTAAAAAAAAATTGCAAAAATCATTATAGGCTGCTTTATGATATTTATTCAAGAACCCTTATTTCCTCATCTAATTGGTAAATAAACCATAATGCATAAAAGTAGGGAGATTTCATAATTTTAAAGAGTTGTTTACATATCTGGTGGCATCACTGACAGCTAAATACAGTTAGGTAGGCTTGGTAATTGGTTGCTACAGACTGAGTAAATACCATAAACACTTAAAGATGGAAAACCTTAGGAACAGTAAACGCGACTAGCTCATATCAGAAAGAAAAGATTTGGGTGCAAAGATTTTGCACTGTTGGGTGCAAAATTGCAGAATTGTGTATTTAATGTGTACATGCAAACTAATCACTTAAACAGATATATTCAGTTAGATATATCATACTGTGACGCTCTTGGGATCAGAAGTTAACCATACAATTTATATTAAGGAATGCTGTTCCTGTACTAGGTGGGCAGGGAGCCAACATTACGTAAAGTCATTGATGTCGTTCCAAGGCTGCTGATACAGGGAACAGATGGGACTAGAGATCCTGGACTAATGTATGAGGCAGCCCCATCCATCCATCCATCCATCCATCCATCCATCCATCCATCCATCCATCCTCACACCACTGCTGCTGTGGTGTCCACCACTGAGGTTCATTAGTGGCACATTGTTGGGTCCTGTAAAGACTGTCTTTTAGTCTGTCAGTCCTCTTTCCAGTGGAGACTGCTATGTTTGACAAGTCTTTTCAGTCTGTTATTTTAAATTATATATGCCCTAAAGCAGGTATAAATGAATGCTGCTAGTGTGTCCATTAGATAAGGAGATGGACAGCCCGTAAATTTCAATGTTGCTCTCTTTCATCTTGAGTCAAACGGACTTTGATGGTTGAAATGTAGCAGCATAAATGCCTTCTGAGTTTTGTGAATGCAAGAAGGAATATTAATTCAGTTCAGCTTTATGCCTGAAAAGTCAAATAAAAAAAAAAAAAGAGCTTTTCGCATATTTTGCTACATTGTTTTCCTACCTTGGTAAAAGCTGCTTCTCTTCTTTAATAAAGGATGTAGTAGCTGAAAGGAAGCATTTTCCTCATGAAAGAAAAGGGTGAGAAACTGCAAAATGAGCTTACAAGATCATCAACAGAAATATTTCATGGGGCTTAGAGAGGATCCCTTTGTATGAAAATGGGAGAACTACAGAAAGGCCATAGTTTGTTTGAAGTGGCATACCAATAAGCTTGGGGTTTTTTATATTTCCCCTCTGTCCCGTGTTTTTGAAGAGGTCATGGAAAAAGCCCATCAAAAGAGTTCATAAGGGTTAATACCTTTATAGTTGACAGTGACTTTGAGGTTCTTAGGTAAAGGCATGAAATAAGTGGAGTATACAGTGACTATATCATGGGCAGTATGTTCTGTCACAGATTACAAAGTTAAAAGTGTCATGGGTTCAAAACATGTTTCCTCGTATGTATGCACAACAAAGAACAGTGTGATTGCTCAGCTAAATAAACGGGAAAATTTCAATTATAAGGTGCCATTACCTTTGTGTGTTCTTGTCATTTATGGAATCAGCGGGTGGTTAATTAAATTGCTCCTTTGGACTCTTCTGAAGGCTATGTATTAATTATATTGTAGTGGTGGTGTGCACATTTCTCAACTTTTTAATGAGGGTAAAAGTTGTTTACCTTTTCCTTCGGAAATAAGCGTTGCTTTTTTCCTGAGGTTAGTATAATATGAGGTTTTGTGGTGGGTTCTTATTTATTTCAAATAAAATCTTATTATTCACCTGCTTATTGCAGTCATACGGCAATCCTGATTTTCCTGCTGCAAAGCACTGCTAAAACTGCAGAGGTGGTGCATTAAAGCCTGTGCTGGTGGAGGGAGTAGGTTAATTGCTCAGGAGCAGACCATGCTTCCTTCAGCCATTCAGGTCTTTTGAAGACATGGATCCTGAAGGCAGGTGTGGAGCTCAAACCCAGAATTTAAGCTCAGCCTGTTGGCTAAGCAGGCAGTTTCTGGCTGACTCTACCCTTCATCAGTAGTGAATGGTGTGTGTGTTGGGGGGTTTGGAGGGAACCTTGTGGCAGCAGGACTGGCCTGAGGAGCAACACTTGTGGAGCAAGGTGAGGGCTCTGCCTTTATCATCATACAATAAATCATAGAATTATTTTGGTTGGAAAAGACCTTTAAGATTATCAGGTCCAATTGTTAACACTGGACTGCCAAGTCCACCACTAAACAATGTCCCCGAGCACCACAACCACACAGCTTTTAAACACCTCCAGGGAGGGTGACTCAACCACTTCCCTGGGCAGCCTGTTTAGTGCTTGACCACCCTTTCAGGAAAGGAATTTTTCTTAATGTCCAATCTAAAACTTTCAACTTGAGGCTACTTATTATTCTATCGCTTGTTACTTTAGAGAAATACACCTCACTACAACCTTCTTTCAAGGAGATTGCAGAGGGCAAGATGGTCTCTCCTCAGCCTCCTCTTCTCCAGGCTAAAAACCCCATTTTCCTCAGCCACTTCTCTTGAGACTTGTGCTCCAGACCCTTCATCACCTTCATCGCCTTTCTCTGGCATACTTTAGCAGCTCAATATCTGTCTTATAGTGAGGAGCCTAAAACTGAACACAGGACTCGAGGTGTGGCCTCACCAGGGCTGAGACATGGGGATGATCTCTCTCTGCTAGTTCATGTTCAGCCAGCTGTCGAACAACACCTCCAGTATTTTTCTCCCAGACAGTTTTCCATCCACTCTTCCCCAAGCCTGTAGCATTGTATAATGTTGTGACCAAGTGCAGGACCCAGCACTGAGCCTTGTTGAATCAAACAGCACCCTCCCTTTGCTGTGTGGCCAACATCACTCTGTTTCATGGTACAGCTAGGATATCCATGTTAATAACCATTCTATCTTAGCAAATGCTGTTTCCAGACATCATTTTTTATTTAAAAAAAAAAAAATTAAAAAGCTCATGTAGATGTAGTTAGTATTGGTGTTAGTATACAGAGGAACACTGTAGCTAGTATTGGTTTATATCAGTTCTCCACATGAAATGGTGTATTACAGGCAATGCTCAAACCCAAAGAAAACATCCCTAGCCTAGTGTAAATATAATTGAAATCAACATTTTAGTGCCACTGGAAATGTCTCTAGCAGAGGTCAGAAGTTTCCATAGCACACTATAGATCTTTGAAATACCATTGGATGTTTTATCTCATGAGAAGAAGTGGAATGGACCTCGCTTCTGATCAGACATTTTATTTAACTGGTCTGGTGGCCTCACCAGGGTGATGTCTCATCTGGGCCATGCAGCTCTTCTGTGCATCAGAAGGACATCAGTCCCTTACATTATACTGTTTATCCATGTCTACTTATTTAAGACCAAGCCAAGAATAGTCAAGAAAAACAGTTTTGGTACTTTTTCAGATGAGAAAACATGCTTGTAATGTAATTACTCAAGTGGAGGCTGGTAGAAAGACCACCCTGAAGTCTTCTGAAGCATCCACCAAGACCTTAAATTGGACCTCATACTTCAAAACTGAAGCATAATTGCCTACTGCTGATTTATGATGGTGTTTGTAGGTTTTGGGGTTTTGGGTTTTTTTTCATCCACTTCATGGAGCTAAGTAAGGGAAGGGAGAAGACGATGTCTTGAGGAATATGGTGGTTATGGCATTTAGACTGTAGACTCTCTTCATGTTATCTGCATTATATCCAGTATAATGGAAAAATAATACTGAAGTATTGAGTTTGAAAATGGAGTTATTGAAGTCCAATATACTGGACTTTTATAAAGCTACTGTGGATGACAGTGGTTTGCAGTTATGAGTCTACAAATAAGCATTTTATCTAGTTTTCTGACAGTCAGGAAGTTCATTAACATGAAAGAAAAACAATACTGTTTTTTTCTGCCCTTTTTTAATTGAGAAAAGCAGAGTAATTTTTCATGCTGTAAAGCTGACTGCCTGCACAAAGTACCCCTCTAGTATTCAGATCCGGAGTTATTAAACTATACAGACACGGAGACTTTTCAGAAAGTCTGCGCAGTTTTGAAAACAGTTTCAACATTTCATTGTCCTTTTTTTTTTTTTTTTTTAAAGCTGAATCGTATTCAATAGAGGAGGGGAGGAAAGAAAAATAAAGTTATATAATACAATTAGTGGGTTTTTTTCCTTGCAAACATTGTGTGGCTTTACATAACATTCGTACGGTGTAGCACGTGGAGAGCCTGACAGAGACTGAAATGTCCTGTCCGTGTTGTAAATCAACTGTATGTGTAGTTATTGTAAGTGTTCCTGTGCGTGTGACACCCCACACATGTTGCTGAGTGTGCTTACAAAACTGTGATGCACTAGATATAGTGGCACCGTTTCATTATGCATTCGTGGGAAATTGCTGGCGACATTTTAGCCTGCGGTTAATTTTAATGTTGGGTTTAGGATTTGAAAATGACACAGTGCAGGAGAGCGCCTGCAGATCTTTTACACTGGCTTCTGCTCTGGTTGGTATTTACTGAGCCACAGCTATTAGGGCTTCACCCGTATTCGGTCATTAGATGAATTTACTGCTTTCACTAAATCAAACACCGAGAGCTGCTTCGTGGTTATAGGAGGGGCTGGTCCTGGTTTAATTACCCACCGGTGAATTAATTTGTGTATACTGGCATGCCGACAACCTTTTTTCTTGAAGTTCCCTGTTGTCATGTGATATCCCCTCCTCCAGGAGAACAGCAGTATATTCTTCTTTTCCTTTATGTTGGGCAGGTACACTGTGCTCCCTCCGTGCCTCCGCTGGGATGGAAGGGTAAGAATTGTGGACTGAGAAGGTGACGAAGGGAAGGGGCTGTCATGCTCTGTGTTGCAGGTTTTGTAACAGATCCTCGGTGCTGGTTGCCGAGGAATCGTACCTGGGTGTTTCCGGGGCTCCGCTCGGCATTTTAAAGATGCTCTTCTTCAGAGGCTACACTCCGAGTGCTTAATTGCAGGTTAGACCCTGTGACGAGAATTACAACCAAGAAATGAATGCTTACGATTCGGTGTGTTTCAAATGCATGGGCTGTATTCTAACCCCAAGTGTAAATGAGTCTCTCTGGAATTAGCTGGTTTGTGCTTTTTGTTTAAATGTTTTTTTTCATTTCTCTTTAGGAAAAAACCTTCAGAATTTATATGGTTCTCTGGTATGTTTTATTTAACAGGTTGATGCTTTGCAAAATGTTTGTGAACAGAAACCTAAATTTCATTTGCATGAACACAAAGGCTCTTTGTAGTGATTTGCATGTGTGTATATGGCTTTTTAAAGAACAACATTTTCTTTTCGCTTTGCTCAGTTGTAAAATTCAAGTGTAAAACCACATTTCATCAGTTACGTGAGATTTCTGACATCTTTGCAGTCAGAAGGTGAGAAAGAAAGAGACATGAAATAAAATGAAACATTTATTCTGATATAGGCAGAAGTCAGTGTACATTCTGGCAGAAATTAAACCAATGTCCTTCTTTCTCATGGCTATTTGTATTATTTATAAATGCATGAGATGTGTATCGAAGGGGTGGCTGGGAAATAAACTCTTAAATGTGAAAGCTCTTTGGTCTCCTAGGATACGTATGTAGTAATAATTGTAGTTATCCATAAGGTTTTCCAACGGGCATCCTAGAAACCCTGGTAAACTTCCAGGTAGCCTTTATAGCCACCTTACAAGAAAGGCTTCTCATTTCATTGGGCATTGTGCAGTGCATGCAAACTTTAACTAATACAAGTCCTCTGGTTAAGACTTTTCTTAAAACCCAAAAAAAGGTTGATACGCTTCTGAAAAAAAACCAGAGCAAGAAATAGAAGATCATGTGTTTGTTCCTTCTTTTTACTAAATCTTTCAGGACTTCTTGGTAAAAAAATAGAAGTTAAGAGCTTGAGTGTGTAGGTATCTTGCAATAACTGTATTTAATGTTTTCAAGTAGAAACATTTGTCTCAGAAGAAACATACCTGTTTCACTGATTTTCCAGGATTTGGAGAGTGGAAGGATGGAAAGGGAAAATGGGAGGGCATGAGAGACATCGGGTCTGGCTGTTAGGAGATTTTTAATTGAAGATTTGAAATTGTTGAGAGGTTCATTGGATTTGTGTATTTTCTTACCCTAAGCATGCTGTGTACCAGTGTTTGCAGTAATTATTTGGGACAAGTTTTTATAGCTAGTTCATAGCATGCTTTGACCCTTAGTTTGCAGCTCAATAGGAATCCCAGATCCAAAGCATCCCCTCGGTTGCACTCATAAGTCTGAAGTGAGTCGGGAGGGCAGTGGAGAATGTGGGTCTCCCCACAGCTGGAGCCCCAGCAGATGTGCTGTTCTCCAGATCTGTCATCCAAAAAGATTTTAAAATCCATTTTGTATTGCATGTGGGAAACGTGCAGTGATTTATTTTCATTTACTTAGTGAAAAAAAACTCGACTCTGTAAACCCTTTTAGCTTTATAATTGCTTCCACTTAGTAGTAGGAATTGGCTGAAGCTCCAGAAACTCACCATGCTTTAACAACAAAATAAGGATCAGTACAGAATTCAACCTTACTGAAACTTTGTTTTCAGTTAAACCGGTCTCTATGTTCAAGCAGCAAATCTGCGTTCATATCCTTCCAGGTCTGAAGTTTATAAAGGGAAATGTATGCAAATTAGTCCTTTTAGTCGAAGGACACTATATTATTGCAGCAGCTTTCTAGTGTAACTGTGAAAGGTTTTACCTTTTCCATCTCAAAATGATTCAGCTAGGATGGCCTTTTCAGGACTCTTTCCTTTTCCCATGCGTTTTCTTGACGTTTGCTCAATATATGGAGGCAGACCAATTGCCTGGGATTTTATGTGTTCTCATCCCATATGACTGTTAATAAGAGACAGTGCTGCTTGTAGTTAAATCTACTGCTTTTAAAGTAAGATGTCTCCTTTGGATGAAAACCTCATGATGTTCTTGACTGTACTTCTGATTTTCAGATCGCATGAAGAAAGGTTAGGGTGAAGGCTTTTAATTACTCAGTTTGCACACCTCTTGGTTCACTAAATTGGAATTACTACCTTTTAACTCCCCAAACCAGTGGAAATCAAGGCTGGTTTTATTGCAGTGTTAAACATTTCTTTAGAGAAATGTGAAAAGTTGTTTATCTGACCCAGATGTCTGTGTCTAGCTGGAAACTAGAAACTGTAGACCTTTCTCAGGATAAAGCATACACTTTTTTTCTTGGTATTCCTTAGCTTTAAGTGACTCTGCTGGGTGAAGATGACTTGTGGCATGGTTTCCTTGACCCATTAGACCCTGTTCCTTGGACTGCTCTAAATGTGATAGTAGGTTTGAGTCATTTCTTATAAAATCTGGACTTTGCGAACCAGTAGTTTGCAGGTGAACTTCTGACTGATTCCCCGAATAAGAGAAGCTCTCTAAGCAGAGAAGCTTGGATGTATGTTATTTCCAAATACTCCATCGCTCGCTAGAGCCATTGGATTAAGCTAACCTGGCCTTGCCAACACGGCTGCTGCTTCTGTACAAGGGTAGACGGGTGCCTCCATCAGCACTGGAACTTGAGTAGCGTTTCTAGGGTCTCACTGTTTTGGTGCACAGCACTTCTTTTTTTTTTTTTATGAAAAAGAGATACATTACATGGGAAAGTGAATCTTTATCTTGGAGGCAGCATAATCTTTTGGGTTCATTTGCACGGCTCCCAGTGCGGTAGAAGGGTTTTCAGTGATGATATCTGGCTCTTGGATGATACAGCAGTTAAAGAAAAAAAAGGGTGATAATGTTTAGAAAAATGTTTCATCTAGGCAACTGGCATAATACATGTGAAAGTGTTTAGTATGAGTTAGGAGTTAAAAAAAAAAAGTATTGAAACAAATGAGAGTTTGAATTTTTTATGTCTGTGAACCCAACCTAACTTGTTGAGAAGTGCTTGGTTTGGGAAAATGCGCTTTGTGGTTAGGGTGTGCAAAGAAGACGGGTATTAGGGAGGCTGAATTGTCTGCCTCCTAAAGCCATTTTTCCAAAAGCAATGCTAATGAAGTAATATCCTTCAAAGCAAGGCTGGTATTTTAACAGCTAGCTCTTAAGGTTTGAATACATAGAATAAATGAGGAAGTGAATATTGTATCGCCCAACACAGAACCTCAAATGCAAAATTTCAACATGCTGAGAAGAGATTGGACAAGGAGGAGGAGGAGGAGGAGGAGGAGGAGGAGGAGGAGGAGGAGAAGGTTGGCTCCTTCCCAATGTAGCATGCTTCTGTCAGCCTCTGTTGCTGGAGCCATTTTGACCACAGATACAGATATTGGAGCCTGAAGTTAGGAATCTGAATGTCTTACTTGGTGGGGGGCTGGCTCTTAGCGCAACACTCCTTTCTCACTCTCCTCCCAGAACGTGGTGAAGCACAATGTGAGTAGATATCTTCTATATGTTTTGCAAGTTCGTTATTAGCTATCTGAGAACTGAAATGCATTTTTCTTTCAGAGTCTTGGGCCCTCCATTGTTTGTTTAACAACTTGGCTTTTGTTCAGTAGATGAGTGTAGCAGTTGGAGCCCTGATGCCTCCGCACTCCACCAAACATTCCCTGACCTGTCCCTCTGTTTGCTTGTAGGACAAGTACCTTTCTCCGAGCACTTAACCCTCTTGGGCTTTCATTGAACAATTTTTGTCTTGTTTGTTTCTTTATTTATACTTATATAAATATAAATGCTATATATAATTCCTACATATGGCTTCCACTTTGGTGTATTATATAGGTACTGCCAATTACTCTAAAGAGAGTAATTTTCTTTTTCTTTGATTTTCCTTTAATTTTAATATGTACTTAGAAGCTAGTGGTTTTCATTTGTCTGCCTTTGTTTAGGAATCTTTTTTTTTTTAAACAAAGAGAATGAGACTACTGAGGAAAGCAATCAGAAGCGCTGTAACAGCAGTTCAGCGCTCACTCCTCCACATTATTCATTCTGCAAGGGGGAGGTAGAAGATTGCTGCTTCATATTTAGGCCCTGTCACTCATTTGAGAATACACACCAGGACCTGTTGGCTTACTGCGTGTTACTATGCATCTCAGCTAACATTTTCACTTGAATATTAAAGGACTGTTTTCCAGCAGTGCTCCCACTGAAGTAGTTTCTTTCTGAGACCACTAACAGGATGCTGTGGAAACACTGCAGCAGCTAAACCTTGCACCTCTGGCAGATAAATAGCTGCACTGTAAAAACCTCTCTACATAATAGGTACTGAAATTCTATTTTTTAAATACATATATATGTGTATATGTATTTAACTTGCAGATGTCCAGGCTAATAGGTAAAGGAAAAATATCTGGGGTTTGTTTTTGGCGTTTTTATTTGGTTCAACAAATGTTGTCTCCACTCTTTTGTGACAGCTGTGGACTTCAAAGGGCTGAAGCAGAAAATATATGATTGTACAGCTGGACTAAACCCAAATGCAGTGCTTTCTTTGCTTCCATACTCTTTGTCAAATCTGTATAACCAGACTTGACTTTACATAGTCAACACAGTGTTCGCTTCCCTCTCTGAATCCTGTCTGGAGGCTACAGATCAAGTATTAGTCTACTGTGTATGTAAAGACCTGTTTACATACAAAATATTTAAATGTCTTTTCTTTAAGATAGTATTTGTATATTTAAGACTGCACCTTCTATATCTAACAAATTCTTGTAATGTAAATCCTGATGATGCATGGAGTCATTTGTTTTCAGTCTCTGCACAGAGTACATCTATCCAAGGTACAGTACAGGTACCTACAGGGAGCATAGGCAGATCTCAGTGTGAAGCTAGTATTTTCTGACAAGCACCCTACAAAATAACGTGGGGGTATTTTGTGTAAGTAAGAGCGTGAGGACAGGTTGTGTTCTGCCCTTCTTGTGTGCTCAAAGATGGGCTGGGCACATGGCTCTGAAAATAATTTTTTAAATGGGGATCAGAAGGACAGTCCCCTTAGAAATCAGGTGGAATTTCTAGGGGTGAATTGTCTTCTGAGGAGCTAATGGGAGGCTCACCTTTACCGTGAAGCATTAAGAATCGAGAACTTGCCTTTGTGGTGGAGTCAATCCAAGCAATAGTGAGTGGATGGCACCCTGAGTTTGTTCCCAAGCACAGGCAGGGATTGGTCAACACTTCCAGGGCAAGTCACCTGCTTGTCAAGGGGTGGCTGGAGCCAACACAGGTTTCCCTTCTCCCTGGTCATGCTGGGTGGCAGACCTACCCATGGGGTAGTGTTGCAGGTGAAACAGTCACTCTGCACAGTACCCATGCTCATGAGCAAGTTGTCTCTTGGCAAATTGTGTTGCGTGTAGGTAGCCTGAATTAAACACTGTTTTGACTGTGGGCTGCAGAAGGCTTTTATTTTCTTCATTTTTGGAAAGACATGATGTGGTGATACTTGTTTTCTTTAATCAGGGAGAAAATAAGCAGTCTCTAGGCAGGACAGACCGGTTTAGGGGATTGCCCTAGCTCTTCAGGTGATGCTCCTGAGTTGAGGCTGGAGGCTGAAGCCACAAACCTTCCGTCTAGACCATCCCCATCCTCTACCCTCTTTCTCTTGTACTTTCAATTTTCTTCCTGTGGCCATGGATTGCCATGGGTTCCTCACAGCCGATGCATACTCACTCCCGTGAAGGACTCTGCCTGCTCTCCTGCAGAGCAAGGATGGCTTGTGGCTTATCATTTATTTGAGCTGTCTCTAAAGCATGTCCACTTGGCTCCATCTTGCACAGATCTTAGAAATCCTTGTTTGGAGAGAGATTGTTCTTTTTTGTTAGCTGCTTAGTAACAGCAGAGTTTACTTTTCCAAATAGCTTTCCACCATCACTGTGGTTGTGGTTGATGGGAGAAACCAGCTGTAACATGTTATGCAAGGTGGCATACACCCAAAGGAGGAGATGAGGCTGGTGTGTCTCTCTCTGAAAATAGTTAGTCCCGCGATTTAACTACCCAGAAAGTTCTTTTATCCTTTTTTCCACCCCTCCACCCCCAGCTTCTCTCTGTCATCAAAGACATGTTGTGATTAATCCAAGTGTTGTCTCCCTGGATTTTCTCCGTGCACACCCTTGGGGATGGGGGCTGCTTATAGAGAAGAGCAGAAAAAAGTGAATGTAGCTCACCACTTCCTCCTTTAGTTTCTTTGAATCGCTTCAGCTCCTTAAAATTTGAATTAATCAAATCACATTCTCTCTGTGCATACCCAGGAACCAGCTACGTTTAATCTAGTTAAGTGTTTTCTGTTCATCCACAAAAGTCCCCGTTTCAGGGCAAAGTGCTCAGGGGAGGGCTTTCCAGAAGGTTTAGCATCTTGATGGACAGCTTTCTGCTGCCTTCATCTCTCCAAACAGAAAGAGTGGCACATATGGCAAGGGCTGGTGGACAGATTGCACTGCAGAAAATAACCATGGAGGATAAGCAAATGTTTTACTCTTTCTTGCATTTCTCTGCTCTGTCAGTGAGAAGAAAAACCCATTAATTGTCTCCTTGCAGTGGATTTTTGACTGTTGGGGTACGTTTTTTGCTCCCACTGGATATAAAAGCCCACGTGTTATAAAGGTGATAATGACATACCGTTGTTATCATGTTCTTTGCACTAAGAAGGGATTTTGTCTTTGGCTCTACTGGCAGGTAAGTGTGGGTCTTTTTCACTTTCAGTTCACTTTGCATCTTTTTATTTATTTTCACTGCTGTAAAATCACAGAACAGATTTAGGAGCTCGAAGGAGCTTTCGTGCAGAACGTTTTGCATGCTTAGTCCTAAAAATTGCAAGCCTGCTTGGCAGTTGGGAGGCCTGAGAGCATCTTCAGCCCCCAGGCAGTTGTCCTGCAGTGGTGGTTTCTGCAGTGGGGTGGCTGCTGGCATCAGGCAGGGTTAACCCTCTTTCTACTTAGTAGAAAATTGAATGTTTGCCACAGAAAATGGATCTTCCTAACTGTAAAAGTGGCCATCACCTCTCTTGTGAAAAGGTGTCAGAGAGGGGCAAATACTTGTGAGTGAGATGGGACTGGACAGGGTGCAAGTCCAAGTCCTTTCTCCTTCGGAGGGTTAAGGCTTCTTGCAGGTCAGGAGAGCTGCCCAGCCGTCCAAACCTGGGTGGATATTGTCTAGCTTGGCTGGTGCATCTGAAATTCTTCCATATATGCAAAGTTTAATCTGTAGATGTGTAGATGTATCTTTGTTAAATATTCATAGTCTTGTCTCCTTTTCTTCTAGGCTGGGATGATTTATTTGATATAGCTTGGTATTTACTATATAGAATAGATATTTCATTGCAGAGACCTCTGTAGGATCACAATCCTCATCTTCCCTGTCTCATTTGAGACCGATCTGACTAAAGTAAAGCTATTTTAATCTCCTGGTCCAAAAATAGAAGCCATTCCATTTGTGCTGTAGAAAATGGCTGCAGGATGATCATCATGGGTTTGAGCAAAACCTTCTGGCCACTTGTTTTATTTATCGCTGGGCACAGCATCCTTCCCTTCCCTCCTGCCATAGCCCGGTGCTGAGCATCCCAAGGTGTGAGGTGCTGTGGTGGACATCATCCATCCTTTCTCCTAAGGTTGGATGGCCTTCTGTTTCCCCTTGTTTCCCCTTTCCTTCCCAGCTCTTCCTATCCTGATGCAACGTGCTCAGACTCCGCGAGGCTCAGCAGGCAGCTGTGGGGCAGAGAAGGCAGCGCAGACATTCCCCCTGCCCATCGTGTCCCCCTGGCCCCCGTCAGTGAGTCTCACACACGCCACTGTACAGCGGGGACCCTTAACGTCGTCCTGCCGGTAATTAAAGCCCATAGCCCCCTGTTGCCACGGAAACACAGCACTCTACAAATACCAAACACAACTTATGGTCCTATTAGTTTTCCCAAACACTCCTTATTTGCCAGATTTAAGCAGGGTTTCACTTGACAACCGGGCAGAAGTGTTGTACTCCAGAAATACCAAGCAAGGGGAGCGCGTGTGCACATCTTTTTCAGGCTATTGCATGTAAAAACCTGCACCGCTGAGGTGGGGAAGGAAATCCACTGCCTGTGTCCCATTGCCTTTGCAGTGATGATGCCACATCAAACATCTGGAGTAGGGCTGACACCTTGCCTGTGTGCGCACTGCTTTGATGGAGTAAAAAGACAAGCACAGAGACAACAAAATAAGGTTTTATTTCAAGGGAGTGTTGCGTCGTTGTGGTTCAGTGGAACAAAGTCACTGTTCAGGCACAGTTTTATTTATTTGGAATATAAAAATTCCAGCCATTCTGCCGAATGGCTTAAAAAAAAACATGGAAAAGTGTTGCTCGTTGGCAGAAAAAAATAGGTGTATTGGATAATTGGCATGCGGTGACAGTGTAGCTGCAGCATTAGCAGAAATCTGTCCCAGTCTAATTGCTGTGCTCTGCCCATCACTTTAGGTTTTTTCCAGACTTTGAGCTGCCAGCTGCCATTTTTTTTGACAACACTTTCAGTTGTTTGCATTTTCAGAAGAGGCAGAGTCCAACAGGATTACTGTCTTGTAAACTTGGACTAGAATCGAATTGGGGTTTGGTGTTTGAAGACAGTGCAGCCTTCACATGTAGGTGTAATTAACATAGATATTGTAAAGTCAGTACAAGTGGCTAGTTCTGCTTCACTTGTTTGCTGTATGGCTTTAATATTAAAGCAGAGATTGTATCTAATAAGCTAGGTCATGCTTATTGGAAGATGTGGAATAACACTCTTCCCCTCTAGTGCTGTGCAACAGCTATTTATTCTCATCATGTTTTTTATTACAGTTTCTGCTATCTTTTATTCTTCCACTCAAGCTAGGGTCTGCTTTGAAAACACTACGAATCATCAGCCTGATGCTGTTATTCCTGTGAAGGATACTGGTCTGGGAACCAAGAATTGATGTTTGATCAGTCAGGATGTGATTTTAAGCAATGGATGTAAATGCTGTCTAGTTTCCCTCTCCTGGGGCTTGTGTGCATCCAGTCCTGGCTGCTGAGAGATCCTGTTCACAGCCCTGGAATTTGGACAAATCCAGGGAATTCGGGTACCCTGAGATCCTTCTTCACTAGCTTGGCTACAGCCATGGAGAACAGACTTCAGACATTTTGAAGTTAAGCCAACCTTTCCTGAAATCCAGGGTGATGCCCATACCATTGTAATCAGAGTAATTGATGATAAAAGGTGGCCATTCCCTTGCAAGTGCAAATCTGACTGACCAGGAAAGGACTGCTTGAGTTCAGGGTGGTATGAAACCTTCCCTATAGCCATTAGAACTGTATTACATACCCTCCCTTTCCCCACTGTGGAGGGATGAGAAGGGGATGTGCTGAGTCTTTCCTGTGCAGGCAGCAAAATTTTGAGCCTTCTAGGATGAGAAGCAGCAGTTGGCACCCGGAGCCTTGAATCAAGAGGGAATACAGGTGGACATTTTCTCACCTGCATTTGGTTTAAGCTACGTGGTAAAATTAAGCATCAATTCAGTGGTTAGCTGCATCTCAGCAAGTAGGTGTTTGTTCTGGCATAGAGAGTTGTTAGCCACAGAACAGAGAGATCTGAATCCCAACTGTTTTGGGGTACATGGACACTGGAGTCCAGCAAAGAAAAAGGGGTGTCATTCATCAAAGGGTGTGCCTTCGACCTTTGCTTCTGGTTGAGGAAATTGCACAGGGTAGTAAACAAGATAGGAAATTGTGGTATATTAAAGATAATTTTTTGAGAGATTAGTTGGTAAAATGGGTATTTTCCTTAGTTGTTTGCTTTGGGTATTGTCTGAGGGTTTTTTGATAAAATTTTAACAGTCAGTTAATGGGCATTAAATCTCTAATATTTCAGTAAGAGAATTTAGAAATAGATTACTTGGAATTCTCAGAGTATTCATTGCAAAATATGTATTTCCATTAAGTTAAAAATGAAAATAATTATTGGTGGCACGTGAAAAAGGACAGCCATAGTAAAAACGTTGTTATTGCTATGATTCCAGTTTGCTTGTGGTTTGTTGTTTTTTGGGTTTTTTTCTTTTATTGTGCCTATTCAGACAGAAGTAATAATCATCATGAAATCTGATGTAGGTATAAAGCCTGACATCTTACGCTTTTGTAAAAATGTGTCGGGCTTCTCCAAAGAGTGTTAGCTGAATCAGTAAGTCAAAACTAGAGAAGGCCTAAGGATAAGCCTGCCTGTTTCAGTCTGGAATCGCCCTCACGCGCACTTCACTTAAATCAAATACAAATTTGCACAGTTAGATGTCCAGCCTTGCCCAGTTCCCAAGTGGATTGTGATTTAGAACTGAAAGCAGGGTACCACCTGCACTGATGGGATGTTGTAATGAAGTCCCGGGAGAATTATTTCCTGGGGAATTATTTGACTGGAATAACAGGCCTGTCTGGCTCCTTTACCTTCTTTATATTTTTTACAATTCAGGCTTTTTTTTTCCTGTTTCCAACTTCTCTGAGCTGATATCATCCTGAGGAGCTGGTGATTTGTAGTGAAAAGAGATACAGGAAATACTATAAGGGATGCTTAAAAAGGGTTGAAGTAGTCTATTAGAAATGGTGATGCTCTGCTGTTGTGGATTTCAGGCATATAGTGCTTTACCTCAGTGAAATTTAGACCCTGCCTGCCATCCCAGTTGTTGCTCAGATCACGAATACTGCATTTGTGGGGTTTGTAAATCAGTTGGTATTTTGCACTGGGAACAGCCTGCAAAAAGCCTTGGACCTTGGAAGTGATAACTGGGGAGCTGAGGTATGTAGTCGGTACAAATCCCGGTGACGTGATTCCTCAGTCGTGGAGCAGGCTTGTCCCAACTGCAGCACAGCAGTGAGGGAAACAGACAGTGATGCAAAAAATGAAGAAATCTCAATGGGTTTTTTTCAGTTATTATTTTGGGAGTATTTTTTCAGTGGCAATAGTGGTCTTTGGCTTTGATTTATTTATTTTTTTAATCTTAATGTCGTAGTCCATTCGCTATTTCTCACACAGCTCTGCCATCAGAGAGATGGTGTAAGGCTGGTCATGTCAGGTACAGGAAAGGTGGTGGGGTTAGTGTCTGTGGTATTTATTGATGGTTTAAGATAGCAGGGGCTGAGAAGCTGCCAGAGGCAATGGCAGCCGCCCACAGAAACAGCCGGCCCCAGGCCTGAAGTGGTATCTCCGCAGTAAAGCACAGTGAAGGCTGTCATTCAAAGCATTTTACTTTTTGTTCAAAATGCGTAGTGAGCTATTTAAAAAAAAAAAGAAGTTTTTAAACACACATAGAATTTAGTTCCAGCCTCCTAAAAGAAGGGTGCAGGTATCTTTGACCGTAGCAAGTGTCAAAATTATCTCATGGGTATATTTACTGTATGACACTGCCTGGTACTCTGTAGTAGACCAGCATATGAGTCAGGTAGACTTCAATGCTAGAAGCCTTCAGGAAGGTGAATTCAGGATGCTCACTGTCAGGGATCCATAACTGGAGCTCCACAACCAGTGCACAGAATGGTCCCTGGCTTTTTCCATAGCCTTGCTCCTTTCTTGAGACCTTGGTTACTTGGAGAAGGAGGAAAAGTCGTGGTTGTAGTCAGTAGGAGTGAGTCTAGTATTTGGGCAAGACACTTAAACTGGCTTTCTGTGTCCATTCTGCATGGCCCTGCCCTACCTGCTGGTGTTGCAGGTACCACCAAGCACAATACAATACGTTGCATGTGTTCCTCTCCTGGTGCCCTAACAGCAAAATAATTTGGTAAAGTCTCTAATCAGTGCAGTGTTTTTCTAGAACATTTATCTGGTTTAGTTTGCATTACATAAAGACTGACCATTAGACGGGTCTCATCCCTCTGTGTTAATCCAGTAGCATGAACACAGAGCGAGAGAGCTGCGGGTTGAGCACGAGGACCCCGTGCACTGCTCTCCTTATCTGCTCTCCAATCTTTGAACTCTTACATAATATGTTTAAGACTGTTTTTTGAGTAATCTCTTTTGGGGTCTCATTTTGCATTCTTAGTCTCCAGTAACAAAGACCGCTATGCTCTTCCCAAGTGAAATCCTTTCCAGAAGGTGCACATTATCTACTACGAGGCAGGGCAACGATGAGCATCAATTTCCACAGCAGAATAGAAGCCTGGATTACAAATTACTATTTAATCCTTTTTGCGTCAAAGGATATAATAATCCTTGTAAAATGTGCTCTAAGTCTTGTGCTTGACTGCATGAGGTTAAGGGGCAAAAACCAAAACAGGGATTCTCTTAAAAAGTAAGACATGGTGAAATGTGTGTGTTCCCTGTGAATTTCAGAATATATTTATGACTGTATTTCAGCAGCTAAAAATAAAGATGATGGGCTGGTACCTAGGCTAGCAGTTTTCATTTCTCCTTATGCTTGATACTACTCTGCTGGAATACAGTAAGTGTCTGTCATAAGTGTTGCTTGCTGAATTGCAATAAAGAAGTTAGGCACAAAGAAAGCATTGCTCAAATTTTATGGAGGTTTTTTCCCCCCTACTGATGGGAACATTTTCCAAAGCTAACGAATGAGGATGTCTCTTAAGAATGTGAGAAAAATTGTTTTATTTTCTAAATCATCATTATGAGTGTCAAGCAGTGTGATTTTGTAGGGGGGAGCAGGGTAAATAAGGATTTAGTGTTTCAAGTGACAGACTGATGTCTGACCTGGCAGCTATTTTAAGAGGGGCAAAGTTTAATAACTAAGAAAATTTAGAATATAAATCCCATGGTGACAGACCTACATGTCGTTTATCTTACATGATTATTGTCACATTTTGTACATGGTAATTTTGTGCAATAAAAGCAAAACAGGTTGGTGGTTTGAAACCAATAGCTTCATATGATTAGTTTATTCCACATTTTTATTACTGGCCTCTGTACTAAGTGAAATGTGGTGAATTAGATAAAATCAGTCCCTCTCATTGTGTAGCTACCCGCAGAGAAAGCCTGAAGGTAAGTGGTGGCATATATGCAATATTGCTAATGGAAAGAAAAAAGTAAGCGGTTTGTTGTGGTTATTTTTTTAATGCAGTGCATTTAGACTTTAATGTGAAATATTCTACATTAACAGTCAAAATCCAAAAAAAAAGAGAGTAGGACCAGATTAAGATCATAATCTCATATTAAAGGACACATTTAATTACTTGGTTGTCTAACCATTATTCCACAATAGGGTATTTCTGTGCTAGACGCTAATTGCACACTTCTAGTGTGACATTGCATAATGCGGCGTCCTTGCTGTCACAAACTGGTCATCTTGCAGGTGAAACCTGTGCAATGCGGCAGCTGTTCCGAAGCTGTGCAACATCAGTGTTGTAAAAGGAGTTGTACCTGCGGATGTTTTTGTCGCTGTCCTCAATGTCAAATCTACAGAAAACAGGAATAGTCTTTTAAGCTGTCTAGATGTTGCATTTTGGTTAACCCAGGAGAAGTCAAAAGTTCTGACAAGGGCTTTGAATAGTCACACAAAATGAGTATTTTATTTGTCTTTATTTGTTGTAGAACATGAGACTTGGCTGAAGAACGTAAGTCACCCTGGAAGACATTACTTCCCGCTGAGCTTTGAGTGAGCAACCCCATCCTATGAGGAGGATCCGTTAGCCTTCTTAGGTGTACAATGGGGACTACCGGTGACGACATGGCTTCGGTGGAGCAGAATGCATCCTTGAACCCTCTGTGCTTTGAGTGTGGCCAGCAGCACTGGACAAGGGAGAACCACCTCTACAACTACCAGAACGAAGTGGATGATGACTTGGTCTGCCACATTTGCCTTCAGCCCTTGTTGCAGCCATTGGACACTCCCTGTGGACACACTTTCTGCTACAAGTGCCTAAGGAACTTTCTGCAGGAGAAGGATTTCTGTCCGCTGGATCGAAAAAGACTCCATTTTAAACTCTGCAAAAAATCCAGCATTCTTGTTCATAAACTCTTAGACAAGCTCTTTGTTTTGTGCCCCTTCTCTTCCGTGTGTCAGGAAGTCATGCAGCGATGTGACCTGGCGGCACATCTCAAAAACAGGTGAGCGGTGCAGGTGCTTGCATTGCATGCTCCTTATGTGCTCGGTAGGCCTGTTTGTGTCTGGGTAGAAAGTGGGGGCAGGACCAGGGAGAGAGGGTTGGTGGAGGATTTTACGTAGGGAATGGTCAGACTGTAATTGCGCGCAGCTAGAGCACTGCGGTCCTGTTTTGGATCATGGAACCAGAAATAGTGAAGACAGAGTCATGGGGAGGAGGACGTGATTCATTAGAGGTCTCATAAACATGATTTAGCAGAAGTTGTTAGAGTAAACTAAAGCTAGAGTAAAAGAGCAGGGGGAAAAAGGCTGAGGGAGGGGAAAAAAGAGAGGAGCCAACTGCTTGAAGAGGAAGGAAATAGTGCAATAGGAACAAAAGAGGTTTAGTTCAGATTTTAGGAGGAAAAGGCTTTCTGCTGGTCTAGCACCGGCATAGATTGATTGGATGGTGATCGTGTATTCCCCACTTTACGAAGTGTTTACAAACATGTTAAACCAACCTTTATCAGGAACAGTTACAGCAGAATTGATTCTGCTGTGAAGTAGGCAGATGGACAGGACATCTCTCAAAGATTCCTGCAAGACATGTTTTTCTCTGTTTCAGAGAAAAATCTGTTTACTGAATAGGTTGATGATACGCCATGTGAGCATGATGCACTATGTAGGAGTTGTTTGTTTGGTTTGATTGCTTATAGAACACTTCCAACACCCTGTTAATTTGGTAGAAATTCCTCACTTTGCACCAGTGGGGTGTTTTGATGCAGTTTTCATGAGTGATTTTGTGTCAGAGAGATACATTCCAGTATTACCCGCGTCTAAATATTTAGGACCTTACTTAGAGCCGTTAATAATTTTAACCTAATAATCCTACCCTAAATAGAAAATATTAAAAGGAGGCCATGATAGAAAGAGAGAAATAAAAGTATTATAAGGTTTGAGCGGATAACCTTGTGTCCCTTCCAACCTGGTATTCTGTGATTAATAAATTTAGATAGAATGATACTTTATACAGTTCAGACTAGTGCACTTTGTTTTCCCAGCAAAGCAATTGCCTCTTTACTATGTGTGCAGTACCCTACTCGGTGAGGATGTTTCATTTTTCTCTGTAAGAAGATGCCAATGCCATTTTCCTAATGGGAAAATGTTACGCTGCTTTTAAGAGATACATTTGATTTCTTTTGTTTCTTCCCTAGGTTGGAGATTTTTTTTCAGTAAATGGAGTGATTTTTAATCATTAGCTGTTTTGTTACATGAGTCATGAATAAAAACTTGGACATACCACTCTTTATGTTAAAGCTAAAATATGGTAGAATCAGTGAGTCAGGGCTAAAAAAATATGATGCATATCTATGCTCACTAATTTTAAACTTTTAGGGATTCATGGAGTTATAAGACATTTATGTAGAGAAGGATGTTATGTATTCAGAGGAGATACATCGACCTTCAGAAGATCCAGTTCAGGTGAATTGCATCTGCTTTCAGAAAATATTCCCTGTGTACAACTCCATGCTATTTGAAAAGCTATGTTTGTTCTGTGGATAGAGGTTTCAGAAAAGTATGTAACTCTCCCTGCAAAAAGGCATCAGACCCAGGATAAGAAGCATTGTGCACATCCATTGTACATAGACAAAAGGCACTTGAGAAATACAATTTGGTATGTGAGTGGATTTGTCAGCAGCGTTTGTAAAAACAAGCGTATTGTCTGGTGACTCCTCACAAAAACAAATGGAGTTCCAGCTCCTATGGTCTCCTCAGTCACCAGCTAAGATGAGATCTTTTCATTTCCATGACTTCATCATGGGCTTTGTTCTTACCTGTTTTACTTATGTTTTTTTTCCTCTTTATTTTTTTAAACCAGCCTATATGAACTTTATCAGTTGCCTGTTTAGTGAGGTTGGGTAGTTTTATCTATTCTGGCTCTTCAGGCAAAGAGCCCTCCACATCGGGATTGAAAACCCCTGGCCCAGAGGGAGGGACAGTGGTGGCTGCAATGGGATGGAGAGAAATTTCCTTTCCTGTCCCTCTCCCCCAAAAGGAGGGGGTGTTAGTTGTGTGCCACTTCTAATCGCTTTCACTCTGGTCCAGTTACACTGATGGGCACCCGGATGGAAAGGTTTATTTGAGAGGTGCATGTATCTACCCCACAAACTTCTTCCTAAGTCTTGGTCTTTGTCCATTTGGAGACTCTTGGAGACCATCATCAGATGAAGGAGATTTTTGGGAGGCAGGTGTGGTGTGGGTATGTGTCCAAGTAAGTGCTTTGCAGAGAAGAGGAAGAGAACAGCCACCACCTTCCTTGGAAACGTGGTTTGTTCATGTCCATGTTTCCAGCATGCCCTCTTTCTTCTTCCCTACATCCTGAAGGCTTCCAGGGATTTACAGCCTGGGAGGACCTTGGGAGCGCAGGACGTGTGGCAACCTTATGACTGTGGTGAGTGTAGAGCTGCCTGGGTTTTGGTGGTTGTACACACAGTGTGAATGTACACGTGTGTGATGTCCATCTCACGGGCTGCAGGCTTGGCTACAGAGGAACCTTTCTCTCTATTTTTTCCCCCCTTTTTGTTCCTTTATTTCCTCACATGGATTTTATGCTATCTTAGGCTTGTTTCATACAGGCAGGTAATTTCTGATCTGTATCATGACTTGGGGTGGTGAGGAAACCCAGCTGTTTTTTTATTTACAATCCTAATATTAAACTTCTTTGATTTTAATAAAAGGCAAAATGCTAGCAAGACTCTTACTATGTATTTGGTTCATCTTCTAGTTTCCAAGAGTCATTCTCCTCTCCTCTTAAACTCCCTTTTTCCTTGGTTGCCATCTCTTTGAAAGCTATTATGGCTGTTTACAACAGGGCCACGTAGTTTATTTGTACATGGAACACTGTGCATGCTCTCTTTAGGTATAGATGAAATATTTATTTTCTTAATGTACAAGGTTATTATAAAATCCGGGTGAGCTGAGTCACTAGCTTTTCCTGTTTGTCAGTTGGAAGAAAGCTTTCAGTTGCAGAAGGCTGCTCATTTTCAATTCCTTCTGTTGTCTTGGGATGCTGATATGCATTTTGAGTGTATGGTGATTTACAGTGTTCAATTAAGTTTATTTGCAAACACTGAACACCTGTAAATTATCATTGCTGACATAAGAGAACTGTGCATTTTGAGTTTGATTTTATATGGATTACTGAATCCAGTAAAATTATGCTACTTATCATTAAATGTAGGAAAGAAATATAAAATTGAGTATTACCATAATTTTCAGGTTTTTAGTGTAGATTGCTATATACCAGTCTCAGCAAGCCCTTATATGAGCTGGTTTGTATTTCAAAGAAATGCAGTATGGTTGAATCATTTTCACTGTCTAAAAACATTCACACTCAGATTTTCCAGTGTTGTCTTAATCTGCTCCATTTGAGCATAAAAGCTGGAAGAAAATGTCATCGTATCCACCAGGCGCCTCGGAGGGTAAGGTTGCTGCAAGTGGCTCCAGTGAGGAGATGAGAGGCATGAGACACAAACTTGATTACTTTGTGGTCACTAATTGCACTCCACGATACCTCATTGCATGAAGAAAATACTCTTGATTTATCACTCTCCCTGTTCCATGACATTCACTTGAGAACTGTGGTTTTCCAAGTTGAACACAGTGCACATAATCTGANAAAAAAAAAAAAAAGAGTAATGCTGAGTTGTACTGGTTTTTCCTAGTCACATGGTGTAGAAGATGCGTTAATGTTTAGTAAAGCAGGTGCAGGTTCCACTTTAAAGTATCAGAGGTAAATTTATCAGAAGAAAATCTGACAAAGAAATATTGAGCTTTTCTGTGTATGGTTTTAATGCAGTGAATTCTTATGGATTATTCACACCTGAAGAAACTCTGGGGTACAAAAACATACTCGGAAATTGATACTTTTTCACTAGAGTGTTAGGCATATTGGTTATATGTTGCTTTTGAGTTGGGCATCTGTTTTCCCCTTCTGTGGTAATTTAAGTAATCATTTTGGATAGAGGCATTTCTGAACATGTTTTAATGTTGAGGCCGATGATCCAGCCAATTTTATGTCTAGTTAAGTTTGAACTTTATATAAGATTGTATTTTCTGAAATCAGAGAAATAAATGAACTATTACTAATATATGGATTGAGGTTAACAAGACCCATGGGAAAATCAGTTATATAGGTAAGAATTTTATCACTGAAAATCTTGGCAATCTCAGTTATTTTGGTGTTTGTGGCAGTGCTGCCAAGTCCTGTTCTTACCACCCAGTCCCCCGTTAGCTGCAGACACTGTCCCTACCCTGGAGAATTGAAGAGGATCTGTAGGATTTAACCTGCTTTAGGCAGATCTCTTCTTACACTCGAGCAAGCAGATAGGCAGCAGATCCGTAGTTTCTCTGTGCCCTAAAGGACTCTTTCCATTGCTGGGAAGGCAAAGGATCTTTCTGTGGTTGATTCCTGCTCTGTAGCCCCCTGGTTCTTTGTAAGGTCCTCAGATTGTTGGGGGTGAGAGAGAAATGTGCAAAAAAACTCTTTTTTTCTTTTCGTTTTTTCCTCAGTCTTCTTTGAATCCCAAACTTAGATAATTCCCTGTGCCTCCTTTTCTTTCCTTTCTTTTTGTGCCCTTCCTTTTTCCCTAGCAAAAGAAAAAAAAGCCAGGGCCTAACCACAACTTTCTGAAGCAGAACTGTGTTTTACTCAGAATTACAGCTGTGAATCTTGCCAGAATCGCTGCTTAAGGTCACTTTGCTGGCAAAGTTTTATGAGCAAGAGTGAAGGCGTTCGGGTTCCTTCTCTGCAGTCTCTGCTTAAATTCAGCTCCTGCTTGGAAAATGATTTAGTGCAACTGGCTTGAGGCTATTTGGTGTATTTGCTTTTATCGAACCTCCAGACTGGGCAGAAGCTGATGGCCTAAGTTACAATGAAGTCTTTCTTTTTAGTAGTCAGTGAGCAAATGTGTTTTTGAGCCCCTACTGTTATTCCATGGAATACACTGTAAACTACATCTTAATTTTGTATGAAAGCTCTTTTCATCTGCAGAGAGGGATTGCTGCTAGTGTTCCAAGAAGTCAGCTTTTAAATGAGAAACCCAGCAGACTTGGCTGTAAAAAAATAAAAATAAATCCAACACTTTTCTTCTCTGTCTGATACAGATTAAGAGAAGTTCAAGGTAAAAAAGTACACTTTGTCACCATCCAGAATTGAGCAAAAGCTGATACTGAAGGGAGGAGGGAGTCGATGAATATAAGCAGGAACTCATTTTACATCCCAAAAACAACTCCCCTTCGAGTTTTCCAATAAAGTAGCTTCACTCAGTTGCTTTAGTTGGTTGTTGCAGTATCTCTATTCTTGAGTAGCTTCATGTCATGAAAGAAATTAAATAATTTCTGGAAATTCTACAAAACATGCCTACCTTTCTTCTCACTTGTAACTGAGATACGAAATGCCACTCATGTAAGACACATTTCAGTCTCATTTCAGCCCTTATTTATGCAATTTGTTGGATGGGAATGGATTCCTGTGCCCATAAAAGCAATCTCCAGTGCTCATTTTGATCCTGAGGTGCCCGTCTGTGGACATAACTTGTTTACAAGATTTTGTCCAAAATGCTCTTTATCCCAGATATTTGGCAAAAACAGAATTAGTGAAGATGTGCACCTTTAGAGATTTACTGGCACTTGTTAACTGTTACAGCTGCTGTACAGCTTTGCTGTTTGTGAGTAGTGTATTCTTACTGACAATAAAAATCTTTATGTTGCAAGTGGAAAAGAAAAATCTCCTTATTGCTGTGCTTCGGTCCCAATACTGGGCTTTGCTGCTTGGTAGCTGACATATGGTGGTTAAAGACCAAGGACTTGGCATCCTGTGAATTAGTGTCTCAACCACACAATTGTTTACCTGGCAATAGGGTGCAACTATACCAGGCTGAGAGTTGTGGGCTGTTACAATTACCGGTTAATTTGGGAAAGAATATGGGGGTTTTGGTGTGGGTTTTTTTTTCTTCCTTTTTTGCCTTGTGGAGTGCTGCTCAAAAGGGAATCCACTGAATGGAGTAGGTGTGCACAGGAGGCTGTTTACATTTCTTGATATTAGCCTTTGAAATGCTAATTAAATATCATTGGCAAAAATAAACCTAAAATCTATTTATATTTCGTGCAGCAGCTTTCATCAGCTGCCAGGTAATGATGGGGGAATGTGCTCTGTCAAGGAGGGTGGGAGGAGGACCTGGCTGTGGTTTGGAAAGCTTTGACAGAAATAGGACACTTCCAGGGGTGATTTTTGTTCTGTCCTTGTTTGATACAGTTTAAAAAAAAATAAAAAACCAAGGTGTTCTTTGCCATCTATGCCATATCCTTTTGGATCCATGGGCTTTGTGAGCTGGCTGGGTGAGAATCAACAGCACAGTGTTTTGGTAGAAGACACCTAAGGAAGTATATGGTTCACAGAAGTAGTCCAGTTAGGCTGGACTCTGCCATACAAGCTCAGTGGGATTGAAGTGTGGTCCAATGGTAGGGTCATTTTTGAGTGCCCATTCACCTCCCTGATGAAAAATCACCACTGTTATAGCAGGGCAGTTCACGGGCAGCAAGGATGTGCAGCTTGGCGTGGCTTTGTCCTAACTATTGCAGGTCAGTGAGGGAGAGCACATCTGTCAGAGCTCCCAAGACTTGTACAAGAGGCTTCCTTTGCAAGAGCATTTATCCCTCGCCGTATGGCTGCAGATGCGAGTGATGTTGGAGATAGAATGCCCTTTGTTTTCCTGTTGCCAATGCTAAGATTTGGGGGATTGAGGGGCTAACCCACCAAGTCAAAGTATTTTAGAAATATGGAAGGAAGGGATTGCATCTCTCCTTTTCCTGGCCTTTTAGGATTTTTGTTTTGGGGTTTGCATTGTGAAATATTCAATGATAAAAACTTCCTGCTGAGTTTCACACCTGTAACTGTGTCTCTGGTCACCAAAGGAAATTGAGACTGGTCAAATTCCTTAGACAATCAGTCCCACTATGCCAGTTATTTTATGTATTAAATACTGCCTGGGCCAAATCAAGAAGTAGGGTTGTGTTCCATCATTAAAACCAGATAAACCTTTTCACAAAGCAAAACCTTTTAAGTAATTTTTATCTTTCATGGTTGTACTTCTTAACGTGGAAGAACTAGATGGCCATCAGTCACTTAGGGGAAAGCCCAAAGAAATAAAGAAATCAAGAAATGATTTCTTAAATGTATCATTTCATAGGTGAACTGTCTCTGATTATGTATTGATGCATATTTCACAGCACATTTGGGTTATGCTATTCCTCTAAACATGTATGTCGTGACTTTGTATATAAAGATTGAGATTGCAATAAACTAGTGTAGGATTTTAAGCATAAGCATGAAAAAAAAATCATTGCATTAAGAATTATGGGAACTCACAAAATGAGTTTATAGTGAAAAATTCCTAATGCTGATGGAGTTTTATTACATGAAGGAAAGCAAAAAATTGCATCTCTGGTGTGAAGTCAGAAAGAAAAAAAGGGAAGAAAAAAGGGAAGATGGGAGGAGGATGAAACACCTTCTACTGACTCAAGAGGGGATGATGAGCAGAGTTTTTACTTTTTCCAATCTTTTCATACAAACTCCTAGACAAGCATATTTTTTTCTTTTTTTCTTTTTTTTTTTTCCCCAGTATTTTAACACTTGGATTCCATTATGGGTAGAATTTTCATCTCTTCTCCTGAATAAGCTAAGGAAAATACGATACTTCCTTCTCTTGTCTTACTAAGGTGAAAGGAGATTGCTTTAGTGGGGCTCCAAATGTGTTTTTGAAGGGGGCTTCTCTTTTTATGCCAGTGGAATTTTATGCCATTGCAGTTTGATCTTTTCAGATTTAATCTTTATCTTCCAGTAACTGGGATGTACATAACAGAGTAAATCCTCGTGTTACAGCACACGTAGTTCATGGGCAAAAAACTGCACGTTAGAAGTTTTGTGAAGACACTATTGTTTCGGGGTTCTGTCCACTAAAACATATTTTGGACTTAAAATTCAGTGTGTTTAGTATTTTTTAATGATAGATTTAAAGCTGTGTCTTCAAAGAAGACTGATTTCATTTGGTGGATTACTTGGGCATTTTGTGCTCCAAACATTGCTGCAGGCTTGAAGCATAGTATAAACATTGTCTTCACAGGTGTCCTGGGGCTTCTCATCGAAGGGTTGCTCTGGAGAGAAGGAAAACAAGCAAGTTGCAAGCAGAAGCCGAGGGCGAGAGCGGTCCTGGTGGGACGGAGCAGCCTAGCAGTTTATCTCCAGATGCAGATCAGGGAATAGTGCCGGCTGAGCAGACCTTCACCTCGCCCGCCCTTCCTGCGTGGACAGATGAGCCTGGTGTCGACAATCCGCCTTTTGAGGAGAACACAGTAGCAGACAGTATGTCACCACTTACCTTCTCAAGTCTCTCTTATCAGACGTGGAAACATTTGTGGTGTCAGAGCTTGTCTCTTGCCAACTGTGAATGCACATCTTCATTTTCTGCTCTTCTCCCTTGAGGTTCCTGGAGAAACCTTAGTGGGCTTGTTACATGCGAGTGTACAACTGGGATAAGCTCCCACTTAGAAAGGAAAATAGTATCTCAGAGTTTGTGCCAGATATCGTGGTCCTGTATCACGATGTATCGTATCATGGTGCCATAGTTCAGGTTAATCTACTTGTGGCACTGTCCTTGCAGCGAGATGGAAGGAGTGTATTTCCTGCAAAGTTACAAACATTGGTTTCTAAGATGAGATTTCTTTTCCCTTCTTCCTTCTTCCCCCTGGCCCGGATCAGCAGCCTTCCCCCACATGGAGTGCTGGCCTGCTCGAACGAAAAGGCAGCTGAGTAGCTCCTGCATCCATCTGCACCGAACCAGCAGTAACGTCTCTAGCATCTGGGATTTTAGAGAGGAAATGCTGAGCCTTACCACAGAGGAAGGTGGTCCTGTCCCCTTCCTTCTCTTCTGTAGTTGCCATATTTTAAAATCCTCCTTTTCCTCTTTGTTTCCATGTTTACTTCAGAAATGGGCTTCTTCTCCCAGTTACTTCACCCAGTAACTCAGTGGCAGCTCCTAGTGCAGTTGTGAGACCAGCTAATGGAAAGGCATGACCAAGTCATGTTCTGTGGGATAAACTCCAAAACAGATATTTATTACCATCATCTCATGTGAATGAATATACAAGTGATTAAACTAGAAATGAAACATAAGAAATTTATTATAAAGGACAGGATCCAAAGAGTTCAGAATACCATTTTCCAACACAAATAATCCCATTTCAAGAAGCATGGATGCTACTAAATCGTTAGAGAGCTGTTCCTAATGAGCTAGGTGTTCCACCAGGTAGTGGAACTAATCCAATTGCGCTTGTTCAGTTCGTAGTTAAACTGTTGTCGTGTGGCCTGTCTACGTTGTCCTTTGGTGATTTGCTTTACTGAAAGTGAATGAGTTATGAAGGATATTAATCATCTTTCTTTTTGTAAAATAATTGGCAGCAAATCAACAGCCACCTACCTTGCCTGAAGGAGAGATCACTACTATTGAAATTCATCGGTCCAATCCTTATATTGAATTAGGAATTAGCATAGTAGGTGGCAATGAAACACCTTTGATCAACATTGTCATTCAAGAGGTTTATCGAGATGGGATCATTGCCAGAGATGGAAGACTTCTTGCTGGAGACCAAATACTGCAAGTATGGATCTAATTATGTATACTGTCTGCTTACTTTCCATTCACTCCTTGCAGAACTGCCTGATAAACAAGATGGGAGATTTTCCTTGTCAGACAATGTTGTGTAAATGTTAGCTTTGCAATTATCAGTTGGAAGGCAAATTAATATTCGGAGCAGAACCTGTTTTTCCTGCACTTTTGACTATCACACTTCAGGTTGTTTGTCGGACCAGTGCCTGGGATTAATATTCCTCTTCAGCATCTCTGATCAGTGTTTAAAATATGAGTTTATTTTTCTGGTTTTAAATGTCGTGGGACTTTATTCCAACTTTATGCATGTGCTTTCCGAAGGAACCCTGGGTTACTTCTGGCTAGCAAGTTGGAATCATTCATCTTACATAAAAAGCAATTTGTGGATTGTAAGCCTGACTTAATCTAAACTGTTATTTTAATCTGGCTTCACCGTTATCTTCCAATAGCTGAAGCAGTTGACCTGCATCTTTTAGTATGTGTAAAAAAATCACTGATGCTCTTCACTAGTATGACTTGAATCATGATGCTCTGAACATTTTTCAAAAAAAAAGTAAACAATTATGACTTAGGTTGGTTTTGATTGAGTGTGTATTTTTGTTATAGTTTTAAGTAATTAGCCACAGACAGTGAAAAAGATCAAATTTATCAATTTCAGAATTTAAATTTTGTGTTAGGGAAAAGGGTCGTTTATATGACTCTTTGCAGCAGAAGAATTTTACATAAACAGGACAGTTCACCGACTTTCTTCTGTTTTTATTCATTCCACCTGAACAAACCTATTACAGTAATATCAAAATGACTTCAGTAACAATGTTTGCTTTTGATCTGATAGCCTAAGATCAGTCCAAAATTAGTATCAGCCGTTTTCATTTAACTTTTTTGAAAAAAGCCAATAGAAGTAGCTTAAATACTGTAGTTACCCTTGGAATGAGATTAGTTTGCACTTCAAAACCTAAAGTCCCTGTTGAGAAGCATGTCTTTTTCCTCTCTTGAAGTGTTAGGATAGTTGCTGGCCAAGAAAGCAACCCAAGAGGTTTGCAAAATGTTGCCTTTTTAGCAAGCAGGTGCAGAAACTGATTGAGTGCTGCCTAATTTATTTTGATACTCAAGGGCTCTCTTTGCTTGCCAGAGTAAGGAGCTTGAGCTCCAGTGAACCTTTGGAAATTCTTGCTGTTTGGACAGGTGTCAGTTATAGTTTCCAAAGCTGTAAGAGTTAATAAATTGACTATAAATAGGATTTATAAGCTGCAGCGAGTCTTTCCTATCAGTGTGCAGGCACTGGGGCTGTCAGGTGATGGGGAGATGTCCTTTGGTCACACTGAAGGTAAACACCAAACTTTTTGGAAGGTACAATATGTTTATTGCTTTGAATTTACCAGTGTAGGTGCTGAGCACATTGAGGTATTGAAGTGACCAGGCTCTGTCTCTGCCAGCTGTAAGATGCCAGAGTTAGATGTAACTCAGCATACACACTTCAGTCAGGTATTTCTGAAAATGCCTTCAGAGGATTTATGAGCAGTAAAGGACTAAAAGAAAGTCAGAAAGGACTGTGAGGTGAAACTCAGCATTTTCTTCCCCAGTCAAACAAGAAGTATTACCCTTTTAAGATCTGAGGGAAGAGCATTTAGTAACAGCTACATAAAAGCATATGTGGTCTGCAAGGTAGAGATAGGTGTCTAACATTTACAGACTGCTTTACAAATTGTTCAGGTTTTGTGCTGGACTGTGGCTGTAATTCATGTAAAACATATCCTAATGAGAATATCTTTCCCCAAGAAATGCTAAGGCTGTTTTACTCTGAAATTGCGAACTGCCTTGTAGAAAGCAGAATTATATTTTATTGCATAGATTCTTCTGTGCCCTTTCAATGCTTCCATGTTTTATGTATTTACTTCAGCGAGCGACAGCTAAAAATAAGACTAGATTCAATTTAAGGGCTCTGATGGATGAGCTGTAGTGGGTTTTGTGGGTGGCAGCTCTAAATGTGCTTTCTCCTAGCTATGCCTCTTTTCCCTCTGCCCAAGGGCACAGCCTGTCTCTGGGCAGCGGCAGACCAGGACACAGCCGTGGTTCTGTGTCTGAGCTCCTCGTGCTGCAAGTAGTAGTGGCTTTGTACTTAGCATCTGTCTGGAGGTGGCTCAGTGAGGGTACGGCTGCTCCTTTGCCATGCTGAAGCAACCACAGCCAGTTTGTTTGGCACTGACAGAACAGGACAAACACAGCTTCTGTGCTGGTTTTAATGGTGCTCCTATTTTCTGCCAAATCTTATTGCGCTTTCAATGTTTATCATGAATTTACAGCAGGAGAAATGACCAAAGATAACTGATCTTTGTATCAGTGGGCCATGTAACAAACACAATTCTGATTTATGGGGCAGGAAAGTTTAGTCTTTTTTTCACTTACAACTGATTTTTGAGTGATACAGGTTATAAATCTGAAACTGTGACCCGGTTGGAATCAGAGGAAAATCTCCTGAGTTCATGTTAATACTTGAGAACTAGTACAACCACCTTTTTGTGTTATCTTGATGAACAAAGTTAATTATTCTGGAATTCAAGGATTTTTTTTTTCTTTCAATTTTTTCACATCATGAAAGTAGTGCATATTTTTAGACAGAAGCTTTTGTCAGAGATTTGGAGGTATTTCTTTTTATAGCTGTTACTTTATAGTTTTAAGTGTTGCTGGGCTTGACACTGAGAGCACATGCACTAGGACACATCTTGTCCTAGAAAACAAAGATCTAAGGAAGTTTAGGAGACCAGGAGAACAGAAACCCTGCTCTGTGATGATAGAGGATGTTCATTGTTAGACAGGTATTGTCACTTTTTGGGAAACTTGTGCCAGAGGAGGTTTAGATTGAGTATTAGGAATAATTCCTTAACCGAAAGGGTTGTCAAGCACTGGAACAGGCTGCTCAGGGAAGTGATTGAGTCACCATCCCCGGAGGTGGTTAAAAACCATGTAGGTGTGGTGCTTGGGGATTAAAGGTTGGATTCAGTAATCTTAAGGGTCTTTTCCACCCTAAAACCAGGTTTGTAGATGGAGCAGGCAAAGGGGATGGAAGGGTGAGAGAAGCTTGATAGGGTCAGACACGTAGGTTGCTCCAAGGCTGTTTTGTCATGAACTCTGAATTCAGTTTGGACTTTATTTCCATAACCAGGAACAATTGACCACATGAAAATACCATTCTGGTTTCGTTGTTGTTTTGCAGGTTAATAGCTTTGACATAAGCAACGTGTCTCACAACCATGCTCGAGCTGTGCTTTCCCAGCCTTGCTCAGTGCTGCACCTCACCGTGCTCAGAGAGAGGCGGTTCGGCAGCCGCACACACAACCACGCGGACACCACCAGCTCCTCGCGAGATGACAGCTTCCAAGTGACGCTGCACAAGCGAGATTCCAGCGAGCAGCTTGGCATTAAACTTGTTCGCAGAACAGATGAGCCAGGAGTTTTCATTCTTGACCTTTTGGAAGGGGGGTTGGCTGCTCAAGACGGCAGGCTCTGCAGCAACGACCGCGTACTTGCAATTAATGGACATGACTTGAAGCATGGGACACCTGAGCTTGCTGCTCAAGTTATACAGGTAATTTACATTCCTTACCTGAGCCTTCAGCTCAGCTTTATTTCTTGTGCAAAGCCTGGGGTAGACCCTGTCCTGAACAGAACACCTTGTGGAACACCTCGAAGCCTGGAGCGATGCAATTTGCTGTGATTTATGTTCTGGAAATAATAGTGCGAAGCAGGGTTTGCCTTGGTACTGGGCAGATGAACTTCACCTCCTCAGTAGTGAGGAGTGCATTAGTCTTCCCTGGCATACAGCCTGAAGGTCAGAAGACTGTTCATGTGAGCAAGGAGAGTACAATGTAGCCTATTGCTTAGCAGGTAAAAAAGTGAGGATTATTTTATTATATTTCTATATGTACCATAGATTTAATCTCTTGGTAAGCACTGTAAAAGCGGGCTCTGTTTGTATTGAATTGCCTGTGCGTGGAATTGGGGTTAAAACAGGAAAGTGATTTTTCAGCCTTTGTATAGTTGACAGGTAGCAGGTGAGAAGGAAAAAATAGGTTTTCCATGGTAAAATTCATTCTCTGAGTGTTCCCAATGTCTGGCTCTGCTGTGGACGCATATTACCCAAAACCTGATGTAGTGTGACATGTGACCCTTCCCTCTTCCCACAGAAAACTTTTACGTCGTGCCTTTCTCCCAGTCTGTAAGGAAACAGCTGCAGCACATTGCTGCTTCCTGCTGATGGGATGTTGGTGGAAATTGCTCTGTTTTTAGGAAAGTTGGAATAGACCAGTAGTAGGTTCTTGCAGAGTGGTGCAGTTGTCTTTGCTTAACCCAGCACCATACAGAGAACTCCGATACAAATGAGTTGTAAACATTTGTTTCAGGAATCATTTCAAGAGCTTTCCTTAAAATTAAAGGGAAAAAACAATGAACTTGGGGATTGTAATCTCAGTTTTCCAGGTTTTGAATACAGTGATCAGAATTTTATGCTGGGTAACATCTATTGCGTTGTGGCTTTGCAGCAATAGAAAGACTTGATGTTTTATATAATATGAGGTAATTGAGCCTTCTGATATGCCCCAAATTCCAGATTTTGATGGTCTGCTCATATATGGAAGTGTCTTTGGGAAGTACCAGCGATTTTCAGGCTTTTGACCAAAATCTGCAGACCCTGCAGCCATCACATAGACATTTCTTTCTCTTACTTCTACGTGTTTCAGAAGCTGAAAATGGAATTGGGTGACTTTTAATGTTTGCAGCTTCATAACACAAAGTGAAAAATGATCCTTTTGCAAAGGATTTCCAGATTATGTAAAAGTAATATCAGAAGCGAAGCAGAAGCGTTAATATCCCACTCTGTTCTGGGGCACTGTGCAGTCTAAGCAGTTTGTGGCACCCACAGGAATGGGAGAACAAGTTCTGCTGTTGTCTTACTTCATATTTCATCATACATTTTCATCATAGAATCATAGAATGGTTGGAAGAGACCCCAGGGACATTCAGTCCCACTCCCCTGCCATGGGCAGGGACACCCTCCACTATCCGAGGTTGCCCAAAGCCCTGTCCAACCTGGCCTTGAACACTGCCAGGGAAGGGGCAGCCACAGCTTCTCTGGGCATCCTGTGCCAGGGCCTCACCACCCTCACAGAGAAAAATTTCTTCCTTATATCTAATATAAATCTCCTCTTCTTCAGTTCAAACCCATTACCCCATGTCCTATCACTACACACCCTTACAAACAGTCCCTCTCCAGCTTTCCTGTAGACCCCCTTTAGGAGTAGGCCGCAATTCGGTCTCCATGGAGCCTTCTTTTCTCTTGGCTGAAGAAGCCCAACTCTCCCAGCCTGTCTTCATGGGAGAGATGCTTCAGCCCTCATCAGTTTTCCTCCCTCTGCTAGTAATTGATATCCTGTCAACTTCATTACTTTGTTTTATATATTCAACAGGCTAGTGGGGAGAGAGTGAATTTGATCATCTCTAGACCCCTGAAGTCACAGACGGTCAGTATTATCCGAGACACCGGGACTCACAACAGCAACCCACACCAACACCAGTCCCAGCAGCTGTTTCACAGCAGACCCAACTCACATAAGGTTGGTATTTCTCCTTCTAAGAGGTATAAATACCATTTTACTCATGTGATGGTCTAGCAAGGCAAGACTGGAAAACAGGGTTATATCTTCCTTTTTACCCACTTGGAAAAGGCAATTTCCAAGTACTCAAGTCCTGCATCATGCCTGTAGTGGGGGAAAAAAAAAGCAGCAGCTTTTCAGTATTTTTTTTTTTTTGCTGACTGCAGTGAAAGAAGCAAGTTCTCTGAGCTCATACATCTATACTTGTTAGACCTTGTCTAAAATACTGGCTCATGTGTCACTGGGAGACTTGTCATTCAGGAATGTGGTTTTTTTGTTGTTGTCACTGTGCTGGTTGTGATCAGCAAGGACATGAGATGCAGTGCACACCATCTACAGCATATAAAGAGCTTATCAGAGGGATGTTTCATATCCTCCATGAGCCAGCAGTGCTGGCTGCTAGACTTTTGAGTTCTGCAGAGTCAAACAGGAAGAGAAAGGTAGAGAAGAGACTTCTTTGAAGCTAGTGTCAGATTATCTGGAAGACCTACAGAAGTAAAGCCCGTGCTTGAGACATTCCTGTAGTTAGAAAAGTATGTCTTATTACTGTTGAAAAGTTGATTTTGCTGAAATACTTGTTGTGCTGACCCTATCAGCCAAGCCACTTTTTCTCTTGTCCAGTCTGGTGGCATCACTGTTTAATGCTATGCTTCCATTAGAGGGGATTTACATGTGTTGACAGTATTTTCTTTTAAAACTTTGGATAATTTCAGAAAAGAACAAATGAAGCTCTAGGAAGCTTGTCCTCCTGAGGGACAAAGGTCTGGCTCCTGAATACAGATTGTAGCCATTAGTACTCACCACAATGTTAGGCCATATCAACACAACTACCGCTCACCTCTATCAGAGGTGGGTATCCTGAACCCACTTTCCGTCTGCCCACATGGGCTGTGTTCATATCGCAGTTCCAAAGTTGATCCATTGGTTGAGCTGATCTCCTTCACGTGTCAGTACCACCCCCTGTGAGCTTTCCAGGCAGGAAGTTCCATGTAACCGCAAGCGTTACATACCACCTTTCATACCACTTATCTTTGCCTCTCTCTCATTAACCTACAGTTGGCTTAGAAGTCTTGTGGCTTAAAAATTATTTATATAATTGCATGACATCAGCCAGTTAGTCCTAAAGCCTGAAGACTTAAGAAGGAGCTGTCTTTATAAGCTATGGTAGGTATATGTATAGCTACGTATGTGATTAACATATATATGCAAGGAGTGGAGTCAATCCAAAGGAGTCGTGGCGTTGAAGGTCGAACAAAGCATCGTTGCCATTCTCCAGGAGAAGGCAGGGGAATAAATAAGTATTTGTAGTTGAGATAATCTCCCGGTTATTTATTCTGTTTTGGTTTTTTTTTTTATTTCCTTGCAAGTATTCTGTTGATTTAAGATGCTGCTGCAGGTGTATGTGCTGTGGTTTGAATGCATTGCTAAATATCCAGCTGGGGAAGGGCTCCAGCAAGTAAAATAGACTTTGATTCAGGCTTAGATCCTTCTGATGCGGCAAAACTAAATACGGGCTAAGCTTTGTAATTCAGGTGTTAGAAAATAAAATACAAAATACCTTCTTGCTTGGAACTTGGGTCTGCAATGTAATCATGAGGGAGTCTGCACAAAGAACCCATTACCAGTCTGTAGCACTGATTTGCCTTAATTACTTTGTGCTCTGGGAGATTCTGCACACTTGCCATGGAAGAAGCATGAAGTGTATGGGCTTTAAATGGTCTCTGTGTCATTGTTGAAACACATGTTTTCATTTCTTAGGAGATTTGTGGTAGTTCTTGGCCATATTCTACTGACAAATGAAGTAACGCTGATGGTCACCAAGGCATCGAAAGAGTTGTTCCTGGCTCTTTGTCTGCTCTTTTGACCATAAGGTTTTGTAGTGCAGCCCTAAAATTTAGCCTGTAGCAGTGTAGGCTGCTAAGAGATACTGGAGTGAGAGTTTCTAGGTGGACCTTTATAAACTTTCTGTCTATATTTAAGTAGCTACGGGAGTGGCATTTATGGGGTTTTCTGACCAGGAAGAAATCCAGCTGAAGCCAATTTGCACTAGTTAGTCCTTTCAAACCATTACATTAAAGTATAGCTTTGGGGGTATTTAGCTATGTTTTGTTCTAGGGGAGGTTAGTTGGGTTTGGGATTTTTTTACAGTTTAACAATGTTATTTATCCCTGTCAAACAGGATCTCTCCCAGTGTGTTACATGCCAAGAAAAGCACATTACTGTGAAAAAAGAGCCACATGAATCTCTGGGAATGACGGTGGCAGGAGGCAGAGGTAGCAAAAGCGGTGAACTACCCATCTTCGTGACAAGTGTACAGCCTCACGGCTGTTTGGCAAGAGACGGCAGGATTAAACGAGGTGGGGCTTGGCTTTCCTGGTGGCACGAGTGGCCTCTGATTGCTGCTTGATGAGAATGTTCTCTGGAGTCAGGTGGTGCCAGAAAGTCTATTTACAGATGTAGGGAAGCGTTGATGGATGCTTTTCTTCGTGTTTCAATAATGGAAATAGAGTATTTGGTATCACACTTCCACCTTTTCTAGGAAAGGGATGTTTAGAGAACGATAGCAGGGGAAGAGCAGGAAATGTCTGGTTAAATTCTTTAAAGCTGATGGCAGTCCCCTGAGCTGAGGGTCTGGTGTGATGCTTTGTGCTGCGCTGCACACATCCTGTTTTTGTGTTCCATGTGGTGGGCTGGGCCCCATCGCTGTCTGAGAAACCTCTGCTCCTCAGTGTACTGTCTATAAACACAGAGGTGCTCTGATGACAGGCCACGGCTCACCCGTGCTAAGTTTACCCCCAAAGCTGTTAGTGTTGGCCCTGTTTCCTTACTGGTTTCTTGTCCTCTGGGAGAATTCTGTTTTCCAGCCTTCAGGGGCGCTACAGAATCTGTCCATGTTCTTTGGGTTGCAAAAGGGACCCAGGAGGTAGACGTTAGGCAGAGGTTAGGCTTGGTGTAAGTGAAGGGAGTTGTGGCTGGTGGATAGCTGAGCATTTGTTGATTAAAACATGCTGTGGGTATGTGAAACAAAAACTGCCCGTGGGATCACTGCGATTCAGAATTCACAGAATTACAGATGGTTTTAGAAAAGAAAATTAGGGAAAAAAACTTCACAAACTGATAAATTTAAAAAGAACAGCGTGGGTACATCCATATAGGCTTCTGAGAGAGGGAGATTTACACCCACATACCAACAGGTATGCTTTCTTTTTCTGTACTACTGTGAAAAAACACATACTTGGTGGAAAAATCACAATTGCTGTTTCATTGTGTAACGTTAAAGTAGCAACAAGTTATTTCAAGTTAAGATTCACCTCAAACTTTGCTTTCCCTGGGAGGAAAAAACTTTTAAAAAGGTGAGTCTTGTTCTGAGTGTGACTCAGGTGTTCCTGCTTTTGCTTTGGTCCTGGTTTTCATCTGTGAGACATTATGTGAAAGATGAGACCATCGCTGTTTGGACAATAAATAACATTCTTGGGTTTATCCTGAGGCTTTTTAGAAATACTCTGAAATATAATAAAAATCATAGAATCAAAGAATGTATTAGGTTAGAAAGGACCTTCGAAGGTCATCTAGCCAAACGCCCCTGTAGTATGCAGGGACATCTTCACTAGATCAGGTTGCTCAGAGCCCCATCAAGCCTGACCTTGAGTATCTTGAGGGATGGGGCATTCACCACCTCTCTGGGCAACCTGTTCCACTGATCCACCACTCTCATATTGAAGAATCTTTTCCTAATATCCAACCAAAATCTGCCCTTTTCTAGTTTAAAACCATAACAATTGCGGCAGTTTTTCTACTGGCTTGGACTCACTCTGTATTGTCTTTGTACAGATGCTCTGTCTTTCTTCTCATAGACTGGGATGTATATGAGCCTTTCCAGGTTTTTGAATTCCATTTTGTCCTCCCAAGTAACAATTTGAAAAAGCAAAAGACCTAAATCACCAAAGTGGAGCTTTGCTTATCTCCAAGTCTTAGTTATACTGTGATGCCTGTATTGTTCCTTCCATAATTCTTCCATCCCTTTTAAGGTTGGATGGGCCTGAGACATGCCACTGGAAACAACTACCTAGTGGCATCTGTGATGATAGTTGTAGTTGAGATGGTGAGGTGCTTAAGTAATGTCTATCTCAAATTTTCAGGACGATATACCATAGAAATGGTATGTTATGTGGAAGTATAAATGATGCTGAGCCAGCTTACATATAATTCAATACATTGATGTTTCAGACTGACAGTATGAGGCTTCAGAGCTATTTATATTCCTGCCTGTTATTTCAGGCTGTCTCATCTCTGAAAAATACAGTATTAAATGCAACCCTGTTACAGGAGATGCTGTTGGTGGGAATGACTGACAGACTGGTGTGTTCTCACTTGTGCCTTTGAACAGGTGATGTGTTGCTGAACATCAACGGCATTGACTTGACTAACCTAAGTCACAGTGAGGCAGTGGCCATGCTGAAAGCTAGCGCTGCCTCTTCAGTAGTCGCCTTGAAAGCCCTGGAAGTCCAGATCATAGAAGAACAGCCCCAGGCTAACGAAGAACAATTGAGTACCGTCAGTGAAAATGAATATGATGCCAGTTGGTCACCGTCCTGGGTCATGTGGCTGGGACTTCCAAGGTACGGAGTTAATTGATAATTAGTTACCTGGTTTAAGGCAGGTCTGAGAGGTACAAAAGCAAAGGCCTTATTCACTGCATCACATCTGCCCTTATTTCTGCCTGACCGACCATCTCAGCTCTGTTTGATTGGGTGCTTAGGAAGAGGCCTGTAAACAGGAGCAATGTTTTTTTTTTAGGAAACTGGAAAGTGAGTTGACTTGGTTTATCCCTTCACAAGCAATAGTATTACCCACATGGATTCTTCTCACTGAACACAAGTCACCTTTTCTATTGCTTACTCATATCATAACTTCTTCTAGAACATGTAAAACGAGAGAGATAATTAATAAAAACACAAAGTATTTACCCACATGTCTTTTGGCTAATCCACTATCCAAATTTATTAAGCCAAATGTACAACTTCAGAATACTGGACCAGACTTGCCATTCTGACAGACTCTTGGCCCAGGTCTTTTGCACATGTACAAGCACAGAGTTACAAATCTTCCTTCATTCTTTTCAAGAACCCTCTGCCAAACACAAAAACTCTCCAAGATTTGCAGCGAGCGAGCTCCCCATGACTAATCTGTAGTCTGCTGGACATCACCATGTTTCCTTTCTAAGCTTCTGGCTTTCACTCTCTTTTATAAGCTCATTGTAGCATTGCTTGCTGTCGAAGAAGAGTAGCAAGTAAGTGTTGTTACTACTGCAGTGAATAGTGCTGTTAACTTCAGTCAGGGCGTGAGGGTTATTTCCCCTCCCTCTGATGGAGTTGCCAGGCTCGGGTCTGTAGTTTAAGCATAAATCCACAAGAACCAGGTGGATTGGTGTCAGAATTGCAGTTGAAGGTAACAGAACCACACACTGGCCCTCACACTTTTTCATTTTCAAAGGATTTCACACTTTTTCATTTATTTTTCTGAGTTTTACTAATTTTTCCTCCATCCAAGTATTAATGGGTTACCTAATCTCTATAAGCAGCTGTCAGTTTTGGTAAATGTACTTGCTTTCTATGCTTCAGCAGTGGTTTATTGCTTATTTACCACAGTGGTCCATAGATGTCTCCTGAAGTTACACCTTGCATTGGGCTGCTGTTCTTTAAAGGGATGTTCTACATCAGTAAAGAACTTGGTGTATTTTTTACCCAAATGTTAATTTTATGGGAATCTATCTATCTATCTATCTATCTATCTATCTATCTATCTATCTTCTTGTCTATCGATTTTTATTACAGTCTTCACTTCATTGGCAAGAGTTAATTTTCACTGGGGAGGATACAGTTATCGAAGCACAATCTGGATCATCTACATTCTGTGTAGTAGAACAGTTAATCACCGATATTTCCATTACTGGTGGTGCAGAAGTAGCAAAGATGAAGCATTGATTTTTAGATCTTTGCTTAAAGCAGAAAAAGCCTAAACTGGCTGGGGGTGGAAGAAAAACTCACTGCATTTTTTATTTGCAAGCTTAACAGGTCAGGTAACCATTGCCCACCCCCATTTTTGCCACCTGTGAGATCCCTAAAATGTCATTCTGTTACCATCTGTTTACAGAGTTAATGGTGTGAATTATTCTAGTACTGCATTATTTATATTAAAACATTTTTCCATCTCAAAATTCTGGGGTATTTTTGGGTGGTTTTTTTTTTTTTAATCAGATTGAATACTGTCTTCAAAATTACTCTTGAGAACAGAAGTCTAATCACCACCCTCCCCTCCTCTTCCACGCTTGGCACGGTGGCAGCGATGAGACAGCAGGTGTTGTGCCTACTATAGAAATACCTATATGTGGTATGTGCAACTTATTCTCTTGCTGTCCTGTGCTTCTGTTCCACAGCTGCCTACATAGCTGCCATGACGTAGTACTGCGGCGGAGCAATTTGGGGAGCTGGGGTTTCAGCATCGTCGGTGGCTACGAGGAGAACCACACAAACCAGCCTTTCTTCATTAAAACAATTGTTCTTGGAACTCCTGCATACTTCGATGGAAGATTAAAGTAAGCTAAAATAATATTAGTAATAATAATAATCAACACTTTTTAATAGTTACATGCCGCTGCAAGTAATTGCTTAAGGAAATATATGGAGCATCTTGTGCTGGGGGGGAATCACGCAGCCCAGCAGTGCTTTGCCTCCCTGATGAGTGTGTTGCAGAGAAGTACAGGGTGTTCCTGACGGAATAAGGGTGTCTGTCAGAGGCAGTGCTTGTTCTGGCACCTCTGTCATCTCCCATCCTCCTCCCCAGCTGCAGTGCTGATGTCACCTACTGTCTCCTTGTCCCTCCAGGCCAAGAGACATTGCAAAATGTATGCATGCAGAACTGGTTAGTTCGGAGTGCTTTTGCCTGCTTAGAAAACTGCCAAAAAATAGGGCTTCTGTAGAGCAGGGAGAGCTGCTTTATACTTTTACAGAGCCTTCTGAAGCCACTGCTGGAAACTCTGGTACTGAAGATGGTGCTGCTGCTGCTTTAATGGAAAGGCAAGGAAAAAAGATCTATGAAACAATCATTAAGGAACCAAGTCCCCATGTCCCTGAGAGCCATTAGTTGTCAGGAAAGAGACCAATAAATGAGGCAAGCTTAGTGAAGGCTCCTGAGATGGTGGGAGCTGGAGCACTTGCCCCACCAGGAGAAGGCTTCAGGGCAGCTAGCAGCCCCTTCCAGTACCTACAAGGAGATTATCAGGACAGCAGAGCCTGGACACAGCAGTGCAGGGCGAGAGGACAAGAGGTGTTGGGTGCAAGTTGAAAAGAGGTTGAGACTGATTTTAAGGGGAACCTGTTTCCCTGTGAGGATGGTCAGGGAGTGGCACGGTTGTGTGATCTCCGCCCTTGGAAACTTCTGAGACCTGACTGGGTCAAGCCCTGAGAGACATGGTCAGATCCCACAACTGACCTTGCTCTGAGCAGAAGGTGGGATTAGGGACTTCCTGAAGTCCCTTCTGACCTGAAAGATTACATGATTCTACTTACACATTATGCTCGGCTGCAACCCCCAGGTCTAGCAGGTGTATATGCGTCTTAGTTCAGAATTAGGGTTTACAATTGCTGTTAAACATTATCTTGTTTGTAAACTGTGTTGTTGTGAAGGTGGCAGTAAAGAATATTCATCTTAAAGTTTTACAATGTGATTTTTACATGTAGATTTACTTACAAAGTAACTTAAAGAAAATGTACTTCTGCCCAGAGCCTTGCCAGTAATTGATTTTTCAGCTCAATGACTAAATAAATAAATGAAAAAATAGCTTGGCTGAACACAGAATTAATTTTTTTTTTTGACAACTATGAAACAATTTGGATTAAATGAAAGATTTCAGTTCAACCCGAAGTAAATAATTTCAGATTGAGGAATTAATAACTGGAAACCTTGATACAAATTGAAATTCAAGCATCATTCCCAAGAAGAAGGGAAGAGTGGTTGTGGTCACACTTACCCCCTTGTAAGGAGTGGAAAAGATGTTCTTGTGTATTATGATACAATACTCTCTGTTCAAATGTGCTGTCCTACCATGAAAGTGGACTTAAAAGTGGGGCATCAACAAGGGAGAGAGCTTCTTAGAATCTGCACCATGAGTTATCCTGGGTCAAGGCTCTTTGAAGCTGTTCTGATTTGTTTGAATTGTGTAAATGTTTTGTTTAACTAGAGAGGAAGGAGGAAAATAACTTTGCAGTTCAAAAGTTAAGATGGTATTTTGCCTACATTATCTGTCCAGTATGATTTTATAGAAGCAGAAAGGCTGGGTGAGTGAGACCCCACTCAGTGAACCATAGCATTGTGTTTTGGGTGATGGGGTACCTTGGTTCCAGCAGAGGAGCGAATTTTAGTGAATATTTGACTGATGTTGGTCATGCTGCCTCTTCTTCCTTTGCTCTGCCATAGTGGAGGACACCAGAAAAGCTCAGGAAAAAAGGGTCTTTTTGCCATCCATTCTAGTGCCTGCAGTACATGGATGGATCAGTTTCAGGAAAAGTCCTGTTTGATTTCCAGAGTCACTTTAGATTGTTTTGGGGGGTGCCAAACACACACTCGAGTCACAGAGGAGCTGCTTGGAGTTGGAGCATGCTTGATATAGGAAGAACTTAGGTGCTTCTTTAAAGTTTCTCATGAGCTTGTAAAAAACTGAAACTTAACTTGATTTGATTAACCCTTTGAGGTCAATTTTCTCAAGCCTAGAAAAAAACATCCTCCCAAATTTCTATTCCCTGTTTCAAAACACAGAGATGCTACAGCTTCACAGTTGAACCATCTGCTGAGGGAGGTTTCAAGCCAAATGGATACATTTGACAAAATCGTAAGCCATCGGAAACAGGGTTCTCAGTTGGAGTGTGGTTGGTAACCACAAGCATCTTTACTTACACCTCCTACAGTAAAGGCGTGTTTGGTGTAAATGTGTTATAATCCACACAAACAAAGAGAAATGCTTCTGTCATGCACATGCAACCAGGCTGGTGAAGGGTCTGGAGAACAAACCTTACAAAGAGTGAGGGTTGTTTAGTCTGGAGGAGGCTGAGGGGAGACCTTATCCCTGCCTACAATTACCTGAAAGGAGGTTGTAGAGAGGCGGGTGATGGTCTCTTCTGCCAAGTGACAGGTGACAGGACAAGGGGAAATGGCCTCAAGCTGCACCAGGGCAGGTTCAGATTAGATGTTAGGAAGAAATTCTTCACCACAAGAGTTTTTGGCCTGTGGAACAGGAGGTGGTTGAGTCACCATCCCTGGATGTATTTAAAAAACGGGTAGATGAGGTGCTTGGGGATATGGTTTAGGAAAGAACAGACATGGTTGGACTCGATAATCTTCATGGTCTTTTCCAACCTAGTGATTCTGTGACTCATTATCTTCACTTGACTCCGTTAGATCTCACCACCTCTCTTTCCTCACATTTCCCTACAGGTCAGGTCTTAATGCAGTTCTATTTTTGTATTAGAATTAAAATGAAGTGATTTGGGATTTTCCTGGATGAGTTTCAGTAGTAAAACACACTAAAATGGAACCTTCGGCATTAGCCGAAGCCACACTTCCAACCCAATGGAAGCTGTCAGCACAGAGGTGAAGTGCTCTTTGTCCATGTGTAATAATTGCTACAGAGCAGTAACCATCATTTGGTGGTTTTGTTCTTCTTGTGTTTGTAGGTGTGGCGATATGATCGTTGCTGTAAACGGACTGTCTACGGTTGGAATGAGCCATTCTGCACTCGTTCCCATGCTGAAGGAGCAGAGGAACAAAGTAACTTTAACGGTGATTTGCTGGCCTGGAAGCCTCATATAGAGTTGGGAATCACTTCGGTTCAAGCAACTTCTTTTTCTAGATAGCTGGCACAAAAGTCTCCTCTGTCTTTTTTTCCCGTTGATACAGCTGGTTATAAGCAGGGCCAAAACTGCTGTATTTTCTCTTTTTTTTACAGGCCTTTCAGACTCACCCTGTGTATCTTTCCCTCCTGAAATAGCCCTTTCTGTTTGCTGTATCCATCTCTGATGCAAATATACACGAGCTCAGAGAGAAACTCTCACTCCACTCTGGCTGTCATTGAGCTTTCCCTGCCAGGCTGGTAGAGTTAGCAGAAGAACTTAGCTGTTCTGCTGGGTTTCTCTGCGCAGCCCCCGAGTTATACGTGGTATATAAACCTAACAGCCATGTGCCCGTTGTTCCACGCGGAGAGGACGTGTGTCAGTACCGCAGTGGCACATCTGTGTGCTGCTGGGAGTCAGACTCCGGTTCCAAAGGTACGGCTCTTCGCTTTGTAAGCCTTTTTTTAATTTGATTCGGTTATTTCAGACTGATTCAAGTAACCCACCTTGCTCAGCAGAAATCGTTTGGTCCCCCAGATTTTTCTTGCAGGTCATCAGTGTTCATAGAAAAGTAGGACAAAAGCCTGATATTACTGGAATTTTTATAAAGTGCAATAATTGGACTCTTTGTTAGGAAACTTTAATATATTACGGAGTTTATATCCTATAATGACAAGAAATATGGAAGTGGTTACTGTTGCAGTGCTGGCAAGGATACACGTGCCCGAGGTCGCCTCTGAGTGAATGGCTTGTGGTGTGAGACTTGGCTTAAAAATGAATGTTTTGCTATGTCGGAGAATTTTGATGAACGTTTTTACGATGATCATTTTTACCGTTTCTATTGTAGTTGTCAGCTCTCTTTATTGACGTGTGGAAACAATGCCACTTTGACTTGTACCTTCTAGAGGAGAGGCCGATTTCCAGGGGAAAAATTAGTGCAGGCTATTCAGAAACCATACGTTACGGTTTGCACGTGGGCAGGCTTAGAGGGAAGGCTCTTTGAATTCAAGCCCAACTGCAAAGTAAGCTGCAGAGTTCACTCTTCCTCTGTCACCTCCTGACAAATGTGCAAATGCCTTGACATGAAATGCTGGAACGATCTCTCTTACATTTCAGGATGTTTTGGTTGTTTTTTTATTCCTTTAAAGAGCTACCTGCTATTAAGTTGTCGGTAAGAGTAACACTGTTTATCTTGGATTGTATTTAGTAATTTTACAAGCCAACCTGTAACTTCTAGCCTTTGCCTTTGGTGGTATTTGTGGGCTGAGCACCCCTTTGTTTAAGAAAAGAGGGGTGGAGTGTGGAGGGGAACATGCTGACCTGGAGCAAACCCTGTGTGTTGTCAGTGTTCTGCATATTAGAAAAAGAGCTTCGTTTAGAAACCAGGTTCCCGACCTGAACTGATTTCACGAACGGCCTCCGTATTGTATTATGAATTACCTGAGAATGTATTTGAGGACCACGGCGTGTTTCGATTGGGAAGCATGAATTTTATTTTCCAGTGTGGCCGGTATAATATCGGGGCATATTATCGCATGTCACTAATTCCAGTAGCTTTGTTTTCAAAGGAAATAAAGTTATTCTTTTGCAGAAAAACCCACCCTAATAATTGTAAAAATCTCATACACATGAAGTGGTTTTATTCCTCTCTGTAATGTACGCTCTCCGTTTAATTTCATGATACTAAAATACAAAAGAATGTCCTCTACAGTATATTACTGTATTGAGAATCTTTGTTTCTGAAGCAAACACCAAACTTATTTGATACTCTGATGGAATTAAGGGCAGGTTTCCTCCCATCGCCAGATGCTGTTTTGCTCTCTACATTGCTCTTAATGCAGACTTTTTTGTAAAGTACACCTTAGTATAGGCTTTAGGGCAGTTTGGGACATATGTACTAGCTTTAATGGGTTTTATTTTTAAAGTTACACTTTTCATTCAAAGACCCTGCAATACCCAGATTTTTAGATTTTTTTTTTTTTTCTTTTATATGTATGTGTACCGAAAGCATGGGTTAGCTTAAGCAGTGCAGTTTTGTTTCTGTGTGCTGGTCAGGCTATAGCGATAAACCCTCTCAGAATTAATTCCCTCCCTGTATCTTTTTTTCCCTCTTTAGCTTGTAGCTGCATAGTTGGGTTTGGTTTTCCGTGCCTTCTGTTTTAAATTATTTCAAGTTTATTTTCTTTTCCAAATATTGATATCTAACTGTATGGTATTAATGAAGGATGAATGAAAATAAAAGTTCATTCTACTTATTGTAATAACTCAAAGTATTGTTGTGTTCTTTGTGTGGGTAGCTTGATGCAGACTCAGTTAGTAGATTGTTTTGTTTCCTGCTGTGATTTCACATAAATGACAATTGGTGAACGTACCGAAGGAGTCTGAGGGTGTGCTCATCTGGACAGGGACACCAGTGATTCCAGCATCGAGAGCTGTTTCTCAAGCAGAGGTAAGATCTGTGCCTAAAGGTACTTCACCACAAGCAACGTTTCCTCTTCCCCCCTCAACACCAGCTGGTACCGATCAGCTGGAGGATGTCTTCACAGCATAGATGTGATGCAAGGCGACAGTCTTGCTGGAAATATCCATTTTACAGCCAAACCTCGAGTCTTCTGGTAACCAATTCCCATCTCCATCTCCTGCAGGCAAGTATGTTCTATCTTTAGATGTCTATGAAGCTGGAATGAGTCTAAAAGCAATTAATTTCTTAAGATTTGCAGTAAAGTTGCCCAGAATCTGGATTCTTACTCCTTGCATTAGTTAGTGGGTTATGAGGAGATGAGTTTCTTTAAAACAGAAACACAGAAGAAAGCAGCCACATCTGCTGGTACGTTTTTAGCTCTTGTACTTCCCAGTAAGAGCCAGAGCATCAGAGTTTTAATTACAGACAGATTAATGAATTTACTGTCGCAGCTGGAGATGCACAGAGCTGTTTGTGTGAGGTGGTGGACCTCAACTTCTCTGCACTGGAGCTTCGTGGGAGAAACACCTTCCCAAACAACCCTAAGGGAATCTCCAGCAAAGAACGTAAACCATTTTGTTCTGCTTCACAGAGTGCCAGTGAAGCGGAATCTGAAGATGTTTGCAGCTCTTGACTTCCTGTTTAGAGTGAGGAACAACTGAGGGGAAAATTCAACATCACCAAAGAGTTAAGTGTTTATTTATTTGCAGATTCCCCAGTATCTGCAGTGGGTTATCAGGAAAATCAGACTTTGGTTCTCAGATATAATGTGCCCTGGGTGATAGCAAAAGCAAGGTGGGTTCCTTATAGTTATGAAACTTGACCATTGACTTCTGAGGCAACTTTAATGGATCATAAAAATTTATTAAGGAACTAAGGTAGGGGTTCTTGATGAGTTAAAAAACGAATATGCCAGGCAGAACAGCAGTGATGACAGATGTGCAGTTATGGCCACACATGTCTGATGCTACCTGGCCCAAGAAGATGTTGTAACATGGCAGGAAGGCCAGTGGACATCCTCATTCCTGTTGTATCAGACAACCTGTGGGCAAACTCTCTTAATCTGAAATGTGTCTTCCCCAACACACAGGAAAAGGAGAGACAGAAAATGATTTGTAGTGACCTCATCGCATATAACATAAATCTGTCCAGCTAGCAAAGAACTATTTTTAGATTACATGATTCTCAGAAGATGGAGAAGGCTTTGGACTTTATTCTTCTGGGACAATTCAAATAATATTTTTGTGCATAAGAAGGTTTCATTCTTGCTAAATGTTGATGCTGTCTTTGTTGCCTTGGATGGGTCCCCTGAATATTAGCAGCATGATATGGGTGCTGTGCCCTCGTCAGTGATGTGTTGTGATTGACTCTGTCATGAGCTCACTTCTGTTAGAATGACACAGAAAACTTCAGACAACTCGGAAATCAAAGAGGTCTTAGAGTCCAGTGAAAGGTGGGGAGCCTGTTCAGTGTCAGCCGTGGCAGTCGCTGTGCCCGCAGCTGTTTTTGTAGGAGCAGGAATGTGTTTGGGGGTTGTTTTTGCTGTTAAGTGATGCTGGTAAGGGCTGGCTGGAGGAATCTGTGGGCTGTAAGCACAGCCAAGCAGCAACAGCACAGCCTCAGCAGGGAGAGTCAGGTTTGTTTTGCCAAAGGGGGAAAGAGAGCCAGCAGCTCCCATCACAGGAAGGGGAGAAGGCTCTTCTGCACCTCTTGGGGATAAATACCACATCTAGGAGAGGCTGCTCCTCTTCACACTCCTTCCCAAGTTGTAGTAGTAGCTACCTTAAACCCTTCAACACGCCTCCCAGACCTTTCCTACCCTGCCTTAGCTGCAGCAATGAGCTGTTCAGACCATGGATCGGGTTAAGACAGAAGAGGCAGTAGTATCTGGGCCACCTGGCATCCTGCTGCAGCCCGACACAGTGGCAAATGCCAGCTTTGGCTACACCGGAGTCAGCGGTCATGCTCTTGGTGGTGACTCAGTCTTGGGTGTTTTGCAAGGAGGTGGTGGTCTGCAAAACAACCATCCCCAGCTCTTAAGATGCAGCTGCAAGGGTTCACATAAGCCATTTGGGAGCACTCTCTTAGCTCTGGTCTTGGAGCTAAGCTGGTCTAACACCAAGGATCCACAGTGCACAGTGTAACCTTCAGGGTTCATGAGCAGCTCAGCTTTACCCCTAAAGCAGAGTTCAGTGGTGGAAACCCACCGCTGCTTCAGCAACTGTGTGCGGTCTCACTAAGGCTCTTGTGCCATGCCAGTGTTGGCAGAGGGACAGCTGAAGGTGAAAGAGGTAAGTTTTAGGAAAGCAGAGCTCCTTCTTGAGGCTTTTACCTGTTTGTGGGCGAATCGCACTCCCTGCAGCACACTTCCTGAGCTCTGCCCTCAGACTGGAAATGAATTGTGTCCGAGCACTAAATGGCAACGGAAATTAGAGGTGGATGTGTTCTGTTGCATTAACAAGTTTACCATTGGGCTGGATGAGATGCATCACATAAGGGAGATGGTATCATAAGCAGTGAGAGATTTTAATTACAATGATGAATTTAATGCTATGGTGGGTTTTAGATGTAGCTGTGACATTAGCTACTTGTAGTGACTTCATTGCTTAGCAACCTCAGCACCAGGCAGTGAGACCCAAAATGCCTCTTTCTGCCCCTAGAGCGATGGGGGTTGAACCTTAACCAGCCCTGGGGCGAACCCGGACATGCACCGGTTGTCCATCCACAAGCCCTTTCCCGGGGAGCAGCTCCGCTAAAGCCAAACGGAGCTGGGTCTGCAGTTTGGACCCAGCCTCATGTGGTAATGAACAAAGTACGCGGTTAAGGAACAACCCGTTTGGTAGTTCCTTCCATCTGGGACAAACTGAAGTGCTGGTGGCTTTGCTCCCAGGCTTTGCTGTAAAGCGATTGTGGAAAGCTACAGAAGAGAAGCGTTTTAATCAGATTAGAGTAGATAAAGAGTATAACCCCTTGGTTATACAATTGAGCTTTCTAATCATATTAAACTTTAATACCAGCATCAGTGCCATATTGGAACAACAGGCGCAGAAAGCTACAGGCATAAAACATTTTACAGATCCTTAAACATTACCAAATGTCACCCACTGAAGTTAAAAGATGTTGTTGTGTCTGGGGAAATGTGCCAGCTTAGAAATTCCCAAACAACCCGGGCGCCCGATGACCTGCGCACATGTGCAGATTACATGCAGCACAGCTGAGGCAGGCCCTGACCTTTTGGGTTCCTACTTGTCTATTAATTAAATTGGTTCCCAAACAGCTACTTCGACCACCACCATCGCCCATCTTGGTCCTCATCCACTGAGTACACTTTGGTCTCTGCTCAGTTAAAGAGTCCTCTTGTCATAGAATCATAGAGTGTGTTAGGTTGGAAGGGACCTTTAAAGGTCCTCTAGTCCAACCCCCCTGCAGTGAGCAGGTCAGCTTGCTCAGAGCCCCACCAAGCCTGCAAGAGGTGACTCCACTATCAGAGCAACTCTGGAAGGAAACAGCGGCCGTAAGTTCTGCCGGTACGCCTCTGGGCTGCAGTGGCCTTGAGTCACAGCGGGCGGTCGTGGCTGTCCCTCCTTGAGTGAAATGCCCAAGCAGTAAGTCAAAGCCAAAAGTTTTCCTTTATTCTCTCCAGCTGGAGTTTTCCCTTCCCACAGACATGCTGGAGGTGCCACGTGGTTTGTTTTGGTTGAGCAGAGTCAAGGTGGCTGCAGCCCTCATCCTGTCCCAGGGTCCTGGTGCAGCCGTCCTGCTGCTGCTGCAGGTTTTCCTGTGCCCTCGGGGTGAAATTTTACTCAGACGAATGTTCTGCACCTCATGGAGTCTTAACCCTAAACTAAATAGCATTTATCCTCAGATTTTTCTTCCTAAGATTTCCATCATTTTTTCTGACCTTTTAGCGTGTTCCCTGCCTGCTGTCCTGCTGTGGCGGTGCTTGGCTGCTCCCCTACAACCCTTTAAGTGCTGCTTTTTCCAGCCCACTAAAGCTTCCTCCAGGCACAGGGACTCTCTGCATCATCCTCTGACAGGTACCTCACAGTCTGCAGCGTGGGGAGGCAGATGGGGTATTTTGGGTTGCCGTCGCGGACGGCACAATTGGTGCAGTGGATACAGCCTGGCACGGGGACAGATGCTGGGTTTGCTGCTCCCCACCGTGGAGGAAGCATCACAGATGTCATGGAGACATCCTCCACCTCCAGCACCCCACACGCTGCCTGAGCTGTGCAGCTCGGAGGTGCTGGAGGTGGGGGACATTCTAACAGCCCAGGAAGTCTGGCTCTTTGTGTTTCTTTGCAATTGATGCTGTGGTAATTATGCACCTTATGAAGATATGCGATGTAATCATACCCTTCTAAAAATGCCTTGGATTAAAAGCTTTTCCTGGGTCTTTAGGTGATGGGCATGCAATTACAGAAAATGAACTGCATTTTAGCTTTCCATTGAAATTAATAACAGTGGTTCTCCAGTTGACTCTGTGAGTAGTTAATGGAACAAACTGGATGCTTCACTACAATATGGGTTTTAAAGCTATCTGAGAGAGATTCTGCGTTTCAAATAGGAAAATAATTTACATGATGCAAAACCATTTTGTTTGCATCTCTGTGAAATAATGGCTCTGCATGGCTTTGAGATGTAACTGTTTATCAATAATGATTTCAGCGCGCTCTTCCGTCTCTCGCTGCTCTTGGGTGGAATGACCTGCAGAGAACTTCGGAAGAGGAAAAACAAGCCAAGGAATTAATGATGCAGGAAAGAGCTCCAGCCTGGCCTGGGCTGGGTTTTACCATAAACCTTGAAAAACAGATTTATGGGAGTTCATGTGGGGGCAGACAGCAAATATTCCAAGACTCGCTGAATGTCAGTTCCCTCTCCGACATCCCACAGGAAGGGGCACAGTAGCTCAGGTGCCACCTGCTGCGTCAGCCTCCGTCCGTAGCTCCGTGACGGAGCAGCAGAGGTGCCTCCAGCACATTATTTCTCAGGTTAGCAGGAAAGGGAGAGGTGCTTCTTTCCATGGTGCCTTTAGGATATGAATTGGGCTGAGGATGATGCAGAATCCAACTCTGCACCTCCAACAGTGAAACCAGTCCCTCTGCTCCTCTACACTGGGGATACTGGAGGTCCAGAGCAGGTTCTGACCATCTTTCTCATGGAATGGGTGTACCACAGGGCTGCCCTGTCTCCCACTGCCACCAGCCCTTCTCGCTTCTTCAGTGTCACAGTTCACCCAAGAAACATCTGAACACCTTTGACAGCAAGTCCACCCTAGCGGCAGCAGTGAGAAGCTGCTCCACCTTTCCGCTCACAGTTCATCTCCCATGAGCGAGAAGTTTCTCCTGGCACTGCCCAGTTGCAGGGGTGGATGCCGAAAGGAAGATAGCCATCAGCTCGTGCTGCTCTCCAGCACCTACTTTGCCCCTTGGAAACCTGTCCCTTTGTCCCTTACTCCTCTATGGACACCGTTTTGGCACCCACATTTTTATCTCCCACCCAGTGAACACCTTTGCACCGTGAAGCTAAAAGCAGTGCAGGCTGAAGCTCCATGGGGCTGGCACCAGTGCTGGAGCAGCTGGCTCCCTGGTTCTGGCTCATTCAGCAGGACAGAAAGAGCCCCAAGCCCACCCACCTCCAGCCCCAGAAGCCCTCTCAGGCTGTCTTCACCAGGGCACGTGCCTGGTTCTTGCACCCCCGCGCTGTGTCCAATCGAGGCATCCTGCTGTTGGTGCGTCAGTGTTGCCAGTTGTACTGCCTTTCCCCTGGGTGATGGCATCATCTCTGGGGGTTTCAGTACTCTCCCCAACATCAAAAATAGTTGTGTCTTCAGGGCTATCAGCTGTCCAGAGCAACCTGAACTGTACTCACAAGGAGATTCATGAAAGAAACATTTGCTCTTATGATTTTTTTCTCTCCCCAAAAGCATCTGCCAGAAATCTGGTGAGACACAGAATCACAGAACCACAAACTGGTTTGGGTGGTAAGGGCCCTCAGAGACCAGCCAGTCCCACACCCCTGCCATGGGCAGGGACACCCTCTACTAGCCCAGGTTGCCCAAAGCCCCATCCAACCTGGCCTTGGACACTGCCAGGGAGGGGGCAGCCACAGCTTCTCTGGGCAGCCTGTGACAGGGCGTCACCACCCTCACAGGGGAGAATTTCTTCCCAATATCTAATCCCAGTCTCTCCCCTTTATGGTTTGAGGCCATTCACATCAATCACAGAAAATACTTGTCATCAGCTCAGCCTCCTGGGACTCAGGCACTCACGGGGAAACATTCCCTACAGCAGTGGCTACACGTACCCCCTTGAGGTTGGATGGTACCAGCTTCCAGGGACATGCTCTGAAACCCCCAGCCTGGGCCCAGGACCACTTCCATTAGTGGTGCTTCCACATCAGCATCCTGCTTCTCAGCCCAGCTGGATGCAGTCAGGAACAACGGTGTGTAGCCAATCAAAACCTCAGGACAGGGAAATCATGAGGAATTTTCTACCATGCTTTATAGATAAAATATTTTTATGATCTATATATTATGCATTACCCATATAATTGCTCATATAATTAAGTACTTCTAGGTAACAAATTGCAGATACTCACCTCAAAGTCTGCAGCCTTTTGTGCCAGACTGAGTTTCACTTGCTTGTTTTCCTTCCTGACTCGCAGCTGCTCGAGGCACAGCTATAAATCAGTCATAGCGTCATCAAAAAAACAACCACATTTTATTTTTCTTTACTTCTTTCACTCCTAATTCGCCTTCTCCTCACCTTCTATGTAATCTATACCTTTCCAAACATACCAAGACATGGGAAGGTCTGAGCCCACCACCTTGGACCCGAACCACTGCCACCAGCTACAGCTGGGACAGGTTTTTCAACCCCAGGGCAGGTTTTGAAGGACTCCATCAGCCACGCTTCTCTCTACACTTAATTAATTTTATTTCCTTGCCTTACGAATTTAATTGGCAAGGAAGATAGGGAAGGGGTATTTTTTTATCAGGAGTAGAGTCAGTTGAGAAGCACGGCAGAAGCATGGCTGCTTCTGCACACCCATCTTCTGCGAGGCAACGGAAAACTTGCTCCGGTGTAACGAAGCAGTTGGTTGATTCTGATGATGAATAGAAATCCACATCTTTGCGTGTGTTGTGATCTCGTGGGCTACACAACTACACAACGCAGGGATTATCAACATGAGGTGGCTGTGCCAGTCTGACTTTACCTTAGTTTGTGCTGCATCCACGAACCACATGGTTTCACGCAGGAACCACAGAATCGTTTGGGTTGGAAAAAAGACCCTTGAGATCATTGAGTCCAACTGTAGACCCAACGCTCTTCAGGTAAGTCTGTTTTTCATGGCTGGAGCATCCAGGTGCCTGTTGTGTGAAACGCAACTGAGCCAAGAACTTGCTCGCTAAACAAACTTCTCTGTGCAGAGCCCCAAAGCAAATCAACCTTCCACACATGAAGGCCCTGGAAGAGGAGGTTGTGAGTGGAAGCGCTGACAGGACCCTCCTTAGAACCAGTCTGACGGCTGGCCCCAGCCGTTACGTCACTGCCTGACAGCATCAGGGGCTGTGGGCAGGCTGGGTCTTCCCAAGCACTGGCCATGGCTCGAGGTTAAGTCAAATGAAGTGAGTAAGGTGCAAGGCTCCTAGCTCGTTCTTTCATTATTATTTTACAGATGAACAGCCCCGTGTCCATCTTCCTTGTCTTAGGGTAAATATTTTATCAGCCATATCCTTCAGACTTTATGTTGCTCTGCCGCTGCCTCCCACTCGTGGCGAAGCCTGAGGGGCTGCTCACCTGGGCTTCAGAGCACTTTTTAACCCATTGTGTAGGTGGTGCTGCAGAAATGAAAAACCTCCTGACTTCACCACAGCGGCGGAAGGCTGAGCACAGAGAAGCATCTCTGCGATGCAGATTTCCCCTCCGTTTAGCTTGATTTTTCGTTGTCAAACAGATAAAAGCTAACGGGGGAGAGAAGAGCAAAGCTGGCATGTTGTGACAGACACTTGCAAACAACAGATAAAATGTGCCGATTCCAGCTTCAGCCAGGTGTGTCTGGCTGTCACGCTGTCAGGCTCTGGGAGCTTTGAATATCAGGTATTTTAATTATGACTGCTCAGTCGAGTCAATATATTTCTCAGTACAGGAGCAGTGACAGACAAAAAGGATTTTCTTAAAGCTCAGCGTGCACAGTGACATCCTCAGAATTTAAAAATAAGGCAAGCGTGGTATTAAAAGTAATGACTTTAAAGTCATGTACACAAGAAAGGAATGGCAAAACAGCCCTTCGGGGAGGCTGCGGGTAAGCTTCACCCCAAACTTCAGAAGGAACACAAGCTTTGGAAGCCCAGACAGACTTTGCGATGCATAATGGCGTTGCACTTCCATGCCTTATCACAGAACCACAGGCTGGTTTGGGTGGGGAGGGACCTCAGAGTCCATCCAGTCCCACACCCCTGCCATGGGCAGGGACACCCTCCACTAGCCCAGGTTGCCCAAAGCCCTGTCCAACCTGGCCTTGAACACTGCCAGTGAGGGGGCAGCCACAGCTTCTCTGGGCAACCTGTGCCAGGGCCTCACCACCCTCACAGGGGAGAATTTCACACAGAATCACAGAATGTCAGGAGTTGGAAGGCACCTTGAAAGATCATCTAGTCCAACCCCTCTGCCTGAGCAGGTTCTTCCTAATATCTCATCTAAACCTGCCCTCTGACCATTTGAAGCCATTACTCCTTGTTCTATCACTCCATGCCCTTACAAACAGTCACTCCCCAGCTTTCCTGTAGGCCCCTTCAGGTACTGGATGGCCACTATAAGGTCTCCATGGAGCCTTCTCTTCAGGCTGACCAAGCACAACTCTCTCTCAACTTGTCTTCATAAGAGAGGTGCTGCAGCCCCCTGATCATGCTCTCCCCTGGACTTGCTGCAACAGCTCCATGTCTTCCTGGAAATGCAACTCATATAATCATGCAGGCACCCAGGAGCTTCACGAGGGAGCAGGATTTCACCGGAGAGGTGTCTGTCCTGCCAGTGGTCTGTGTGTGAGGCATGAGGATAGAGACACCCTGCAGAGGCACAGATATCCGTCATGTTGATACCTAATGTTCATACCAGGGAGCTTGGGCTCTCTTTCTCCTTAATGGAGAGAAATTGGCACTTTTAGGCACTGTTCATCTCATCCTAATGTCGTTGTCTAAAATAAATCAGATGACTCACACTGCAGGCATAGCTTTCTCTTAAGTGAGTGGAGATAAGCAGCTGAGGTACCAACTTCTGCACAATAGTGCCTACAAGTAGGCACAATGATTTCGAGTTGAGCTTTGCAGGAGTTCTCCAAATAGGTCATGTGTGAAGTTCCTGATTTTCAGGCCGGTCAAAAAAATGTAAGCAATGAAGAACATTTCAGCTCCCCTCCTGGGATGCTGGTGGCTTTGGACACCATGAAGTACATAAGGTGAGATGTAAAGATGGGGCACTCAAGGAGTGAATGCTGAAGGAGGTCCATGCTGGAAGACCATCACCGTAAGCCAACTTTGAGGTGCTCTGAGCGATGCCAGATGGCATTAGGGCACTCATTTTTGGGGTCTTAAATCTAAGTGAGTTGGTCCCATTGTCATGCTGTCACAGCAATTCTGGGACATGGACTTCAAGTGTGGACATTTACATCAGGCATAAGCAGTGGCTGATTTTAACAAGTTAAACACAATGCATTGTTTGTCTCTCAGGCTGACTCGTGGTCTCTCAGCAGCGGGTTACCAGATGCACTTAAAGTGAAGAGATATCAGCTCCCACCTTGGAGATTTCCAAAAGCCATCTGGACATGGTCCTGGGCAAACAGCTCAAGGTGGCTTTGCTTGAGGAGGGGTGGGGTTGACCCAAATAAGCTCCGGAGGTCACTGTCAACCTCAGCCATTCTGTGATTCTGTGAATGCTAAAAATAATACAAAAATAAGACAAAAATTAAATAAATAATGTTCCTGAGGGACCTTTTCCTGAGAGGCTGCCCTGAGATTTGATACAATGGCAATTTCAGAATACATCCATCACTGAGGAGTGCTTTCCCTTCAAAGTTTGATCAAAACAACAGGCTCTAGTGGAAGCATTCCCACTGGCCTGCCAAGATCGACAGCTCACCGAGCGCTTTCCATCAGAAAAGGGGTGCCTGCAGGGTCATCCCTGCCCCCTCTGGTTGAGCAGGCGTTCATCACCATTCTCCAGCCAGGGCTGGGGCAAGGGCATCTTCCCCCCCAGACCAGAGGCCCCTCTCCCCCCTCCCGGCCTGCCCCTGCTCCACTGCCACATGCTGGGGACATGGCCGTGGTGTCAGGCATCCCTCCATAGTCAGCCTGTGGCAGCCACCAGCCTTGTGTCTCACTCTTCTCCTCGGTTCCATATATGCCGCGTACGTGCTGGCAAGGTATGGAGAGAGAACCCTTCCTGTCCCCATTCCCTTTCACTGCTCTGCATCTTTGCACCCGGAGGGGAAGAGGACGCCAATGTTGGTTAGATGCACAAGGAAGAAGAAAGAAAAGGAGAAGGCAGCAATTCTTCCCCAGTGGAAGCTCTCCTGTTTGTTCAGATCACTACCATATCAGCACACCCACATAAAAGTACTACTAATTTTAATACTTTCCCTGGCCTAATTAGGTTTAAATTGGGTAGAAAATGTTGTGCAAATAACTAGCCGTGCATAAAAATCCTCGGTGAAGTTTAAACAGGAGTGGCAGAAAACAGGGAAAATAGTTTTTATTAATGCATTTACACCTTCTTAGAATTTCCCTGAATCGTGTTTTACCTTGGCTATAAAAATGAAAACATTTAAATTTCTTTAAAATTACATTTGACTTAATTACAGCCAATCCCTAATACCAGCAAACAACCCATTTTACCTACTTTCCAGCATAAATAGCCACCAGCCTCATCATTTCATAAAGAGTTGTTTTTCTACATGATGTTCTCTATGTGCAGAATGTTAATAGCTACTATAGCTGAATATGAATAGGCTTTGTAGCTCCACTTGAAATATAGAAAAATGGCCCAGACATTAAAAAAGATAAAAGGGAAAAGGGCAGTAATGAATTTACAGGAAAATGAACATTAATGGCACTAGCATTACCTCATGTTCCACATAACAAATTATTGGAAATCTGTCAAGCACACCAAATTATCTACTCATCTGCTGTTGTGGGGCCCTTTGGAGCCATCCAAAACCAGCAAAAGCAAGACAATTTAAGCTAATTTTACTATTTATAACAATAGAGCAGACCATTAAGATAAATTAATGTCATTATCAAGTTTCTATGAAAATGACAAATACCGCTATTTCAAGCAGCTTTAGAAGCTGTTGACTATAATGAAATCTGCTGTACAGGTACTAAAAAGAAACACTCCAAGTAATTATTTTCTAGTAGCTTGTTTGTTTCCTTCACATTCATTTACTTTCACCACAATTAGTTCTGTACACAATATATGGTAACTAAACAGTCAACACTACGCAGCATTAGGACTAATTGGGCAATTACGATGCAGTTTTCAGCCTTTTAGGTCCTAAAGAGAGCCAGGAGTAAACATTTTAGAGGCAACAATAGCGGCACCGCATCGATTTGCGGGGTTGGAGTTTGAAGGAATACAAAGCAATGCGAGGAATAAAGCCAGGTAAAATGCTTTACACAGAACAGCCCCAAACGAGATGGGTTATTGAATGATCCGATTGCCGAGGCTCGGAGAGCGTGAGGCTGGACGAGGCCGGCAGAAGCCAGGCAGGGTTGGGATTTTGGAGCAGTCGGGTTCCCGGGGCAGGAGTGATGCTGGGATGTCAACACTGGCAGCCACCGTCCTCCGCCTCGGATTGGTACAGCTGCCTGACCACCAGCCAGAGTTACGCCTGGCTGGGGTGGCAACATGCGTGTTCTGCAGAGATTTATTGGTATTTCCTCAAAACTTCCTGGGCATTGTAACTCCAGGTGCTTCACACACGCATGTCACGTCCCCTGCAGGGCCTTCCTGAGCCCCAGCGCTGTGGTGTTGGGCAACAAATTCTGCAAAAAATGGAATTTCTTATTGCCAGTCTAGACTTTTCACTGTGGAAGACGAGAGACCAGAAGCTCCTGGTGCCCCCGTCTTTCCACCACTCAGGATTTGCTACATGAGGCCCAGAAGAGTACACTGCAAACACACCACTCAGCATGTGAATTCCAGCCCGAGTGCAGCGTCAGCTGCACTCACCACACACCGGGAGGCAGCAAGGGGAAGCTAGGTGGGGATGTCACACTTTCTCAAGCCACCAAGGAGCCCCTTCCTCACACAGAAGGCAAGAGGGGGACAAGGGGGTCTAGCATCTCTCTTTGAACTTGTTTTCGCTTCCCCCAAGTCTGTAGCTGCCAAGCTTTTACCTGCTCTGCATTTGGCATTTCATGCCAGCAACATAATGAAATAATTTGCATATCTGCACATAATTTCTAGGCAAGCATCTCCAACTTCCCTGTGAGGGCAATGAGGCACTGGCACAGGTTGCCCAGAGAAGCTGTGACTGCCCCCTCTCTGGCAGTGTCCAAGGCCAGGTTGGATGGGGCTTTGGGCAACCCAGGCTAGTGGGGGCTGTCCCCTCCCATGGCAGGGGTGGGGACAGGGCTCCCCACTCCCAGAACCACAGGGTGGTGTCTGGTCCAGGGGTAGGTGAGAAAGGTTCAGCCACTGGACACAAAGCCCCCTGCTTCCTCCTCATCCTCTCGGCCAGTCCCTGTCCTGCATCTGACCACGCCACCACAGCAGTATCTTCGTCTGGGTGCTGATCAATTCTGTGCTAATGATAATGAAAGGCAATTAGTCCCTAAAAGCATTATCACAACATTCATTGCATTTATGACGTTTTATTAGTAGCATCAGTCAGGGATTTTATCAAGCAGAGGTTTGCTTTTCCTTAATTAGACATTTATGAGAGAATATCAAATCTGGCAATCCATTTAGTATGTTATTACAGAATAAAGAGACTCCAGCTGAAATTCAGCTTTGGTTTACACACCTGAGCTTGCACTGAATTTAACAGGTGCTGGTCTATTTGCAGCAGTGGAAATATGGCTCAATGGCCTGACGATGGACTCATCAGTTTAGGGAAGGCTAAGCCCTGCTTGAAGATGCCTCCAAAGGCCAGAGATCCTCAGGTTGTCTGGGGCTGCAGGGGCAAGAGCAAAGGTCCCATGAGCTCTTGCATCAGGATGATTATGAAATGGGTTTCTACAGTAACCTGCTAAGGGAAGATTTACTAAACGCTGGAGCAGCCACTGGGGGACCTCTGCAAATCACAGCAATTATCCAGGCCCCCAAGAGAGGTGTAAAACCCACCCAGGTGAGCATGCTGGACCAGGTTACACTGTCCTATCTGGGCTGTGGCGGTTTTCTGATCCTGTTTTCCCACTGTTCATCAAAAGTGAGACGTTGTGGTTGGGCTGTGCCCCTGGCTCTGCCAAGGAAAATGGTGTCCATCACCTAAAAGCTCTCACAAGAGCAGCTAGAGCCCAGCAGCCAGCACATGGCAGGTCCATGGTGAGCTCTGTCACTCAGAGCCCATGGGACTTTTCACTTTGGTTTCTGCCTCATTATGGCCCTTCGTCCCTGTGCTTTGTCCTACACTTTCCATTATGTGTTCTGACTCTTGCAACACTCAATCTCTAAAAGGTGCTAAAAGGAATTTCTTAGATATTATTTTTAAAATTGATCCTCCTGAAAGGAGTGACAAGCCAGCTGCTTGTCCCTCAGCAAGCAGCTGTCAGCACTGCTGGGGCACTAAGCCGGTGCAGACAGGAGTCAGCTGGGTCTGGTCATCTTCTTGGTGGTTGGGAGAGCAGCACCTTGCCAGGTGACCCAGGGACTGGTGGAAGGCACAGGACAGCTGTCCATAAGCTGGACGTCTCAGTCTGCCAAGCCCTACAAAGAAGAAGCTTTTGGATCTCAGAGCCAAGTGCAGAGCAGTAGGGAAGGGACGGGGCAGTGGGGTTGTGTCCAAAGAGGGATGAGGAATTCAGAGAAAAAGTGCATAAACATGTCCCTTGTGTGTCTAAAGGGCTTTTGTGACCCCTGCACATCCAACCAGATGCCCTAATGCTGTATTCTCTTCTGGCCTTTGCAATTTTGGAATGGGTTCAATATTTAAGAAGTTACCAAAAAAAACCCCAAACCAAAACATTTAAAGACTCACAGAAAACACTGCTGTGAAAAACCTGAAGAGCTTATAAAGGAGATGAAGCTCTGACCTTGCTACAACTCGTATGAACTTGTTCTTCAGAGAGAAAACAGGGTTTGCAAAGGGACTGGATGACAGAGAAGAAACTCATGGTAGGAACTAAGGAATGAAGCTGTGGCCACACCTGTTCAGCTTGGAAAAGGAGTCTGGATCTCAGACAGACAAGGTGCTTAACCACCGAGACATGACGCCAAAGGTAACAGCTCTCCCCAGCTCGAGGCTGGATGCCTGTATTCCCACACGGGAGTAACTGGGCTCCAGACAGAGGTAAGCCAATGAAATGTAACAGCCAATGATGGACAGGCAGTCTGTCCACGCAATCTGAGGTTCTCTTTTTGCCCTTAAATACTGCAAATTTATGAGAAGGATCTGCAGGTGGAAGAGCTAGGTCAGCAGGGACCTCGACTGGGCACAAGCCACGGAGAAAAACGCTTAAATAGCAGAAATGTGTCTCATCTGCTGATTTTACTAGACTTTATCTCTGTAACTAAAACACACCTTGTGAAATTTCTGATAAACCAGGTCTTCTTGTGAGTTCCTCTCTGCACACAAGAGTGCAGTGGAGTCAGGGAGAGATATATCTTGAGAACCGGTTACATCTTTAAATACCAGCTCTTTCCACTCTGCTCTAAACAGACAAAGCCCCACAGATATCCACGCTTGTCTTTTTGCCTCTGATAAAGCTGTCTCAAGGTTAGCTCCGGGTTTGGCAGCAATGGACACGGTGAGCACCCTGGGTGTGGAATAGCAGACCCAGCCTGAAAGCCTCAGGTGCTCACCAGGCGACTGGCCCCACGTCTCAGCACATCAGCTGTCCCACCACTGGCCAGGCTTCTGGTGTTTCCTCAGTGAGGCTGTTCAGCATTTACTGTCTGTAATAGTGCTGAAATGTAACACTACTGCTGCAGGAAGAGACCCGAGAGAGGAAAGGAATGTGCTTTTTAGCTCCTTCAGCCCACATCTTGCCAACATTGTGTCAAGGAAAGGGACAGACGCACAGACAGAGGGTAGAAAAGCCACAGACACGCTGGTGAAGGTACAGAGACAGTAAGACAGAGTTTTTTCCCATTCCTTGATGCTTTCACAGGTGATGTACAGTGGCAGTGTTGCCATGGCTGGCTCTTCCCTCCTGCCCCTGCCTTTGCTGCCCCCCCAAAACCTCAATTCACTTGGTGGGTCCCTCTGACGTGGCACAAAGCAAACCACTAATTTCCTGTCAATCAAGTGACACTTTGCAACAGATTCCAACTTGAATAACCCAGGAAACCAAGTGGTCATCAGACTTTTTCAGAGTTTGGGTTTAAGTTTTCCCTGTATACCCCAGAATCACAACCTAGGTAGTGAAAAAGAAACCTCCTCCTCCTCCCACCCCCACAAGTATTCTTAATTTCCCCTTGCTAAGGGAGCATTACACAGAATCACAGAATCACAGAATATTAGGAGCTGGAAGAGACCTCAAAAGATCATCCAGACTAACCCCCCTGCCTGAGCAGGATTATCTAGACTAGATCATATAGGAACATGTCCAGATTGGCCTTGGATGTCTCCAAAGAAGGAGACTCCACAACCTCTCTGGGCAGCCTGTTCCAGTGATCTGTCACCCTCACAGTGAAAAAGTTCCTCCTTATGTTCAGATGGAACTTTCTATGCTCCAGTTTGGTACCATATCCCCTTGTTCTATCACTGGCCATCACTGAGAAGAGCCTGGATCCATCCTCCTGACATATGAGTGTGTTAAGATCAATAACACTGTTGGCAAAGTCTGCAAGCAGGCTCAGGCTTGCACGACGCATGGACTAGCACAGTAATTTAAGCAGTAGCAAAGCCAAACCTGAAGCGATCACCATATAGCTTCCTGAAAATGGGGGCTTGTGAGCACAGTGACATACACATTAGTGTCCAAACACGGCCAAACGGATCCTACTACATAGCTCTTGTCAGATAAATTCCATCAAATCTCTCCATTTTAAGAAATGGATGGATTGAAGAGCCCTTCTCTACCTGAAGAGCTCAGACAGCAGGAACCTGGCGCAGAGCTGATAGCCAGCTCTCTGCAGTGCTCAGCGACCTGCAGACACAATGCTAATGGCTGCTTCTTACATCTTTCTCCGGGATGGATGCTTAAACACAGCCCCTTTCCCAGGAAAACGGCTCTCAGCACAGGCTGTGCCAGGTTGTATGAGTGGCAGAGCTGCAGCCTCCTTAATTCTCTGGAAGCATCTCTCCTTTCCCCAGAAGAAATCCACTATTCCCTCCTGACCATGGGCAATAATGTGCTCCCTTCTATGGAAGCAACTAAAAATAACAACTAGCAAACAGAGTTTTCACCAGTGAATGGAGAAGTAATTACTGCCCCTGCACTGATGGAGGTTTTTAATCCCAGAAATGCTTCCTGCGCTCTTCACAGCCCACTCCGGAGAAGCCTCCTGAGAAGGCTGCAGAGGGTGGTCCAGAGGATGCAGTCCACAGTTGCTACTACTGTGAGTAGGTGCCCTTGGAAAGGCTTTTCCATGGAGCATATTTCATGACCGATGGAGGAGAGCAGGTTGCCTTTTCCTTCTAACATGGGCAGCGATGGGCTGTCTGAGCCTCCCCCCACTGCCCTGTTACATAAAGTTTCCATGGCCAAGCCATGCCCAGGATGCCTTTCACCCATGTTAGATGCCATCAGGGCTCTGCATCCCTTGGGGCTGGTGATGCTCTGTAGGATCACGTTGTGTCCACCTGGGTGCTCTCTTGGCCTGATGGACATCCAGGGGACCATTACACACACTGAACCTGCATGATTTACAGCCAGTGTGGAACAAAACACTTTGAGAAACTGGTCAAAGAGCCTCAGGGCAGTGCTGGGTGATGTGGGATGGCAAGACTAGGCCAAGTGCTGGGTCCTGCACTTTGGCCACAATCACCACAGGCAGCGCTACAGGCCTGGGGCAGAGTGGCTGGACACCTCCCTGGAGGAGAAGGACATGAGGAATTGGCTGAACATGAGCCCAGGTGGCCAAAAAGGCCAACGGCATCCTGGCCTGTGTCAGGAGTAGTGTGGCCAGCAAGAGTAGGGAAGGGATTGTCCCATTGCACTCAGCTCTGGTGAGGCCACACCTTCAGTGCTGGGTGCACTTTTGGGCCCCTCACTACAAGAAGTGTGTTCAGGTGCTGGAGCATGTCCAGAGAAGGGCATCGGAGCTGGTGAATTGTCTGGAGCACAAGTCCTATGAGGAGCAGCTGAGGGAGCTCTGGGGCTTTTTAGTCTGGAGAAAAGGAGGCTGAAGGGAGACCTTATTGCTGTCTGCAAGTACCTGCAAGGAGGGTGTAGAGAGGTGAGGATTGGCCTCTTCTCACAGCTAACAAGCGATAGGGTGAGAGGAAATGGTTACAAACTGCACCAGGGAGATTTAGGTTAGACATCAAGAAGAATTTCTTTACTGAAAGGGTTGTTGGGCATTGGACCAGGCTGCCCAGGGAAGTGGTGGAGTCACCATCCCTGGAGGAATTTAAAAGGTGTGTAGATGAGGTGCTGAAGGACATGATATAGTGGTCTGAGGACATGGTCTAGCGGTAGACTTGGTGGCGGTAGGTTCACGGTTGGACTGGATGATCTTAACAGTCTCTTCCAACCTTAACAATTCTATGATTCTATGATTCTGTGATTCTATGATCTAGACGTGGACTTGGTAGGGTTAGGCTGTGGTTGGACTCCATGATCTTTAAGGTCTCTTCCAACCTAAGTGATTCTGTGATTCTATGATTTGCAGCACCTTAAGGAAAGGACCTGGAGCAAAAATTGTCTGGAGATCCAGATTTATCATTTACTTGCATGTGGGGAGATGGCTCCTGCCATGCCAGAGTGGATCCTGACCTGCTGTCTCAGGGTGCAGAAGGACCTGCTGGTCCCTACCCCTCAGAGCCCTGGTGGCACACACAGTGGGGACAGTCCCCTTAGCAAGGTAGAAGGCTCAGAGACAATCATGGGCTGTTACCTTCCACAACATACCCATCACGTGTGCTGGGTACTCATGGTCTGGGCTGGAGCATGGACGTGGTTTGACCCACAGCAAGGAGAGAAAAGATGCACACACACAGCCAGCTGTCATGGAAACCTGCTAAGCAATGCTGACTTTGTTCCTGAGTCTCCTATCTTGGAAATGGCTTTTGGCTGCAGACCTGAGGGAATGGTGTCAGTACAAATGCGTTATCGTGACACCGTGGTGTTTCATGCACAACAGCGATGGAGGGCCCAATGAGTGACAACTCCCTGGAGAGTCAGATGTTGGGGGCAGCTAATGATTCATCTGCCTGTGTTTGGGTTCTTCCCTGGGCTCCAGGGTAGATACAGGGGCACACTGACACCCTACCAACATCACAATCCAGATGTTCACAACAGCAAACAGTCAGGCCCTCAGGCTGCTGCGGCAGCCTCAGAGACACCCACGCAGGGCACGAGTGTGTCCCTCGCTTTGTGCTGCCACCCCCACCATTAGGCACTAGGTTAATCAGGAGATGAAGCAAGCTCTCTGCCCCACCCACAGCCACCCAAACCACTCTGCAATACCTTGGTGGCCCTGCTGAGGCACCTTTCCTTGTTTTGCTGGAGCCTGACAGTGCCCCCTATGCCACCACTGCAAAGTCAATGCCACTGCTGACCATGGATATGGGGCCTGTGGTAGGACTGTGGGGGTCATGGAGAGCACATGGTGGTTCTTGGCCTCTATACATTTCACATATATCCGTACTGCGTACATTTCTACATTGCCAGTAACAAGGCGGCCAACCCCTATTCCCTCCCAACTCCATCTTCAGTATTTGCTTCTGTTCTCCGCGGCCTACCAATTGTACCAGCACTGTCAGTTGTGCAACACAGGCCGAGCCGGACCACCATACTTGAATCAAAAAAATAACCCACTGTTTGGCAAAGCTATTTTTCAGCTGCACCAGCTCAGGATGGTCACCAGCACAGGTGGGTGGGAGCGAAATGGCAGGGAAGAGCTGAGAGCAGTGGCTGGTGGAGAACTGTCTCCACATAGGGCTGTGGCTTTGAGGTGAGCAGTAATGCACCTCTGCCCTCTCCATCCTGCAGCACCTTCCTTTGCCCACATGGTATTGTGTTACATCTTGGCTCTGGAGCAACCATCTTCCAGCCACATTGTGGACCAGGTCAGGGCTCTTGGCTTCGCCTCAAAAAAAAAAAACCTGCAAAAAGTTTTTGTTGAACCAGTGGAGACGTCTGGTCACAATTTACAGCACAGGCCTAGTTCCTGCACAATTCAATGGGCGGTCTGACAAAGCACAGGCTGGAACAAGAGAAATGCCCTTTAGAGCAGCTGCTGAGACTTCTTCATATAGTAACACCACGGACAGGGACCCTCCTTTGACCTGCTGGCCATGCTCCTTTTAATGCAGCCCAGGATATGGTTGGGCTTCTGGGCTGTGATCATGCATTGTTGGCTCATGTCGAGCTTCTCAGACACCCAGACCCCCAAGTCTTTCTCTGCAGGCATGCTCTCTATCACTTCATCTCCCAGCCTGTATTGGTGACAAGGATTGCCCCAACACAGGTGCAGGACTTTGCACTTGGCCTTGTTGAACTTAGTGAAGTTCACATAGGCCCACTTCTCCAGCTTGTCCAGGTCCTTTTGGATGACATCTCATCTTTCCAGCATGTCAACTGCACCACTCAGCTTTGTGTCATCTGCAAACATGCTGAGGGGCCACTCAACCTTACTATCAATGTCATTGATGAAGATATTAAATAATATTGGTCCCAGTATTGTCCCTGAGGGACACCATTTGTCACAGATCTCCATCTGGACACCAAGCCATTGACGACTACTCTCCGGATGCAACATACATTGTCATACTTTCTTCTGTAATGAAGACTGAAGAGATAAACATGGAATATAAACTGTTGTGTGATGTTGCAGTCCATGCCCTTTATCTCCAAGCAAATTAAGCTCTATAAATAAAAAACAATAACAATGCTGCAAATTAAATTTTGAAAATGCTCACTCTGTCTGAGGAATGTAAAGAGTACAGATATATATTTTAATCCCTGAGACTACAAGTCTTTAAAGTCTGAGCAATGCTGTAGTTCGGACAAAAGCAGTGTGCCCCAGGGTCGGGTAAAATGGGGTGAACAGCATACAGCTGCTCAAGTCTGGCTTGGGGAAGTCTGGCTTGGGGTCTGTCCTAGTTCAGCAAGAGACACCGGTTATCACTGTGTGGGGGTGATCAAGGCTGTGTATTCTACACCCTCTATTCATTCCTCAAGAATAATGGACCATTTGCAACAGTTGTCCAGGAAGTCGTTAGCACCTTCACACTCAGCCTGAGGGGGCGTGGGTGCTAATGGGCCATCAATGGTCCAACCATACCCCATGACTCACAGTTAATTACCCATTGTGTGAGTCCCCGCCCTGGGGGAGGGACTGGGTGCTCCCTGAGGATATACAAACAGGGCTCAGAAGACCTTAAGTTTTTTTTNTTTTGGTGAATTGAAAGCAGGTTGTTCTCTTTGTGTCAGTGTTTGTATGGTAATATCTTTCATTAAATTGTAACTCTGACTTATAATCTCTCTTGTGGTGGGTCCATTTCTCCTGCCGGTTTACCTCTAAACCAGCACAGGGTCTTGCCTGGATGGGTGCACATGGAGTAGAGGGAGAATCGGAGAATATTTGCGGTTGGAAAAGACCTCCAAGGTCATCAAGTTCAACCATCTCTCCAATACCACTATGTCAACTAAAACATGTCCTGTCCCAATCCTGGAGGTGTTCAAGGCCAGGTTGGATGAGGCCCTGGGCAACCTTGTCTAGATCCAGGCCTGGAGGTTGGTGGCCCTACCTGTGACAGGAGCATTGGAATGCGATGATCCTTGGGGTCCCTTCCAACCCAGACCTGTCTATGATTCTGTGATTAATCTGAGTGCTATGTCTACATGTTTTTTTAACATCTCCAGGGATGGTGACTCCACCACCATCTCAGAGAAGAGCTAAAGCTCTTTCCTCAGTGGGGCTTTCTGCTCACATTGCTGTGCCCTTTCTGTTGAGAAATCATTGAGAAATCAGTCACCTTGACTGGGTGTGCCAGGGTGAGGGACTGCAACCCAGAGCCAATATCACACCCAGGTTGCTCACAGCACTCTCCAGACCGCACAGTTCATACATCACCTTTGCTGCCAGCCCTAAGGACACAGGCAAGCCATGACTAAATCACAAAGTGTCAGTTTGAATTAAACAGTAATTCACTTTTTTACAGCCTGTTAATAGCAAACCATTTCTAATTACAATAATTTGTGGTAATAAATGGCAATATCCGATTCATCTGTGAGAAAGGTAATTTGAGGGGACACAGCATGTCTTCATATGCAGGTGCATATGAGGGGCACAACATGTCTGAGGGGCACAATATGTCTTCATATGCAGGTGCTGCTCAAAGACATGACTTGGGTTGCACACGAAGACCACCACAGAATGTTAGTCCAACACGATCTTGTCCAGGACAGTTACAGAAGAACTTGCAACTGATGTAGATAGAAGTTTCGGACTTTGCACTAACAACTGGAAAGTGTAATTTAAAACCTGTATTGGGTTTTCTAGGGCCTTCTCCAGCCAAGCTCAGAAGCTCACCAAGGACTGAAACTCCATGGCTGCCTGGAAGGACACGCTGGCTCCATGGAGTGCCTTTTCATCTAATGTGGTGCCTCAGATGATTCATTTCCCATTTGCTTGCATCTTACCTTTGGGTATGATGAGGTCAGCAGGAGCTTTGCTTCACCCACCTTCATAAGTACTTTCTCCTCCAGGCACAAGGAACTTTGTACAGTTATTTTCTTCTTCTTTTATTTTGCTTCCAAAAAGGTCTCTCTCAGGTCGCTCATGAAGGCTTTTACAGAAATGGAGCTGTCATGAAAGATCCTCCTATGAGGATTAATAACTAATCTAAAGAGGTTAAAAGATGTGAAACAAAAGGTGGAAGAGATGAGGCAGTTTTTCACCATGAAGGAGATAACCACAAGGGAGCTGTGCTGGCCAACATTTTCAAAAGTGATTTGGACAAGGGGTGAATAGTGAGGTGACAAAGTTTGCCGATGTTGCAAAATTGTCAGGGTGTAACAATGACAACTGGCTATGAAGAGCTGCAGATGGATTTTATGCTGTGGAGTGACTTTGAGGATAAAATGGAAGATGAAATTCAACACTGATAAATGCTAAGTAATGTGCACAGGGGAAAACAATCCTAGCTGTCTGTGCTCAGTGATGGGCTCTAAATTAGCTATTATCACTGTGGAGGAGATCTTTGAATAGCTCTCCGTAACACCAGCTGATTACTCAGTGGTGGTCAGGAAGGTAAATATGATGTCAGGAGTTATTAGGACCAGAGGCAAATAGAAAACACCATTATGCCATAGTATGGACGTACTCAAACTTTGAATACTGTACGCAGCCCTGGTGTCCCTGCATTAAAAGCATGTGCCAGAGCTGACAAGCAGCGAGATACAGCTACTAAAGCTAAGGAATGGCTTTTACGGGAAGCGACCACAAATATGAGGACACTGAAGGTTACAAAAAAGAACAGATGAATGGTGGGCAGGAAGGCAGTGAGATGATAATTATTGACACTGAGAAAACAAAAGAGAAGGGCTCTTTGCTGCTTCTCAAAGAACACCTGTTTATTATTCTTTGAGAAATAGCAAGTTTTAAAAGAAACAAAAAAGTACTTGGCTACTTGAACTGTGGAAATCATTGTCTCAAGATACCCAGCAGAGGCACAGATGACTGAGATCTAATGTAGAGAGCTTAGACCCAAACAGCACAAGAAACAGATCAAGGCAATGCAACCTCTACTTGGACAAAACAGAAACATGTTTCCATGAGTATATAAGCAGGAGTGGATATACAAGCAGAAAAATATACAGAAATGCACACTAACACAACTATTGCTGAGCCAGAAGGGTACACCAAGGAAGAATCTCTCTTCTTGCTGCTTGTACATCTTTCTGTGACCGTCCATCACTAGTCACTGTCAGGTGCTGGTCTCTCCAAAGACCCACTCATATGTCCCTTTTTGGATCACTGTCACAGATGTCAAGCACTGCTCTCTGCCCTCGGGTCTCTGGATGGAGGTGATACTCATACCAGTACCTGGCACTGGGATGCTGGCAGCTGGATCGAGTCTTCAGAAAGAGAAGGTGGATTTGTATGTTCAAAGAACGGTGTCTGTGTGTAAATAAGAAAGGCACAGTAAAAAAATAATCCACAGTTTACACCGTTGCTTGCAAAATCCTGAAATCTGCTGGGATCTAATGGGCAAGAACATTGGTTCTCTGTCCTCATATTAAGACTGGGAACGTTGCATGACAAAATTAGGAAGTATCATTTTTACAGAGGCACTCTGACCATAAAAACTGGCAGACGTCCAGAGTGATCCCACAAGGATCAGCGCTTGTAGTCAAATGTTTTAACGTATGTCACACTCCTTAGCCTGTGTTACAACCAAAGGGAGGGCCCGATGCTCCCCTTTGCTTTTATGGCACAAAATAAACCTCTGATTGACAGGAGGCTCAGGCTTGCAGGAAAACACACATGAGACTCTGCTCTAATGACACTGCACGTTCATTCCTTTCTTGTGATTCAATGGACAGGTCTGGAAATGGTGAGTATATAAAAGGATGCACGTTTCCAAATTGTGGAGAAATGAATAATGCATTGGGAAGCAAACATAAGCATTATTTCTCTTCTAATCAGTATCATGAAGCATTTTACAAATTAACCACTTTCCCCAGACACTTACCGTATTAAGTAGCACTAGGCTGAGCCCCTATCAGGGTGGCCAGTGCTATCTGCATTTAGAAAATTGCCTATACATTTATTAAAGTGAAATTCACCCGTTAATTAATTCTGTCAGCATTTTCCCTGGAAACTCTCATTAGCACATTGAGCTAATTACTACAACTAGCAGCACTTGGGAGGGGTGGTGGTGGTGTATGTGCAGGGCGGCAGGGAGGGAAGGTTATTCTAACTTAATAACGTAAAGGTACCTCATTCTTAGATTGACATTAAAATCAGACTGAAAAAGTCAGTAAAACTTTGGAATGAGATAAACCTGTCATTTTATTTTTCCATCCATATTGGAGTCTTTGCTGTGGCAGGAAAAAAATACATTCAGAACATGACATAAAACTTCTGAATGTGATTAACCAGAGGGAATGAGATGTTCTTCTAGTTGGCCATTCCTACTTAACTCTGATGTTAAATGTATTTCAACCTAAGAAAAGGAAATTGCATTTGTCAAGCAACACTACTCAAGTCCTTTTCCACAGCTCTTCTCACTCAGAGTAGTTTCCTACTTGCTTGTAAGACAGTAGCACCCAAGACCCTGACTTGTCAGGACTTGAATGCCCCCCAGAGTTATCGTGACCTGCTTGCTTTCTCTAGGGTGAATATGGTAAGCTCTTGGCACACGAAACCCAACCAATTACATTAACATTGAGGTTTATACTAAAAAAAGACTTTCCTGATATGTCCCACAGGTTAGGAGTAGCCACACCATTGGGAGCTTGGTTCAGTTGACAGACATTCCTTTTTTATGCCATGGTAACTGTATGAACATCAAGTAAAAGGCAGTGAAAACTCCTGGGGGAGCCTGCTGGCTAACCTGACAAGTTAATACATGGAAAGAAAAATGGCAGCATAGAGAAATGAAATGACTTTTAAAGGTCTTCAAGTAGAGGGAGGCAAATACTAAATCCAGCAACCTTAGCTCCTCACTGAGTCACCTTATCAGAGCTCGCAGCTCCCTACATTGAGCACCTTGCAATTTTTTTTCTTCCTTTACAATCTCACCATATGTTGCAGGTTGATATAAAGGGGGAAAAAAACCCCAACCCAATAATTTAACAACTCTTCACCTTCATTGCACACTCACAGCATGAACGCAAGTACAGCCAATACTGCCCACGACCTCTCTCACAGTCAGTCCTCCAGCTGCACAATGGGAGCAGCCAGGGAGGGGAAGGACAACAGTTGGATTACAGGTAGTAAATTACAGCTGACAAATGGGTACATTATCCAGCTGACAACACCAGCACACCACAGAATGCCGCAGCAACACCCTCCCACATGGCCTTCCAGGGTCACTTGCAAGGAGGGTGGAATTTGAAAGTGTGACATGAAAGTAAGTATTGGTAATGTCTCAGGGACCCAACCGTCAGGATCGATGCATGTGCTGAAAACTACGTCAAGCTCTACTGGCCTGCACTGCCAAGGAGGAAGAATCAACTGCTGGTTGTTCTACTCCTATGTATACTACACAAGTATCAGAATCAAGGGTCTTCTCAAGATACAAGTGTGTCCTGTGCTCTGCACTGAGAAACTCTGTCTAAGGTCACTGTAATAAACATTCTACCCCAATTAAGCATGATTTTCTCTTTCTAATTTTACTGTAGTACAATCCTTGTAACTATAATTATCCAAAGTTCTAAGCAAAGATACACACAGGTACTCACCAATGAGCCCATCAGCAGTCCCAGTTCTTAAGCACTCTCCTGAATAGATAACTTCTCTCCAGCCTTTCATCTCTCCAAAGTCAGCAGGACAGTTCCCATGTGTAAAGCAGCTCTTACACACACACACACACACACACACACACACACACACACACACACACACACACACACACACCCTTCAGAATAACCAGACCTTAAGCAATGCTTTGTAACCCCCAAAACATCTTCTGTTTAACAAAGAATAGTAAAAACCATTCCATTTTTCAAAAAGATGAAAAATACTTTTAATGAAATTAGGTCCCCAACCTCCAATAGAGAGCTGGATTATTTCAACCTGCTAGGGTTTTTACTCGGCCTTTTTGCAATATCCTTCCTTGCCTTCTAATCCTGATAGATGTCAGCTGTATTACTCGAGCAACAAATAGATTCTCCTGTGGCTGAAATAATTGTACAAACAGGGATGCTAACGTACTCCCTTTAGCTGATTAGTATCAAGTTGTAGAGACAGTGAGATAAGCTTTTACTTGTCTTATAATTTCTATTAGTTTCTACTTCTCCTCTTGCCCCCATCTCTATGTAAAGATACTCTGGCAGAGAAAAAAAAAAAAGAACAATATTCAAAACAATTCTGGTATTGAAAGATGAAAAGAAATAAAATCAAAGGAAAAACTTAATCTATGTCATTCATGCCAGATGGCTGCTTATTTAAGTAATCAAGTTAAGCAAGATGCATTTAGGACTATCTTGTTTAATTTGATTATTTAAATGAATAAACTGCCTTTAAGGCAGAGGTTTGTGCAGATATAATCAGGTTGTATTCAACTCTGACTCATATTTGCTGATTTTGATATGGTTAGATCCAAAATAAATTAGTTCATCGTTTCTGCATGTGACTAAACTGTTTTGCTTCCATGAGGAATGTTTTGGAGCAGATGAGAATTACCCCAACGCACCAACTGACATTATGCTAATGCCTAGCAGATTAATGCTCTAGCAAATTTGCATATAATGAACATGGGCCATAACCCTTTGTTGAAGTGCACATCCCTGGGTGCCTGCCCGAGATAATGGGCCCTTTCCATATCAACAGGGAACCGAAAAGGGAGGAGAAGAAGGTTCTGTAATTCCCTTTTTATGTGTTCAATGAAACTACCACCATAACTGCAGAAGTATTGAGTAGTTACAGATACAGGAGTGATTATGCAAATGACATTGTGTAATTTTAGTGACTGAACTAACACTACCCTAAAACTCTGCATTTGTTTGGTCTACTCATACAGACTTCCAACAAGGATAAGTGCTTATATGGGTCAATAAACAATGTTGTTCTGCCCTTTTTCCTGGCAAACTTTGGGAGTGATGGTTATTTAGCGCTCATCCAAAACATTTTTTCAATGAAACTGTTTTAATGGAAAGCTTTGATTTCAAACTGAACAGCTTTTCAATTTTACTGAAATTTAGCCTGGACAGAAATCCCAGCCTGGAGAGAGCAATGAAGGTATGGAGCACCCCAGGGCATTTCCATATCAAAGCATTTGGGCCTATAACTTGACAAAATCTTTTTTAAAAGCCAAGGAAAGAAAAAACCCCACACAGCTTTGTTCACTGTACAGGAAATATCTTGATTGCAAACCAAAAGCTAATAAATTGAATTGAAATATCCAAATTTGGAATTTTTCTATGCTTTTCCTTTTTTTTTTCCTGCAGTCAATTTGTAAATGGTTGGGGAGGACTGCGTGGGAACATGGAAAACTACACTCACATACCTCGCCTAGAGTGATGTGAGAGGACGAATTTTGCTATGAAGCTGATGGAGAAGACTCGAACCTGCCTTTCCTTCCTCTTGAGCCAGGATCTCAGAGCAAAGCCCTTGGCTTCAATGAAATGCTACTATTTTCCCAAAATTTGATTTTATTTTAAATATTCTAAAGGATCTACAATTACTTATTTTAAAATAAGAGAAGGAATCAGAGAGAGCCTCTATTATATTTACTCATACTTGTTACATTCACTCTATATAAATTACTTTGCTTAGCTCATGACTGTTTTTTAGATATAATTAGAAGAATCCATTTACCTTTTAGACCATCTGTTAATTATATTTCAAGCCGACAAAGTGCAGTTGTTTTTCATTGCCCACATATGTAACTGTAAAAGCAAAGCAAACGTTACTGTTCTAACATGGCATTCCTCTCCAAAGTTTACAAAAGCAGGGTGAGCTCATGGAAAATGAACCACTAAATAAAGAACCAACTGGCCTGGTTTCCAGGATTGTTTTTAACTTTTTCCCTTTTTTGGACACTTAAGAAAAGATACTGCAATTTTTCCCACTTTATTTTTACCCAGACATGAAATAGCCAACAATAACTCTTATCTTTCTCAGTGGAGTGTTGAAACATGTTGGTTCAGATGAATAAGTATGAGATTTTGGTGTTAAAAAAAAAAATAGATCCAGTTCTGTTGCTCCATTTCCTTGTAAACAGGCGAATGAACGAGAAAGTTTGTGTATGTTAATTCCCTTGCTTGTTAGGACCAAGCATGAACTTTATACTACCTTGAATATGGGGAAACAATATAAAGCTGAAGATTAATAAATTAAGACTTTTTTTAAGAAGTTCCTATTATGGTAAATAATACTTACAGAACTTCTCATTGACACAATTTTCTGAATTATTTTTCCTTTGGCAAATTTAAATAGAATAAATATATGTGAGCTTTTACAGCATGAATAAATTCTGCTCATTCCTTCTAATAGCACCTATGTTTGTGAGTTATTGTAGGATCACAGAATGGTTTAGGTTGGAAGAGACCTCAAAGATCACCTAGTTTCAATCCCCTGCCATGGGCAGGGACACCCTCCACTAGCCCAGGTTGCCAAAAGCCCCGTCCAACCTGGCCTTGAACACTGCCACAGAGGGGGCAGCTACAGCTTGTAGTACTGCAGCATGTCCAGAGAAGGACGAAGAAGCTGGTGAAGAGCCTGGAACATGAATCTTATGAGAAGTGGCTGAGGGAACTGGGACTGTTTAGTGTGGAGAAGAGGAGGCTGAGAGGAAACCTTATAGCTCTCTACAACTAACCAAAAGGAAGTTGTGGGGGTCAGCCTCTTCTCACAGATAATCAGTGACAGGACAAGAGGGAACACCCCTTAGTCTGTCTCCTCAGGACTGCTCTCAATCCATTCTCTGCCTAGACTACAGCTGTGCTTGGGCTTGTCCCCACCCATGTGCAGGATCTTGCACTTGACCTTGATGAACTTCAAGCAGGTCACATGGGCCCACCTCTTAAGCCTGTCAAGGTCCCTCTGGTTGGCATCCCTTCCCTCCAGTGTATTGACCACACCACACAGCTTGGTGTTGCCAGCAAACCTGCTGAGGGTGCACTTGATCCATGTCACCAGCAAAGATGTTAAACAGAGCTGGTCCCAGTACTGACCCCTGAGGAATGGCACTCTGATTTTACCTGAATATAGGAATAAATAATTTTACTTCTGAGTACAAGCCTATGTGTTACTGCAGAGCTTGTTTCTGAATTTCTTACTGAAATGATTACCTCCTACTGCTTGTTATAGAAAAAAAAAAAAAAGACTCATTTCTTGTGACTCTATCATCCATGTTTAATTTATGTAAATAACTTATGGTCTGATACCATACTGAAACATACTGGCATATGAATCCAAATAAATACGTAAATTGCCTGGAATTTAAAGATGTCTCAACACAATTAAAGTGCTTTAAAATTATTAACAAATAAATTCTCAACTTTCTCCTCACATACAAATTAGTTCCTTATATCTAAAACTGACTGAGATTATAGGACTGCAAATGCTTCTTAGAAAATGTATCATTAAGGGCACCAGCCCTTCACTGAAGTACAAAAGGGCAGAACCTGAAAATTCACTTAGGTCCTGTTGATTCCTAAAGTGATTCACAGATAGAGTTGCTTTGGTTTGTTTTTTTTTTTTTTCCACACAAGTTCAGGTCATAATCCATAATTCTTGGCATGCCATTGGGGTAGATGACACCCTGAGGCCCCTTCCAACCTGAACTATTCTCCAATACTACATTTCTATCACAAAGTAGTAAATTGTCTTTGACAGCCATTCCTTCTGGGGTCAAAAACTTGTTCTTGTAACTCTATAGCATGTGGAGGGGTATCAGAAGGGAAAAAGGCGAGGGAGACTATGGAGTTATACATGAGGTACATAATGCACTGCAGGGTGTGGAAGTCACCGTGCACTAAGTGCACAATTTACACGGGATGCAGAAAGCTGTCCTTGCTGTGAGAGGTTTGTCACAGATGATCTCTGAGAAAACATCTGATATAAAGACAAAAGTCAGAGAGCATTGTAGGAATGTGTGAAACGGAAAACTGTGGATGAGGGTTTTTCCATATGCACCTCCTGGAAGAATCCGTCCTGAATTCCAGTTGGGACAGGTGAAGCTGCAAGGGCAGATATGGATTGGTGTGAATGCTTTGTTGCTGTAGATTTTTATATTTTTTTCTGAAGGTATTATTTTTTAAACATATTGACCTCTTAGACTGCTAGAGGGGCATCTACAGGGAAAGCTGATCTTAGAGAACATGCCAAATTTTGGTGAGATCATAGAGCAGAACCAGTAACCCTGACAGTGTCCCACATCCTTATGGAGATAAAATAGACCAGATGAACATGAACTGCACAGACACAGAACACCAAAGCTAAGGAAAAAATACCAAAAGTAAGAGACATAAGAATATAGCATGAATAAGATATATAGCAGCACATTATTTTGTAACTCAGTTTGACAAAAACTAGACACAGTGAAGTACTGAATCTACTGCTGAGGTTTCAGGAAGAAAAAATACATTACCAATAATTCATAAAGCAGTAAATACTATAAATCATTATTTTCTGACAACTTGGAGATCATAATTGATGTTTCTTTCATGCTCAAAATGCTATACAAAAAGCAGAGAACTGTTCAGTAGGCAGGAACGCTCAGTCTTTTGAAGGACTTTTATTAAGGTTATCATTGAAGCCCTGAGATAACAGGAGAGTTCTAGTGAAGTGCTCGGCATGGTATTTCTCTATTATTTATTCAGATTAGAGCAGTGCCTAACCGAGAGCATGGCTCCATTGTGCTGGGCATGGTCCAGACATAATTACAGAAAGACCCTGCAAGGAAAGAAGAGAGAGAGATTCTAAGTGGGCAAAAAGATGAGAGAAGCGTGGAGATGAAGGTAGTTACCCAAGGTCATAGGGCATGCCAGTGGCAGCACTGCAATCAAAACTCACATCTCCTGACTCCCAAGTCAAGAATCACCCAGCCAACACACACATGTGGTAGGTGAAATTCAATGCCGTACGGATCCAGGGCTCTTGGAGCTGCTCTCGCTCTTCGTGGCGGTTCCCAAGCCACAATCAGTGACTTGTAACAATCGAATAACCTTGCTTTGACATGTCTGCAGCCATCACCCACACAATTCACTTTGCAACTCTTCTCCCCAAGCTTCCACTTGGCCTAGGCTGTTTGATGCCTGCTGCCTTTGTGAAGCTTTTGAAATGAATCCTTTAATGCCTGTAAGAGTAGCTCAGAAGGGAAAAAAATGTCAGTTTTACATTTTTAAGAACATGCTCTTATTCTCCTCACAGATGAGTTTTGGTGGCAGCTCGTGAGTAGAATAGTAAGTGGGAGGTTTTGTTGGGTTTTTCCAGGCCACTCTGCCTGGGCTGTGGAGAGACATACTTTTTCTCATTCTTTTTTTTCTGCAGTTAGGCCATAGGAAGTCACCTGCTCAGAGGAGGCTGCCCCACTGTGTGTGTGAACTAAAGACAGAAGATATATAGCCCTCATCCATTTGAACTGGTCTGTGCAGGGTCTCTGGTCCCCAGAGATGGGGAAAACACATGGGGGTGTGTTTTCCCCATCTCTGGGGACCAAGATGACCCTGCATGTCTTCTCCTACTCGCCCCGTCTAGTCCTTTGCCAGTTAAGTGTCTATATAAATGCGTGTCAATACAACATGCTGGTACAAATACTCCTATCCATGAGCTGGACAGAGCTGGACAGACTTTCTTCAGATGTGCTAGCCATCCCATAGAGAAAATTTAGTCTACAAAAAAGAAGAGCTCATATTAACGGCTCTCAAAAAGAACCCTTCCAGAAGAGTCAAAGTGATGATGTGCATCTCAAAGGACTAACCTGGCCTTCTGGAGAGCAAAATCAGCTCTCAGTCATACAGCTGGGAACCCAGCACAAATCTGCGTTAATACCACAGCAAGTCGGGTCGGAGTCTCAAGCCTTGGCCACGCAGACTGCAGTGCCTACAAAAATCAGATGAAATTTCTCCTGTAAACAAACAAACGTTGTCCCATGAGCACGGAAATGACTGATGCTCAAATTGTCAAGGTTTGTGTTGTCTCTCTGTTGCCACTGTAATAATTGCCACTGTTATTCCAATCTATTATAACAGAATTACAGTACCAAATATCAAAATTAAAGATACCAATATTCCTCCAGCAGGTCCCCTAAGCCTCTTGTCTGCCCTCGAAATGTCCTTGTTTTTTCTCCCATCTTTAAACTCCCCACTGCAGTGCTAGCTCAGCCTTCAGCATCACCTACGCATTCACTGTTTGGTCAAATGGGTGAGCTCTTTTGCCAGAGGCAGAACATTAATTTGGGGGTGTCTCTGCTGTCTAACCACTGTTTTTCATAAAACTTGTTATGAATATATAAATATTTGTAGTTATTACACATGTACAGTATGTTTGAGGCCTCTATCTCTTGGCTGAACTGCGCTGAATATCCAAGAGATTAAAACTGTGCCAAGAGAACCTGCAGAAAGACAGATGGATAGGAACACAGGATGATCATATAAGCCTTTTTTTTCATTAAAAAAAAGGTAAAAGAAAAAAAAACCCAAACATTTCCAAAATTAATAGTTTTTACTTATGAATTATCACCAGATTTAATTACCGCTTTCGCATCTGAGTCCTTTACTTTGTATCACGATAAAACAAAAAAAAACAAAGCAGTAATTTTATTGATTAATTCTGAAGAAAAGACTGACAGAAGATGAGTTTCTGGATATAAATATGAAAAAACCTACTGAACTTTATTTTTTAATTATTTTTCATCAGTAATTTTCAGAAAGATTTCAACTTTCCTCATCTTTGCATTCCAACAAGCTGAACAGAAACCTCACATTGCAGTTACCCCACTGAGTTCATTTTGTAGCTTGTGATTCTTCACTAAACTGGTAGAAAAAAAACCCAAGCCTAGAACCCCTAGCATCATGCTTTATATGCTAAAAAGTCTCAAAGGGAGATGATGAAGATGGTTGTTAAGGGTATTTGACTTTGATCGTCTTTAGACAGGGATTAAAAAAAGAAAATACGATTATCTTGGGAAAAATGCATACAAGACCAGTTTGATTGTAGAGCTGCTGATAAAACACTACACTTGGCAAGTTACATTGCAGGGGGGTGTGTGGGGTGTGGGGGTGTGGGGAACAGCTTCTCTGTCCGTAATGTGTATTTTTTTTAACATTTACAAATTATTTTTGACTTGGCCACGCAGGGAGCCTACTTTCAACCCTCAATTTGAAAATCATGGAGGCTTTATAAAGTCTTCCACCTGCATCTCTTTTTTGCATCACGGTTCTTTATCCTCTAAAGGATGAAAACCCTGGCATATAAAAACTTTGTTAAGCTGTCACTATCAATAGAGGGAAAAAAAAATAATGGTTGACAAAGAAGAAACAAATTGCATCTTCGAATAAGTTTCCTTCATGCTCTTGTTAAAAGCTATAACCTCTGATGTTAACTAAATTTAACCCATTCTGACCCTTGAGGTGGCCCTTAACCTCTTCTTTATTCTGCTTCCTGTGGTTACTGAAGAAAACTGGCCCAGCCATTGGAAAAGCGCTCTCTGTTGCACACAAAGCCCCAGCCTCGCTGCTAGTCTGTCAGGAGGGATAGAATAGACGGCGAGGTCAGCACCTGTGCTGAGAAGCAGGTGACAGGGAACTGCTTGGACCATTCTAGGGCAAGTTGTAATAGTTTCTACCCTTTAAATATCACACTGTAGTTTCGGGTATTCAAGGCAGCGAAGTTCACGTTTTCTTTGTGAATGCAGACTTTAAACAAATTAATCTATTGCTGTTCAACTGACTGTAAAATTAGTAGATTTACTGTTGCAAAAAAAAAAAAAAAAAGAAAAAAAAAGAGAGCTTTCACTTCCACTTTAATAAGGTCACGGATGTGTCCTAGGCTGCCAACAAAAGCAGCTTTTAAAATCTTCGCAGCTGAACCCAGCAACTTCCAAAGGCTGCAGAACAATGTCTTAGATGTACAGTGGAAACCCCTCTCCCTACAGTCAAGATGTAAAACTAGACAGTTAAAAAACTTTCTGCGCTGGGAAGTTTTAACTTTAATTGTGTCTCACCCCAGGGACCCACAGGCTTGCTTTATGATTAACATTTTAATAAATTCAGTCAGCCTTGTTCATTGGGGAGCAGAATCAGTTCTTTGCTGGGATTTGGTAAATCAGCCCGTGCAATTTAATGGCAGAGAAAGCCTCGTCAAAAGATGTGTTTTAATTCATGTAATAGAGACAGATCTCAGAAACCAAACAAAACTGTAGCTGTTTCAACAAGCTGTGCCTGTGTATTCCGTGCAGGGCATCAGTTAGCACTTACCACTCGGCAGAATTTTTGGGCTTGCTTTAATGCTTTGCTGTCTCTTGTTAGAAGAAAATAGAGAAGTGTGTGTGGGAGGTAACTTTCAAAAGCTGAGGGTGGAAAAGGAGCAAAGCTACTGCAGAATCCAGGAATCTGGACCTACTACGTATACAGAATTTCCGTGTCCTCTCAAAAAGTGTTTACTCTGACATGTTCCGCTGCCACATGGCAATGCTCAGCGCAGCACAAGGGAGCTTTTCATCCAAAATTACATGTGAAAGTCTTTTATAAACACTGAGAGGGAAATGAATCAGAAGGAGTGTGTAGGGGAGGCTACAGTCCCTCTCTGAATCAGGGGCGGCCATGGCTCTAACTAGCAGGCGGCTGGAGGAGAGCCGTGGACAGCTGCTCTGTGCTAAGAGCAGGGGTGGGGAGGAGAAAGTGACTCTAAGTCTTCCCCAAAGTTTCCACACCAAAATGCCCGGCAAAGGAGAGAACTACACAGGAAATCCTTCTAGAACTGAGGGGCCCAGAACTGGATGCAATACTCCAGGTGAAGTCTCACCAGGGCAGAGTAGAGGGGGAGAAGGACCTCTCTTGACCTACTAGACACCCCCCCTTCTAATACACCCCAGGACGCCATTGGCCTTCTTGGCCACGAGGGCACATTGCTGGCTCATGGTCATCCTGCTGTATACCAGGAAACCCAGGTTCCTCTCACCTGCACTGCTCTCCAACAGGCCAGTCCCCAACCTATACTGGTACCTGGGGTTGTTCCTCCCCAGATGCAAGACCCTACACTTGCCCTTGTTAAATATCATCCAATTTCTCCCTTCCCAGCTCTCCAGCCTGTCTAAATCTTGATGAATGGCAGCACAACCTTCT
>VXBZ01010992.1:213410-229630 GCA_013399135.1 Heliornis fulica | reverse complement strand
ATCACCTTTCCCAGGATGGAAGTGAGGCTGACTGGTCTGTAGTTACCCAGGTCCTCCTTCTTGCCCTTTTTAAAGACCAGAGTGACATTTGCCTTTCTCCAGTCCTCGGGCACCTCTGCCATTTCCCAGGATTTCTGAAAGATGATGGACAGTGGCCTAGCAATGACTCCTGCCAGTTCCCTCAGCATCCTCGGGTGCATCCCATCAGGAACCCATAGATTTATCGATGTCCTGACAGCTTAACTGGTCCCTGATCCAGTCCTCATCACTCGAGGCACACTCCTCATTTATCCTGGCTTCCTCTGGGACTTCATCCATCTGGCTCCATCTCCATGCAAAGAAGGCATTCAGTAACTCTGCCTTCATACTGTCCTCAGTCACCAGGGCACCCTCCTCATTCATCAGCTGGCCTACATTGCCTCTAGTGTTAGTTTTGTTCGCCCTATATTTGAAGAAACCCTTCCTGTTACCCGTAACCCCCCTTGAAAGGTTTAATTCCAAGGAGGCCTTAGCTTTCCTAGTTGCCACCCTACAATCTTGGACAATATTCTTATATGCCTCCCACGTAGCCATTCCCTCTTTCTATGACCTGTAGACTCTCTTCTTCCACTTAAGTTTGCCCAGCAGTCCCTGTTTAACCATACAAGTCTCCTGGCACCCCTTCTTGATTTTTTTTTCCCATTGGGATGCTCTGATCTGGAGCTTGGGATGTTTCCCACATCCTCAGGGGACAATCAAACCCCTAGTCTCCCACAGATCATCTCTGAATGTGGGGGAAGCTTCCCAGTAGCACCTTGAGCCTCGCAAGAGCTCATTAATAACACCCAGACAGGCAGATCATTATGCTGTTCATGTTTGAGGGTGAGAAATCTTTCCATCCACCATCCTTTCTTCTTCTCATATATTTGCATTTTAAATTCTCTGGGGCATGAATCACCTATGGTCTGGCATGAGCAGAACAGGCCCTGATTTGGCACAAAAAATAATAGAGAACAGTAACTTTGTTAACCAGCTTGATAAACTAAACGTCAAATGAAAAAGGAAAAAAAAAGAAAAAAGAAAACAAAAAAAAAAGATTTAGGAATGAAAAAAACCCCAACCCGAACAAACACATGACTGAAATTATTGTTCGACAAGCGAAATAGAAGGGATAAAGTTATTATTAACTGCATTTATTAGGAAAGTGTCTTTCAAATAACTGACTGCAGTCCCACTGTGACAGGCACACATAAAACCACATCCCCTGGACAATTACAGTGCAAACAGACATGAGACAAAGGACAAGGAGAAAGAGTACAATGAACCCCCAGAAAGATCATGTTAATTAAGGACAAACAGCATGAGAAGGCTGCACTATTTTTGGGCACACTAAATTTAATTAGAAAGGCATGAAGTAAAACAAACCTCAGGTTTAAACTTAACAGAGTAAATAAAGGGAAGAGAGGAGGGATGCAAGTTGTACACTCCAGAGTGTACCTTGCTTTCCTGCAGGTAGTTTTTTATGACACTGAAGAGCATTATTAGCTTTATTGCTCCTACTAATGCTGCTGAAAATTATCTGTCTTATGGGGATGGTTCTCTGACAGACTAGAGTAAGCCAGCTGCAAGCTGGGGTGCTGACAAGTCTCCTTTGATGCATATTGCAGAGCTGAGGATGAAAATAAAAAAAATCTCTCCAGGCTCCAGCTCTGCCAAAACTTCCCTTCATGGTTATTCAAATTCCACACTTGATTTCCAGACCATGAAAAGAGCAGCAAAAACCTCTTTCTCGTTGCAGAATATTTTGCCCTCCACAACTGGATACTGTAGAATTTCAATAAATTATTCCTCAAGAGCATCAAACTGGGATCTGTTTTTCTTAGGCTGATATAAGTGATGACAATCCCTGTTCCCAAAGAGCTTACAACCGTAAAGGTACACAGCCTGAGCAAAACCAAGAGACGAAGAAAAGAGTGGGAATGGGAAAACCAGGCACTATGTGCATAGAATAGGTGAAGCTACAGCTGTCAGCCAGGCTGTTAACTCACCATCTACTTAGCTAATTCTGTTGAAGGCATTTTTCCACATTCATCACTGCAGACGAGGAGTTTGAACAGGAACAAGGTGCTAGGACTGAATTTCAGCTCACGAACTGACGTAGAACTAAGTTTTCCAGTTCTGCACACAATTATGATGTCTTCCATGAGGATGGCGAGCACAAAGCCATGACAGACTTTCCATATGTGTACTAAAATGACCATACCTCAACAACCAGCACACGGGACTAAGCCATCCTAAGTGACAGGAATAGAAAGCTTTCAAACCAAAGAGATGAAGCTCAGATTTTCATTGCATTACCTCTTCCTGGGCAGGGGGAAGAGAGAAGAAAGAGGGGTCATGTAGTTATGGCCCAAAAGCAGATAAGCTAAAAAGTCCTGATTATTTTTAAGCAGGAAGGACAGAGGACAAGGCCTCTCTCCCAGCCACTTCCCGCAGCTTCACTGTGTACCAAATCCTGAACACAAGCATACTTCCAGCCAGAGCGCTGTTCTCAGCTGCAGCCTGGCTGGCCAAACAGCATCCTTCAATAATCAGAAATGCCTTGTCTCCTGAAAAGATGTTCTCTGCAGACACAATGATCCACCAGAACAACAGGAAAACTACAAACCCTAACACAGAAATCATCATAGAATCACAGAATTGCAGAATCACAGAATTGTAGGGGTTGGAAGGGGCGTCCAGAGATCAAGTCCAAACCCCCCTGCCAAAGCAGGTTCCCTAGAGCAGGTCACACAGGTAGGTATCCAGATGGGTCTTGAATATCTCCAGAGCAGGAGACTCTACAACCCCCTGGGCAGCTTGTTCCATGGCTCTGTCACCCTCACCATGAAGAAATTATTTCGCACATTTGTGTGGAACTTCCTGTGGTCCAACTTGTGGCCATTGCCCCTTGTCCTGTCCCCACAGACCATTGAAAAGAGGTTGGCCATCTCCCTTTGTCTCTCACACTTCAGATATTTATAAACATTGATCAGATCCCTTCTCAGTCTTCTCCAGGCTGAACAGCCTCAGCTCACTCAGCCTTTCCTCATAGGGGAGATGCTCCAGGCCATTAATCATCTTTGTGGCCTCCATTGGACTCTCTCCAGGAGATCCCTGTTGGGATCACTTAGGTTGGAAGAGACCTTTAAGATCATTAAGTGCAACCACAGCCTAACCCTACCGAGTCCACCTCTAGACTTTCAGCACCTCCTCTATTTGCCTTTTAAATCCCTCCAGGCATGGTGACTCCACCACTTCCCTGGGCAGCCTGGTCCAATGCCCAACAACCCTTTCAGTAAAGAAATTCTTCCTGATGTCTAACCTAAATCTCCCTGGTGCAGTTTGTAACCATTTCCTCTCACCCTATCGCTTGTTAGCTGAGAGAAGAGACAAACCCCCACCTCTCTACACCCTCCTTGCAGGCTCTTGCATCCCCTCAGCCTCCTTTTCTCCAGACTAAAAAGCCCCAGAGCTCCCTCAGCTGCTCCTCATAGGACTTGTGCTCCAGACACCTCACCAACTCTGTCACCCTCTCTGGACATGCTGCAGCACCTCAACATCCTTCTTGTAGTGAGAGGCCCAAAAGTGCACCCAGCACTGGAGGTGTGGCATCACCAGAGCTGAGTGCAATGGGACAATCACTTCCCTACTCCTGCTGGCCACACTGTTCCTGACACAGGCCAGGATGCCGTTGGCCTTTTTGGCCACCTGGGCACACTGCCGGCTCATGTTCAGCAGTCTGTCAGACAATCCCCTCAGGTCCTTCTCCTCCAGACAGCTCTCCAGCCACTCTGCCCCAAGCCTGTAGCACTGCCTGGGGTGATTATGGCCAAAATGCAGAAGCCAGTACTTGGCCTTGTTGAAGTCCATAAGGTTGTGTCTGCCCATTGATCCAGCCTCTGCCCATCTATCCATTCTGTCCAGGTCCCATAGTTCAGTGTTTTCCTCCTTTCGTGTGTCCCTGACAGCTGGGGACCCAGGGTTTGCGCGAGTTTCAGCTTCCCTTTCAAATGTGAGTTTTCCTACCTCCAAACTGGAAGAAGGATCCTGCACACCTATTTGTGTCAGAGCCTGTGAGGAAGGTAACCGACCCGAACACCCGTGTGGCTTTCCCACGGCCTCACACAATGCTGCAGTCACACATGCTGCTGACCCTTGCAGACACGTCTCTACCACGCGATACCCACACCCTGCACACACAGGCACAGCAAGCTGCACTGCTGACGTGACCCAGAGCACGACCCACTCCCATGTCCCCTGCCAGTCCTAGCACACCCCACAAGGCACAGTACGTGACGGCGCCTTCAGTCACACAGCCACGTGTGCACTCCTACAGGTGGAGATGGGGGTAGTGGGGTCTTATGATATGCAACCAGTAACTAGGGTGACTGAGATGAGCACACCACCCCCAGCTCACAGCACCAAACCACCCTTCTGGGAGGCCCACAACGAGCCACCTCTCCCTGCAGTGCTCTGAATACCATCGCACAATTCGCCCCACACAGCTTGGCAAAAGGATGCACCTCAGGAAGCCGGCACCACCCCACAACTGCTCATGCAGAATCAGATGTGTCATGGGAACATATGAATGTTTTGGGAAAGAATTTCTTCATGGTGAGGGTGCCAGAGCACTGGAACGGGCTGCCCAGGGGGGTTGTCTTGAATTCCAGATGTCCAGATGGATCTTGAGACATTCAAGATCCATCTGGACATCTACCTGTGTGACCTGCTCTAGGGAAGCTGCTTTGGCAGGGGGGTTGGACTCGATGATCTCTGGAGGCCCCTTCCAACCTCTAAAATTCTGTGACTCAGTGATTAACCCCGCAAGGAGAACGTGCGGATACGCACACACCAGGAGGCAGGAACCCTCTGTACGTACGTACAGCCTGGCACAAGCAGAACCGCACCGGGATATACGCAGCCAAGGCACGCGCAACGTGCAGGGGCGGGTGTGCAGAGACACACGGGTGTACGGCGGGCTGGGACGCGCACACGCTGCGCGCAGAGGTGCGCGCAGAGGTGAGCGCAGGCCCACGCGCAACGAGGGCGTAGGGTGCGCACGCAGACGCAGCTGGAGGCGAGGGCGAGCCGCGAGGGCGAGCCGCGGGGGCGCGCCCGGCCCACAGATGCACGCGCCCCGTCAGCACCAAATGGGGAGGGGCAAAGGGGCGGAAGGAGGAAAAGGAAGGGTAAGAGGAAGAGGCGGGTTTAGGCCGCCCTGTCGGCTGCTGAAGTGCCGGTCTGAGGCCGGCTGCTCGGTTCGGTTCTGCTCTGCCGGCAGGTAAGAGCCGCCCGGCGCGGGGTGAGGGCTCTGCGGGCCGGGCAGGCCCAGGGAGGCCCAGCGGGTCTCGCCGCCCCAGAGCCCGCCCGTCCCGACACCGCACTCTGACCGGAGGCGGTCTGAGGTACGGTCATCTCCGCGCCGGGCACACCCGGCGCTCTGCGGGTCACGGAGACACACAGTCCTTCGTCCTTCTCCCCCGTGCCCGCGTAGAGTTAAACCAGCGCCGTTTCAGCGCGTATGTCGGGCAAGACGCAGGACAACCGCTGCGCGTAGCTGCGGGCACTTGAGGCGGCCACAGGCTCGGCAGTCCCGTCCCGCGGCTCTCCCGTCCCCACTGGCAAGCGGCAGGGGTGCGCAAAGCAAACCACGCTTCCATAAAAAGTTATTTTCTTCCTCACGGCAGTCAGGATTCATTCATTTCAGGAGCAGCAGAGAAGAATAAAGGCACAGCTATGTGTTTAGTGGAGTACGACTAACGCTTCTAAGAGCTGTTACTCCGTGGCTTCAGGTTCCTTTCTGGGCAACAGTCACACTGTTAGTGTCAGCTCCTCTTGGTACAACAGGCTTTTGGTTTCCTGTAGCATCCTCGGCTTTCCCTGTACTTTTGCCTTTTAAACACGGAATACCAAAGCTGTGGGTAATACTCAACAGTTTGCCTTTAAAGTTTTTAAATTCACAGAAGGGTCTGGGCTGGAAGTGACCTCAAGGATCATGGAGTTCCAACCTCCCTGCCACTCACAGGGACACCAACCTCCAGGCCTAGAGCCAGACAAATTTGCTCAGGACTCCATCCAACCTGGCCTTGAACACCTCCAGGGTTGGGACATCCACCAACTCTCTGTGCAGCCTGTTCTAGCACCTCACCACTCTCTCTGTGAAGAACTTCCCACTATATCTAACCTAAACCTTCCCTCCTCTGGCTTCAATCCATTCCCCCTTGTCCTACCACTATACACCCTTGTGAAAACCCGATTCCCCTCCTGTCTATAAACTCCCTGTAAGTACTGGAANTCCCTGTAAGTACTGGAAGGCGGCAATGAGGTCCCCCCCGCAGCCTTCTCGGGGCTGAAGAAGCCCAGCTCCCTCAGCCTGTCAATCATAGAATCACAGAATGCATTAGGTTGAAATGTACCTTTAAAGGTTCTCTAGCCCACCCCCCTGCAGTTTAGCAGTGACATCTTCACTAGGTCAGGTTGCTCAGAGCCCCATCAAGCCTGACCTTGAATGTCTCCATGAATTGGGCCTCCACCATCTCTGGGTAGCCTGTATCAGCGATCTACCATCCTCAGAGTGAAGAATCTTCTCAATACCTAACCTAAATCTCCTCTTTTCTAGTTTAAAACCATCATCCCTGGTCCTATTGCTACATGTCCTTGAGAACAGTTCTTCCCCAGGTTTGTTTTTGTTTTTTTTTTTTTTTCTGCTGTTAAAAAAGGCTGATTCCTGAAGTTTTGAGCAAAATGCAAGTAAGTCAGGTGAACCAAAATCTGTAGGGGACAGGGGGTGCATGTTTCCACAAACCAGGAAAGAATGGGGGAAACATAATCAAAGGAATGCCTCCAAGATCAGTTTCACTGGTCTGCAAATTTCAACCACTGTTGTCTGTTGAGGCATGTTTTGAAAGTCTGTACCATGCCAGGACAGATGTCTGCAAAAATTTATTTAAATCTTAATTTCCAGACGTCGATTTTAGGCATGTGAAGGTGTTACTTATTTTCCAGTCCATGTATTGCAGGCAAATCTTAACTTTGTCTCATTTTTTTCTTTTCTACAAGCTTTTATTCATCGTGCAAGAAAAATGTCATTATCTATGCCTTTGTTAGATGGTTGTGGTGAAATGTCTACAGTAAATTTACTTAGGTGCATGCTTTCTATATGGAAGAAATCTAAATTGTTGTAATAACAAGTGGAAAGTGGACTAGCAGAAAATCCTGGTGTTGGATACTTCATGAAAAGGATCCAGAATGAAAGTACTAAGTGTGACATGCCTTTTTATTTAACAAGATATTCTCCCTCTTAACCACTGGCAAATCTCTCTGTACACACACAAAAAAAATTGTTGAAGAGTAGATACTCTTGTGAGGAGAAATTAAATAGTTTTCGATTCTTTGAAGGAGCTCAGGCTCACATTTTAAAATACTGAAGAACCTGCTTGGCAGGGACATTGGACCTAGATCTCTACAGGTCCCTTCCAACCCTGATGATTCAGTGACATCAACTCTGTCAAATTGCTTCTTTGGGTTAAAGCCCTCTGTTACTATAAAATTACTCTATTGTTCATTCCCTGTATTAACACCATGCATCTTTTTGAAAGAGTAGTTTTAAGGACTAGGGTTTACTGAACTGGAGTTGAGTCTTTCTAATATAACTGGAAGAATCTCACCGACAGGAGTAACTTGGTTTTTCTTCTTCCCCTTTTCCTCAGAATGACTACCTTTTGTGTGAGTAAACTTTTATGTCAAGCAACCAGAAATGAAAATAGATACACAAAAAGATTCTTTGGTACTCTTCTGGCAGAAATGCCACAAAAAAGGGTCTTTTTTCCATTCTGGATGGTGCTACCTGACTCTAGAAAACCAACTGCATTTGGACTTACTCAACCATTTTGTACAGATGAAAAATCTCCCAAGGAATCAAAAAGGAAAGCGGCATTTGGAAGCGTTGGGCGAAGAATTCCCTATCGGATTTTGCACCTGATCAACCAGGATGGGGAGAGCTTAGGAAACATGCACCGAGCAGAGGCACTCAAACTTATGGATCAACACAACCTGAAACTAGTTCTCCTTCGTGAGAACGCAGAGCCGCCCGTGTACAGACTAATGACTGGGCAGCAGATCCATGAAGAACAGCTTAGACGCGCAGAGAAGAAAAAGGCAAGTCAAAAACAAGGTATGTACACAGTTGACACTGTAACACTGAGCACTTTTTAAAATACTGCTTTACGGGTGGTCTCAGCAGATGAAATCCTCTTGCTTGTGTGTACATAAATTCAAGGCAATGTCATGGCAGTCCATGCTGTAAGGGTTTGCTGTGGTAAAAATTAAATTTTGGATTTAGTCTCCCACAGAGAAGCCTTCTATTGCCTGCTCGGGATTTACTATTTTGGCATCTGCTAGCCTTTTTGAAACATCTGTTTTTATGTAAGTGAATTTAGCTAGACTCACTGAATTTCTTTTATTAAGGCATAAAAATGACAGGCAGTTTTTACCACCAATGTAATTTTGTCACCTGTAGTCATTCCTGGCTTGCTGCTAGGAGGACAAAGTGTGGAGCCCTTTTATACAGAGCAAAAGAACAACTTTTTCAATACTGAACACTTCAGAATTTGTGGGTTTGGGTCACTTTTGGTTTGTTGTGGTTTTTGGTTTTGTTTTTTTTTTTTTTTTAAGTTTGCCTGCTCCAGCAGTTTAACAAACTGAATTTAGCATAGGTTTAGGAAAAGGCATCTGACCTTGTATCCTCTTTTCTTACCCTCAGATTAATGAATGTATCTGTGCTCTTGCTAGAGTTCTGATTTTAAAGGAGCATGATTGTGGTAGTTGAGCTATTATGTGTAGAATGCAAGTCTTTAATTCCAATGCTGACCCACTTATCTTTATTAGACCTGCATTGTGGGTGTAATTAAAATAGAAATCCTTCTAAGACTTCTGACCCTGAAGACTCCTGTGCACCTCAAACATGCTCTCAGTCTCCCATTTATGAGTGTGAGATACCAAGCAGTCACCTTCTGAGGTGACAGTGGTACACACTGAGACAAGATCAGTGAGAAAGCAGTGTGGCAAAGAGAGGGAGCAGGCAAAGCACCATAGGCTGTGGAAGGAGAGCAATTAATACAGTTTTGTCAGTCATTAAGCCAACAGAGTTCTGTTTTAAATAGGGGTCGTGCAGAAGGAGTTATCCTTTTCTTCAGCTATTGCAAAGAACGACTTGGAGACCAAGACTAAACAGATAGTGCAGTGGATTGAAAAGAAGTACCACGTTAAAGTTACTATCCGTCAAGCAAAATACAGTGATACAGAGATGGTAAGTGCACTCCTGAAAACCGGAGCAGTCAGTTCCACAGAACAGGCGTAACTTCCCCTATTCAGTACTGCCATTCTTCTAATGTATCACATGCTGATAAATGAAGCGAAGGTCTAAGTCCCACAAAAGTAATGGTTGTCCCACCTTAAGCTGCATCAATTCAAACACTGCAGTTCTAGAAAAAGTCCCATAGGGACAATCCACATACCCTGCATTTCTTAGGAATGCAGTCGTAATACTGGCTTGGACGGCTCAGTTCTAAGCCTATTCTTAGTCCAACACAGCACCACCTTACTAACAGGGCTGGTAAAATGTCCCTGTCTATGCCTTAAGCCTGTTCACTCACCGATAAGTTTAAGGTTTTAAAAAATTATGCTGTATTGTAGCTGGATTATTTCAATAACGTAAAGAGTTGAATTCACAAGGAAAGGGTAGCAGGAGGAAGAACTGGTTGTGGGAGGGAGCAGAACATTTCATGACACAGTCTAGATTTAAGCTGTCCTTAACTTTGAAAGCTTGATTATGTGTGTCGGGGTTCAGCTTGTTATATAGCTGTGCTGTATTGCTTAGTTCAAAGCCACCACTTTCTGCTAGCCTTAGAACACTACTGCCCCTTAAGAGAGGAGCCCTGTAAAATGCCCAAATCTAGTAAAGATGGGGCACTCAGATGCAATTGCAACCACTTTCATAGGCACCTTTAGACAGCAAAGCAGGATGGGTCAGGAATTCAACATAAGTTTCAGGAAACAACTTAATTCCTCTGGTAATGTTCCTAAACCTGATTATGAGTAAAGAACAGATGGTTAGAAAAGGACAAACTTAACTGCTCAAACCAGGACTAGTGACTATCTCATTTCAGCTAATGGATAAACCACAAGCTAGGAAATAGCCTGAAATACCTTTCTACCCGTGTTTGTGTATTTAGTCCCTCTTTTTCTTCTTTTCAGTTCACGATTTTTGATCAGATTTTTGAGACTGTCTCTGAGAAAGCCACTTATCTTTCCAAGCCAAAAGTTGCTAGAGAAGGAGTGAGCACCTGTACTTTGAGACATATGTCTGACAAAGAGTTGAAAGCATACCAGAAGATGGAGAAACAGAAAAGCAGTTCAGTAAACAAAGCGGAAAATGAAGATCTGAAGTCAAGTGAGTTGCATCAGTGACTTTATGAAGAGGTATAAACAATGTTCTTATTTAAACACACATACCCTCCCAACCATTCCCACCCCCAAAAAAAAACCTTAATAAAGGTATAGTTGAGTCTTGCAGTGGTCGTTCCATGAAGACAATTAACCTCTACTGCAGAGTCAGAATTTCCACAGTTGGCATTTCATTTTCCATGGGCTTACCCATTGTCTTGCTTTCTGTCACAACCATGTCCTTTCCTGGCTGTGTTTTTGGAGGAATGTAGCCGCTCAAACGAGAGGCTAAGCTCCTCTTAGGACGAGCACGCTTCGCCTAGCAGAAATCAGTCCAGAATTAGCAACTTAATGTGTCTATGGAGCAAGGACAGTAGTTGGGGGGAGTGTGTCTGTATGGGTAGTGGGAGGAGGAAATCAGTGAATAGGCCAGCACTACATTATTTAAAAGGAGCTTCAGAAATTAAGAATCTCCCAAATTAAGTAGATAGCTGGCCTGTATTCCCACTTGAAGTCATATTCAAAACCACATTTACCCTCCTCTGAAAGGACAAGGTATGGTTGAAGGGAGTTTTCAAGAGACTATGACTTACTTTCAAGTTGAGCTTTCTCTTTTCAGGATCATGTACAACTGTGTGTCTCACTAGGCTCTGCTACAGTTACAAAAAGAAGGGAAAAAAAGTTAAATTTATCATTTCAGTTTGTGATTGAGAACAGAACAGAGTTAAAACCCCCACAACGTACCTTCATTGCAAACACTCTTCCGCAGCCTGGGTAATCACAAGAGAATGGTCTTTGCTCCTCATGAAAAGAGAGGATGTGGCTCTGAAGGTTAAAAACAGTCGTGTAAGTTCTCCCGCATCCTTCTCTCGGGCACCGACAGACTTCCCGTTCCGCAGCGTGTGTTTTTTGATGCTGCTTGAGGTAATCTTTCCGTTTAAAGGTTCTGTAACACTCACTGCATACTATTGTCTCTGAGTGGGAAACAGACAGGCAGAGTACGAATTAGGAGCTTCTTAGAGGAGCTCAGAATCCAACCCCAGTAGTCCTCCAAAACAATGCCAAAATCCACACGAAATGCAAGAAACTCAGTGACTAGGAGAGGATTATGCAGCATGAAATACGCAGATCTGAAATCCTACATTATACAACTTCTCACTAACTGGATCACAAAGCAGAGGTAGTACACAGAGTAGCGTTTTCAACAGTCTAGCCAGAGTAACAGCTGTTTTACCAATGAAGCGTCAGTAATGACAATACAATGACAACTTGATTAAATTAGTTCAGCAAGGACCTATCTTCAGACTTACAGTGTGTTTCCTATTTGTACCAAAAGTTATATTTATTAAAGCCTTTGGAGTTTACCTGTATGACTTTCCTTATTATGTTTCAGAAGCTCTGTCCAAGTTTTTCCAATATATGAGCAGTTTTCTTTCTTGCATGCATAGCCTGTTAGATAGGGCAAACACAGTTTAGATTTACAAGGGCGACCTCCACTTTTAGCATTTGAAAATTAAAAGCCAGTATTGTTCCATCTCCTCCCATACTGCTCAGTGATGGAACAAGAGGCAATGAACACAAACTGTACGAGAAAATCCTAACAGATTTAAGAAAGAAACCTGGTATTACTGACACAAGTTGTCCAGAGAGGGGGAATCCGTACCCCTGGAAACATTTAAAACTCGACCAGACACAGCTCCCAGCTACCTGATCTAACTGACCTCACCTTGAACAAGGAGTTGGACCAAAGGTCCTCTCCCACTTAAATGATTTCATGAAACTCCATCTCTCCTTGCTTCAGTAAAATTACTTCCTCATCAGCCACACACTTTCACTCAAGTAGATGAACCGTAATAATACATATAATTTCTGTATTACTTTTTAGGAAAAAACCCACAACAAAATAACTTGACTATAAAGTAATATTCCAGAGTCTAAACAGACTCTACGATTCTATCAAACAGAAAGTCAGCACTATTTAAAATCTAGAACTGGAACAACTATGAATAAGTCCCTGTCTTAAGAAAGGAGTGGGGTATAAATTGCAGTTTTTTGGATACTTTTTTCTAGTTTTGGTTCTTTCTACTGAGAGGATGGTCAGGGGCTGGACAGACTCCCCTGGGAAGTGGTAACTGCACCCAGCTTGGCTGAGTTCAAGAAGCATCTGGACAATGCACTCAGTCCCATGCTCTGATGTTGCTGGCCCTGTGTGGAGCCAAGAGCTGGGACTTGATCCTTATGAGTCTTTTCAGTATATTCTATGATTCTAGCCTTGAGTGTGTTTTTTGTTTGCTTGTTGGGGTTTTTTGGTTTGTTTTCCCTTCTAGCACTGGAAAGCAGGTTAGCTGCCAATAGTACTGAAAGAACAGATGACAGTGTAGCAGGATTGGCTAAAACATACATGACCAGGACCTTCCACTTACATATCTTTCACATAGGTAAATTAACAACTTAAAAAATGCAAGCCTACATGGATTTGCCAAGACTCCATTGGAAACTTGTAGCAGAACTGGCACCTGATCCTAAGCTCAGGATGTCTAGGCTAGTGCCTTAGCATTAACTTATCTCCAGAACATGGATTATTGACAAGGAAACATATTAGGAGACAAAATGGTTGAAAGAATCCCAAGCTCTGTTCAGCCTACTCCAAGTACAAACCATAGAACACAATGCCTTGTGACTGTATCCCATTTGACTAGTCAAAACTGGTATTCTTGTTTTGTCTGTCTGGATACGCCCAGAATACTTTCAAGTCTCTCTCACACTCCTGCATTCTCTCTATACTTGAAGAAGCCCTTTTTTTTGTTTGCCAAAACATAGTCGGAGCAAGAAGAAAACGTGTGTTACCTTCATGTATCTTCTCATGACGCTTCAGTCGACTTGGAGTAGAGAAGCTCTTTCCACATCCTTCATTACTACACCTATGATAAAGTACAAGTGGAGGGTTTAAATGGTTCATACAGATCTGAGAGCAGCAGCAAAGTACTGATGGTATTTTTGTGCCTGTCAACCAGCCATACTCCTGTAAAGTGTTCCCCTGTAAGAAATACAAGACTAAACTTTGTTTTCATGAGATACACACTGATGTGTCATGTAAATAATGGAGCTGCAATGCACAGCTTCTCAGATTGGAGCCCAAGCCTCTTACCCCTTTTAAGCTACTACTAAGTTACTGGAAAACAAGGGACAGCTGCGTTTTTCATTGTTGTGCAAGCTCTTATGTCTGTATTTCAGATGGTGTGAACTGGGAGTCTTTGTTTATTTTTCCTGTGAACCTGTAATAAATCTCAAGAAAAAGGGTCTGGAATGCTTAAGTTACAGAGCATCAAGGCTGTTGTTTAAAACAGACTACCGAGCAAAGGACCAATACAAGAGATGGACTTGCCACCATGACTACCAGTTTATGCCACATCAGTGAAAGGGTTGAGAAAAGGCACCTGTTTTCAACTGCAGTGTTTAAATGGAACTGTTAAAAGTTCATTATTAAATTATCCACCTACTTGAAGGGAGGCTCTTTGGTGTGGTGACACAGATGAACTTTAAGTTGTTGATGTTTCTTGAAAGACTTGTTGCAGCCTTCAAAGTTGCACTATGGAGGAAATTAAGTTACCATTAGAGGCCAAATAACAACAGCCCAGTCTGTATGCATCTGTTCAAACCTCACATTGTTTGAATTCATACAAATACAGTATAGTGATAAGTTGAAGTATTTCACTATATAGAAAGGAACTTGTATAGCCTCCACTTTACTGTATCAGAGGTAATTTACTCACCACATACTGCTTTTGCTGATTTTCATGCTTACGGTCAATGTGCTTCTTTAAGTTTGATTTTGTTCCAAATTTCTGATTGCATCCCTCAGCTGCGCACCTGCAAATGAACCGTGCCTTCTTATTATCAGTGATATGGTTCCTCGGCAAATACAGAACTGACTGGACAATACATGAAGAATAACCAAATACAACCCAAGTATAAAAAACAGACACTAAGTTACAACCAAAAGCCACAGAAGAACACATTAGAAGATATTTTTAATAAATGTTAAGAATGCCTAGCTTCTAGGCCATGACGTGCAGCTATTAAGGACTTAGCAACAGGAGATAACTCCCCTTCCTTCTTTTAATTCTGTACTTGAGGGAGAGATCTGCCCATTCACAGAATCACTGATGATCTAATCTGAACCTGCCCTGGCACAGGTTGAGGCCATTTCCCCTTGTCCTGTCACTTGGCAGAAGAGACCATTGCCCACCTCTGTACAACCTCCTTTCAGGTCACTGTAGGCAGATAAGGCAGATAAGAGGAAGCCTCCTCTTCTCCAGACTAAACAACCCCAGCCCCCTCTGTCACTCTTTGTCAGGTTTGTGCTCCAGATCCTTCACCAGACTAGTTGCCTCCTCTGGACCCGCTCCAGGACCTTGATATCTTTCTTGTAGTGAGGGGCCCAGAACTGAACACAGTACTTGAGTGACCTCACCAGTACCGAGTATAGGGGAACAATCACCTCCCTAGGCCTGCTGGCCACACCGTTTCTGATACAAGTCAGGATGCCATTGGCCTTGGCCACCTGGGTGCACTGCTCGCTCGTAAGCATCTATTACAGATCACTGCTGGAGAGTTTTAGGAGACTCCCCAGGTCTCACCCTGCCAGGATCTTCTCAGTGTTGGCCAGTGGTAGGACAAGGGCACCTGGGTCCAAGCTGGAGCATAGGAAGAAAAAACTTCTTCGCTGTGAGGGTGACAGATTACTGGAACAGGCTGCCCAGAGAGGTTGTGGAGTCTCCTCTGGAGACATTCAAGACCAATCTGGACGCGTTCTTGTGTTATCTAATCTAGGTGATCCTGCTCAGGCAGGGGGGTTGGACTAGATGATCTTCTGAGGTCCCTTCCAACTCCTGACATTCTGTGACTCTGTGACTGCACGGCTTGACATGCACACTCTGCACCACCCACGCACCAGTTTCAACTCCACTTCCATAAGAACAAGCCAAATCCATGTTAAGAAGTCAAATGTTTGGCCTTACTCAAACGGCTTTTCCCCGGTGTGCGTAAGCAGGTGTCGAGTGCGGTGGAAATCCCTCGTGAAGCCTTTGCCGCAGCCTTCGTACTCGCAGACGTAGGGCCTCTACGAGAGACAGGGCGGCTCTCAGCGACGGCAAACCGCACCTCTGGGGGCTCGGCTGCTTCCGGGCGAGACACCACCCGCTCGGCCCCCGCCGTGCCCTGGGCGCCCCATGCAGGGTCCCCGGTCGTCCCGAGGGGGCCGATGCCAGCAGTGGCCGGGAGCAGCCCTGTCCCCGGGGCGGCCCCGAGCCGTGCACGCCGCTTGCCGGGCTCCGTCACGGCTCCCCTCACCTCAGTCACTACAAACCTCCCGCCCGTGCCGACGGGAAGGCCCGAGCGGAAGCTGCCCGAGGCCGCTCCCTCTGACCTCCGCCGCGCTGGCGACGGCCCCGGCGCCGGCTCACCTCGCCCGTGTGCCGGCAAAGGTGTGCATCCAGCCTCCAGGCCTTGGCGAAGGTGGCGCTGCAGTCGGGGAAGGAGCAAATGAAAGGGCGAGCGGGGTGCGCGCTCCCGCCGCCTCCGGGAGCGGGTGCGCGCGCGGCCCCGCTGCCCTCCTGCGCGCTCCCCGCGGCCGGCTCCCGTGCCATGCCGGACCGCACGTGACAGGCCGCGCGCGGCCCACAGCCCTTCCCAGTCTCCCGGGGGGGAGCGGGGGCGGAGCGCGGGGCGGTGCGCATGCGCGCTGTGCGGCGGGG
>VXBZ01010992.1:170252-205413 GCA_013399135.1 Heliornis fulica | reverse complement strand
AGTCTTCCTGAGGAGGAAGGAAGAGCAGAGGTGTGATGAACTGACCCCAACCACCATTCCCCATCCCCTTGTGCTGCTGGGTGGGGAGGAGGGAGGGAAATCAGGAGTGAAGTTGAGCCTGGGAAGAAGGGAGGGGTTTTAAGATTTGGTTTTATTTCTCATTATCCTGCTCTGTATTTTATGGTAATAAAATAGATCTATTTTCTTCCTTGTCGAGTCTGATTTGCCCATGACGTTAATTGCAAAATCACAACCCAGGAGCTTTTCATTATTTCATCTCTCCCCAGCCCAGCTGAGGATGGCAGTGACGGAGGGGCTTTGGGGGCACCTGGCCTCCAGCCAGTGTCAGCCCACCACACTCAAACAAGTCCAGGTTAAAGCACAATGGCCCTGCTTCTCCATATCACCCTCGTGGTCCCCTGAAGCGAGTAAAATTACTCCCCAGTGTCCCAGCACAACTCTGGGAAGGAGCTGCCTGCCCGAAGGATGTCCATGGGGTTATCGATCCTCTCCGGCTCGTGGCACAGCCAGTTTTCCTAACACCCACCATGAAGTCTGCCCTGGAGATGGTGCCTGTTCTGCTCAGCCACAGACATTTGTGCTCACAGCGCTGGCCTCTCGAGGCATCGCATTGCATGGGTCAATAAGGATGGCAGTTATTTATCTGACCAAAACCTACAGGTGCAAAATGAGGCCTGCAGCTATCTGCGGCCATAAAAACAAGGCCTCTGTCCCCTAAAGGTGAGTTACAACAGAAGCTGCCACACAGTAGCTGTACCGAGCCCTTCCTCTCCCAGCTGAGCCCCGCAGGGTGCTTCTGCAGCACGTAGTCTGTTCACCTGGAAGAAGGAGAAATGCAATTTCACCCAGCCCATCCTCTCCTGGCAGCGGTGGCTGGCAGGGATGGTTATTTTAGTGGACCATAACATTATTATAATAATTGCTGCTTCATCAGACAGAATTATTAGTGTGTCAGTAATGCATTAGACAGCAACACTTATCTCAAATGCCTGTTAATTATCTAAATAAGCAAATTTGCTTCCTTTCCCACCGTGGTCACTACTCTCTTGTATCATTCATGCTGCTGAAGCTGCAATCTTGCAAATAGCCCTGCAAGTAGTTGTTACTGCAAGGGTTGTCTCCTCGAAGTGCAGAGGCTGCTGATGCGAGGGGATGATGCCAGACTACTTCAAATGTATTTAAAGTCAGTAGTGAGATGCTTCCAGTCTTTCATGACCTTGGATTATACCCTCAGACAGTACTTTTTTTTTTCAGGCAGGTATTTGGCTTCAAATGCTCCTGATGATTGGGTGGAACATCTTCCTTACCAGGACAGGCTGAGGGAGCTGGGTCTCTTCAGCTTGGAGGAGACTGAGGGGTGATCTCATTAACATTTATAAATATATAAAGGGTGAGTGTCAGGAGGATGCTTCCAGGCTCTTCTCAGTGATGGCCAGTTACAGAACAAGGAGAAATGGTTCTAAACTGGAACATAGAAAGTTCCATCTTAATATAAGGAAGAACATTTTCACTGTGAGGGTGACGGAGCACTGGAACAGGCTGCCCAGAGAGGTTGTGGAGTCTCCATCTTAATATAAGGAAGAACATTTTCACTGTGAGGGTGACGGAGCACTGGAACAGGCTGCCCAGAGAGGTTGTGGAGTCTCCTTCTCTGGACACATTCAAGACCAATCTGGACACATTCCTACTCTACATCTACTCTAGATGATCTCCTGCTGGGGCAGGGTGTTGGACTGAGTGATCTTTCAAGGTCTCTTCCAGCTCCTATTATTCTCTGATCCTGTGATTCTGTGAATAGACTTGAGAGATCTGGCAGGTGCTACAGCTGGTGGAGCTCCTGAATATATTGCACATTTTTTAGAATGCACAGTTTTCCTCCTGGGGAAAACAACAATCTGATATGATTTCTTGCCCAGAGTCAGACCTGAAGTAGCTTTATAGTTACTTAGAGACATCCAAAACCTTAAAATGTGGCTTTCAATGTAAGGGGTTGTGGCTGCAGACATCACAGGACTTCAGTGCATGCACAGTGCCGCTGCAAACCCAGGGATTGCCCTCCCTGCATCCCTCCTGCCTGCTTCACCTCACACAAGCCAAAATCCTGTGAGAGTGTCCACTGTGACATCATGGGCCAAATGATGAGATGGGTGGCTTCCCTAAACCACCCCTGGCCCCTGCAGCTCCCATCACCACAGGACAGCCCCCAGGCTGGAGTGTACGGGCTGCAGCAGTGAACTCCCTGCCCTGAAGAAGAGCATCCTCAGAGGGTGAGTTGGTGCCTTGAATCTGCAGCCCCCTTTTTGCAGCACAAAAGCAATGTCCCATCGAATAGCCATGGGTTGGTATGGTGGTGGCTGCCATGGGTGCAGCATCCCTCATACAGGGGCTGGGTGGACCCAGAGGTCCCAGTGGCACATGAGGAGTCTGGAAGGCATCATCCCACCAACCTGAGTTGTCCCAAGGTGTGCTTGGGAGCCTCTTTGCCTCCCACCTAACAAAGGACAAAGAAAGGGGAAGCTCCTAACTCTCCACCAGCTTGCACTCGAGTTATATTCCCATCAGCCACCCAAATTCTTCTCATTTTTGGTTTAAATCTGCACAGAGCCTGGAGTGCCAGGGCTGCTGGAGGAGTATGAGATTGAGAAAACCAGAACTCATTCTGAGGGGACTGTTTCATACAAATCTCAAACCATCAGGTTTCTCATGGCAGTTTCCATTTTATTCAGAGATGTTAGTGAGAACATAATGAAAGCCAACATCAAAAGCCAAGTGAATTTTGCCACCTCCCAGTGATTTACCTTCCTGGCTGTGGCTGGTGACCCTGTAAGTGAAAAGCCGTAGGGCTGCTGCTCATTTGGAGCCATAAAAAGAAAACTGTGTGAATTTAGTGAAAGCAGACAGAGCCATCTAGTGACAAGAGTAATGCATTCTTCATTTCATGTTGTGGAGGACTTTCAGAAGTCCTCAAAAGCCTGTCTTGGCTACCAGGATCTGTTGGCCCACAAGCCATGGACAGCCCCTCTCCTTGGGATGGGCATGGCTGAGCTTCATGAGGAGGAACGTCTCATGGTCCTCAGCAAAGCTTTTGGGAGCAGGTATGGTAGGACCAAGCGACAAGGCAGCGTTGGCCATTGAAAGGTCTGGGATTGGGAAGAGCCCTTGCAGGCAGTGTGGGGGGCCAGGTGCAGGCAGAGCCACGCAACAGACAGATAATGCTTTCATGTTTATTGGGAGAAGGACCTTCCCCAAGCTGTTTTTGAGCTGCTTTAGCCAAATGAGGAAAAATTCACAACAGGGGAGATGCTTCTTAAAAAAGAAAAGAAAAAAAGAAATCAAAGTACTTTGTTTCAAAACATTCATGAATTTTATTTTAAAAAGAATTATTGAAGGTTTCTCAAAATTGTGTCTCTTTAAAATAAGGACATATTTGAGCATGGCACTACCCCTGACCAGAACAAAACTCTTCCATCATTTTATATTGTTAATTTTTTTTTAAATTGATTTCTTGGCAGGGATTTTTTTTTCTCCTCCCTTTTCCTTCTCTCTTTGTCTAGCACATCCCTCCTCTCTTCGGAAGAATTCACACAGCTCATCTCATTATCAGTCCAGCTAATTACATTGCTCCATTTCCCAGCAAATTAAGATCCAAAGCCTGCAGGTTTACAGTAAACTCCCCGAAGAAAGGGGTAATGAGGTTACTTAGCAGGTTTTGTTCCTCGGGTTATTTCCATACACTTCTTAGTTTATTAAGCGGGTGATAAGGTAGCTGCCATGGCTTTTATGTGAGTCTTCCCAGGAATCCTCCAGGCCACTTAGTACTTCTGGGAAGGAAAGGATTCTCCTGGCTGAGGCCCAGAGGTGACACCACTTGCCCCAGGGTAGAGACCAAAACCAGCTCTGGCCCTACCTGTGCTGCAGACAAAGGGAGACACAGACCATTTGGCAGCCTCTGGGGTGGACCTCCAGGGCAAAATTGTTGTGTCCCAACCACAGAGCCCTCAAGCATGGATCTTCTCCTCACGGTGGTTTCTTCATGGCCAAAAGACAGGATTTCACTTTGTGCCAGGAGCAGAAACCACTTCAGAGCATCTGAAATGGGTTTGAGCTGCACAGGGCCCATCGGTATGGTGCTTTTACAGCACAGCAGTGGAGATGACACAGGAGTGTGGCATGAGGCTGTCTCAAGAGGCGGAGCTGCGACCACCACGTCAGCTCCACTGTGAGTGGGCTCATAGCTGCCAGCATCTCCTTAGCTTGGGACAGGTGGAGATGGACTAAACCTGCTGGGACATGGAAGGATTTGAACTCCGATTTTGCAGAGAATTTCCATCGGGAGAGTTTGGTTTGACTCAGAATGGAACCTGTCTGCACCACAAAATACCCCAAAGCAAAACAATTTGCTTGAGGTCAACCTACATGTTTGGATTAGCCTCTGACTTCTGCTTTTCTTTTGAAAATACAAGGCCAAACTGTTCCTTTCCTTGTTCCCACAGAAAGGTTTTCTTTCTATCAGATGACACAGTTCTTTGGACATTTTCTAATGAATAGTTTTTTCATACCTGCAGTCCCAGACAAGAACTCAGTGCCTGCATCCTCATTGTTTTGCACATCCCTAATTAAGCCAAGGTGAAATGAATGGATCTAATGAGTTACCAGAGTGAAGGGTGTGGAAGGAGAACAAGGACAATGCAGCCATCAAAGCAGCACAAATGCTTTTGTGTAGGCTTCTAATTAAAAAAAAAAACACAGAATCAATAAATCTTCCTGCCACTATTACCTGATTGTGGTAGATCTCTACCACAGTTAGCTTTGTTCATTTAATTATGAATGTAATTATGAATTGCCTTCAGCCATTTCTGGGTGAATTTTTCACCCACATGTTGTGCCTATTCATAAAAATGAAATAAACACACACAGAGAAAATGAAACACACTGAAATCTGGGGCAAGAAGCTGCACTATGTGCTCACCCAGCACTTGGCACAGTAGGGTTTCCAGTCTTTCACCGGGCTGCTACAAATACAGCACAAGTGCCTTACTGGTGTCCGGTTATCCCTTACACTCTCCAGTCATCAAGTGTGAACCCATGAGGAATAAGTTAGTTCACAAAGCACTCTAATCGCTTCAATCACTGCAGAGTCAGGCCCAAAGCCTGTCGCTGACTCACAGTGATGGTCATGACACGTAGCCAGGGTCAGACAATTTGAGGCCTAATTTGTTTGAACAGAAAGCTCTCTGTGAAAACCTGGTCCACCAGACCCTCCAAGGGCTGGAAGCTGGACAAACCTATGCTGTGGTCACTGCAAAGGATTCCAAGCAAAACAGCTTTCTGTTTTATTTGAAAAGTTTCCATCTCTCCAGCACAGTAAAAAGAAAATATTAAGTCCTTCCTTAACTCTGCATCAAGTAGACAAAAACAACTGTTTTTCATGATTCTACCTCATTTCTATTAATAGGACCATGACTACAACCAACTTGGATGACAAGTCGTCAGTCAGATTTGCTCATCAGGCTATCAGGCTCTCTCTGCTCCACTCCATCTTCCCGGCACCACCCTCCCCTGCCCCCCACAAGCTGTTGCTTTGTCCCATGGGGACAGCTGCCACCCCTCTGCTGGGTGCTGTGCTGACTCTTGAATACACCTGGAGTGCCTCAGTAGGACACTGCTTTTCCCTTCTGTAATGTGTTTTGGGGGGTACAAGGCTAAGTCATTCATCTCAGGCTCTTGGAAGAAGTCTGTTTCTTCACTAAGAGAACTAGCTTCTCTTCCTGGAGTTTTTAATTACAATTAGCACATCTGGAACACATTCTTTTTCTCTTGCATCTCTCCTTCTGGCCGTGCTGCCCTTCAGTCTCTCTGTCATCACTTGTGTCATCCCTGTGCCTCTTGGGTGCCCACCAGAACAGGGCAATGCTCTGCGGAGCTCCAGCCCAAAGTGTCAAACACCTGATGAGCCACTGCCTGGGAATGGCAGGGAGGGATGGCATCCGAACACAGATGTTAGCCTGAGCAGCTGTGATTGGCTTGGGGGTGGTTTGCAGGCAGGAGGAGAGATTGTATCAATTAGCTAATGAATTAACTTAGGGCCACATTTACATATCTGCAGTACTCTGAAGGCACCATGCCGCTCTACGTGTGCATGGAAGCGTATTGTGATGGTTTGTAACCACCTTCATAAAACTGCCTGTCACTTGAGTTCATTTATTCCTTCTCTGTATTTTGGCCTGTTGTCTGGCCAGCAGCCTTCAGCTCAACCTCACACTTGTAACAGTCCTGCTAAGTAGGTCTCTAATTAGAGGGATGGAGGAGCAAGTTTTCGGATGCCAGCACAAACGCTTTTATTAAAAAAATCCTTAGTTGAGTCATCTGGTCTCAAGGAAGACAGTGATGATTAATTGTTTCCCGGGATCGGACTCTCTGACCATCCCACTAAGCCCAGCAAAGCCATGTCAGTACAAGCCAGTTTAAGCAGAAGAAGCTCTGTAGGCTCTAACAATGGACTCTCAAAGTACACCCCCTCCCCCCACAACTTCTGAAGCTCCTAGATTTCACTGAAGTTTTATGACAACAGCCAAGGAAAACAACTTTGGGAACTAATATTGCCCAGCAAGACACAGCCTGCAGCATGCTTTTTATAGCCAAAACCTCACAGTGTTCCAGGCTTCATTTCCTCACCGCTTGCAGCAGTTATGGTAGGGCTCTGCTTCCCCGCCCCCCCCCTGCCCCCTACCCCCCTGTCCCTGACGCCCAGGGCAGCATCATGGGCTCAGACTTGGTGAAGCAAATGACTGCATCAGCAGAGAGCTGGGATTTGAAAACCTACATGAATTAAAACAAGGGTAATCTGGGCTGTGTAACAACTCCTAGCTCACTCTTACAGCACATCCCCTTTGCCTAAGCAGGGCACCAGTGATTTTGGGTGGTGGGAAGGCTCCTTCAGTGCAAGCTGGGTCTGTGGACAAACACAGAGAAACACCATGGTCTGATGGCTTCCCGTGCTTGAGCTAATGTGCTTGCGACCAGCTTGATCATCTCTGCCCTGCACTGCTCTATGTGGTCCTCTCTTTGGGGCCATTGCAGAAGTCACAATCTGCAGATGCATGAAAAGCTACTGTTACTGATATCACTAATGTTAGGTGTCCTGGGCTGGTAGTCAGGGTTTTGTCCTTATCAGCACATACTTTATGATGCAGCGTTCTAGCTCACTTCAAAAGGAAGGAAAGACAGGAATACATTCTCAAAGAAAGGGATTTGTTCCTAAAGAATCAGTGAGATAGGTACAGGACCTTAGGGCAAGGTCTGGCCAGCAAAGCATGCAGTGAGAGTGATTGGTAACAAACAGGCAGCATTTTGGAGAACAACCTAAGACCCCACGGTTCTGGGAATAATGCAGGAACCTTGGGAATGGGTAACATATGTCAGAGCTTATTTTCTCCCAAGGCAGTTGAACATTAACAAAGCTGACATTAGCCGCAGCGCTGTACTGCTGGTGGGAGAGGGTCTGACCCTGGCTACAGTGAGCCTTCCCCTTCATCCAGGCCTGTCTCTGGCTTGTCACTTCAGCTCCTTGTGGCAGGGAGGTTGCAAACTCTTGCCCTCACTACCCAGGTAAACCTCAGACCAGCTCAAATCTGGATGGAACACCCCTGAGATGATCTGTGGCTGAGCTCAGCTTCCCCCAACCAGGGATTTCTTTGAGTCCAAACATTTTCTTTTGACTCTGGATTTTACTAAACTTGCCTGTTCCCCCTCATTTCAGCCCAGGTTTTTCTAGCAGGGAGGCTTGGCCTTTGAAGTCATTCTGCCTATCCTGTGAGGTTTTAACCTTGCTTATTTTGCAGGCATAGAAAGTAGAATTTGTTGTATGACCCTACAAAGCAAGCAGCAACTTGTAGTTTCATTATTAAATATTTACCAGAGAAAGAAATCTTCCCCACCTGAGAACACTTTATTTTCTCTGTGAACTGGAGATGACAGTGTAATGAGCGGCCATTTGTGACATGAGAGTGCGGGACTGACATTGACAGCCCCAATGTTTGCATCTGTTGATACAGAATCATTAGAAATAACTTGTCTGCACAGGGAACCCAGTCACAAACCTTTTGTGATGCTCCCAGGCAGAATCTGCAGGGAAGACAGTCTGGAAGCTGCAGCCATCCTGATGGCACTGACCAAGAAAAGACAGATCAGCTTTTAATTGTAACAAGCTTAACTAAACGTGGACATTTGAAAATTACCCATCCACTCCCAGCTTGAGACTGTACTGCCTGAGTTAATAGATAATGTGGTAAAATCATCTGCCAGTCCCAACAAAATCCTCCTTAGCTCTTTTACACTGCTGGAAATATTTATGTTTGAGCACAAAGGAAGAAGCACAAGATCCTCGATGATCTCCTGCTGCCTAACATTTACCTTTCTTCTGTGTGCATCGAGACAGGAGGACTTCAGCCTCTGTCAGCGTTAGCCTTGATCCCTTAGATGGCAGTGGGAGGATGGTGGGTGCAGCTGGAATGAGCTGCATTTCTCTGCAGGCATCTCAGGGCACAGCAGCTTTTTGCACATTTTTGGCATAAGAGCTCTTGGGAAGTGGCTTTGCTTCTGTCACAGGAGGACGGAGGGGCTACAGCCAGCAGCTTCAGCCAGATCTTCAGCTGCTGTAAATAGCCACAAGCTCATTTCACCACCTGAGGTACATGTTTCCTTCTGCACACTGACCTTAAACCTTGTGTCGCACTGCGGGAGCTCACATCACAGCAAAACCAGTCAGCCCCGGGCAGGACCGACATGTAACCAAGCACCCTCTGGCTGCTGTTAGGATAACATAGCAATTTGCCATCTTCCTTCTCTGCGCTCGCCTCTAATTATACTTTAGTCACTGGTCATCTGCTCTCTTCAGACCTATAATCCAGCAACCTTTCTGGCCCTGTGGTCTACAGGTACTTATTTGTTTGCAGTTAGGAAGACTCAAACTTCTTTTCCTACTCTTTTGAGAAGATATAAACTGCAGGCAATTTAGCTGGCAATGTAACACCGATAATGTGCCTCGCTTGGAAAAAAAAATCCATACGTGCATTAAGTGTTAAGAATATGGGCATGACAGTAAACATGGTCTGAAAGACTCAGGAAGCATTAAATGAAAGCAGGGCTGATGAGGGGGAAGGCAGCTAGGCTGCCGTGACTCAGAGCAGGCGGAGATTCACCTTCATGTTGTAGATCTAGCGATGTCCATCTCTGACATATTTAACAAGATATAAAGTTGTAGTGTCCTGTATGGTCACTCAATTGTCCTCTGTAAGCGACTACGTGTATTTGACTTTGGCACCTTTCTAGCAGTGTGGAAAGCGTTTGTAAGGAACCATAAAAAGTCATTACATATGCAGAACAATTGAACCTCCTCAGCATCTGTGGTAGGAAACACATCTGTCTTCTGTCCCTTTCTTTCCTAAATGTCTCCCTGAATCAACTTTTATGGGAGGGTCGTAAATATCCCTTTCTGTTCGAATCCAGGAGTTAACAATACCCCCTGTGACCATAAACACAAGATGTTTCATTGAGGAAAGAGGTGCACTCAAGTAAGCAGAGATCTTTGTGACAGTTGCTGCCAGTATGGTCCCCATGCACCGCTAATCACATTAGTGGGAGAGCACAGAGGTGGCCAGCAGACAGCAAAAGAAAGAGAGAGAGAAAAGCAAGACTAATCTTGTTAAAAGGGAAGCAAAGATAGACGCTACTTTTACACAGAAGCTTATAACGTCCCCATTTTCCCAGGGCTGGAATCACCTGGATGCTCTCTGAGAGGCATGGCTGCTGCCCTCGTGGACACAAATCGCCCCGCTTCTCGCTTGTGTTTACTCAGGGCTTGTTTTTCTTGGGGCTCTTTGCCATCCATGTTCTCGTGGTTTCTGCACTGCCAACCTTGAGTCCTTCCCAAAGTAGAGGTTTGGTTGCCTCCAGAGGACTTTAAAAGCAGTAGGAATGTTTTTAACCCCCCTTGCATGTGATCCTTTCCCAACAGAGGAAGACTCAAAGTTTTTAAGATGAAACAAGCACCTGATCTAAAACTCCCCTGGGGATACACCATTGGATGCCTGAAGGCACCTCCAGCCTGAACAAAGACTTTTGCTCTCCAGCTCTGCGAAGATAATGTGCAGATCACAGCTGTGAGGCTGCAGCACGCTTTTCTTACTTGGAGCATCCCAAAGCACCTCCAAACTTCGAGCTAAGGACTTGCCAAGCAGTCACTATGTGGGCTCTGACAGTCCCCACAACAGGGTTTCATCCTCTCAGCAGTCTGCACAACACTGCCATGTTTTGAGCAGGATTTGAGGTGTTTGATACAGAGATGTTTCTCCAGGGCTGAGTTCCACTCTTCCCTTTACCTCCTCCCATGTTTTGTGGAGACAGGGCAACGGTACAGGTGCTGGAGCAGAGGTTCTCCTGACCAGATACTCACTGAAGCATAGGCACCAACACATGGACCAACCCACACCCCCAATCCTGAACAGGATGCTACAACACAGTGCTGAGGCTCTCCAGGCTGATGGGAGTCCAGGGCAGGTGGTTTCCAAACCAGTGAGCTTCCCATTCATCTAGGCAAGAGCCTCCTCCTGCCACCCATTGCTGTGAAACTCAAAGAGCTGGTTTAGTGGGCCTCCTCCCATGGTGCTTAATGTTGGAAGGGAAAATGGCACTTTGTTATCTGAAATGAGCCTTAACCCATCTTTATACCCATGACTGTTTAGTTGGTATCATACTACAGTGCTGAAGATGTCAAAACAAAGCACTTGCATCAGTAGTGGGGCATCTGCTGCTGCTGCACTGGTGCCTCGCCAATTAACCAAACGGTGCAGGGGAGGGAGGACACACCGCATGGGTGGGAGAAATCCCTGATGGAAAATCTCACTTGTTGCTTTGGGTGATGGGGTGGGGAAAAAGATGGAGGAGCAGATGGAAATCTGGCAGCAAGGACAGTGGTGATGGCTTCATAGCTGAAAGTTTGTGCCCAACCAGATGGGGAGGAAATCTCCTACTGGTCCCCATAGGGGCAACCCTGCAGCCCAGACTGGGTGGCCTCAGGGTATCTCCCCTGGCCCCTGCAGCCTCTCCCACCTCAAATGATACCAGCATTGACCATTTAATCACGGATGGGTTTCATGGCTGTTAGGGGTGGGCCTGGGACCCACCCAGGGCAGGGAATTGGGAGCTTCAATGGGAAGGAAAGGCAGCAAAGGGGAAAAAGGGGAGGGGCCTGCAGATGGTGGGGAAGGAGGAAAAGGTGGTCTGGAAGGAAGAGAAAGAATATCCAGAAACCGCAGGAGGGGAAGCCTGTTTTCTCACTGACGATGCCTCCAATGGGAGGGTAACAGGCAAGGAATGGAGGATTTGGGTACGGCAGAAGGTCAGCTTTACGTCCCTGCAAGCCCTGCTGCCACAGGCAGCACAAGCCCTCACACCGCGCTGCCCTCCTGGAGCTGTACAGTCTGCATTGCCATCATTGTTAGTACTATTACCAGGTGTTGTAGTAGCAGTGCTATTAGTATAATTACTACTATTTCCTGGTTTTCCCAGGAATCTGTGCCTCTGTCTCGCACAGGCAAAAATCCCAACCTTTGTTTCCTCACAAAGACAAAAGCCACCTTGATTCTCCCTCTGAGGATGCCCACATGGCCCTCAGATGCGATTCGTTCAACTCCTCAGCTAAGCCAACACATTGATCTTCCCCTGGGCGCCGACCCCTCCACACCTCCTCTGTTTACAGAGTTATCTGTAGCATTCCTGCCTCCTCACCACTGCTCAGGGGCAGCAAACATTCACATAAAATTGATCCGGCAAATACAAGGGAAGACGTCATGAGGAAACCTGAGGCCATTCACAGTCCCTCTGCCTCTGTCAGCCGGCTGAGGGGCGATTTAGCATTGACGAGGTGGGTTGAGCAATGCTGAGTGACTGTCACTCGCTAAGTGCAAACGGGGGCATCACTACAATTGTCATCGTCAGTTGCTTTTGTGCCATGGATCGGACAAGCTCAAATTCCACCTTTCTCCTTAGACACCCTGAGAGATTTTGAAGGCCAGACCGATGATGCAGAGCCCCCAGCCTGACCTGGGCAGTGCAGCCCCTCTGCCCTAGTTTCAGGTTCAGTCCCATGGCTTTGCGCAAGTGTCTGAACATGCCACAGGAGTCTTGTCAGTGTTGGCCAAGACCTCTGTCAGGGCCGTCTCTGGCTTTGCAACGGCTATGCAGAAGAAATGCCCTCTTTTGGGGGACATGCCACAAGCTCTCCATTTATTAACCATGGGTAGGAGGCACAAAGGTTATGTTAAAGTAACTGCTTGCAGGCCCAGGCCCTGGTCCTCGTTCCTTAGTCCTGCAGACCATAATCAGAGGGCTGCAGATCCACATAAGCTATACCAGAAACCCTCTTGAGGAAATTACCTCACCTCTAGGCTACAATGACAGACCCCTACCCAGACAGCCTGTTTGGCCTCCTGAACTGTCACTTTTTCTCCTGAGTATCCTAAATTCAGAGGGGAGAGATGGTGGTACAGGACTTCCCTCTGCAAAGGAAGGGGAATGTTTAACCTTCAGGCATTACTGTGGATGGCACAGTGGTGCCCAATTCCTGACATAGCTCCTTTGCCTCCCCTTTTGCAGTCACATTGTGCTCTGAGGAAGCCAGTGGGAAGCATGGGAGGAGGAAGAAGCCACAGTGCACCCCACAGATTACAAGCAACGTCACAGGATTACAAACTCCCAGAAGAACAGGGTTTGGAAAGGAGCTCTGCAGATCATCTAGTCCAACCTAAAGCATGCTTACCTCAAGCTGGTTCCACGGTATCACATCCATGTGGTTTTTGAATGTCTCCAGAGAAAGAGACTCCACAAACTCTCTGGGAAGACTGTCCCAGTGCTCCATCACCCTCAGAGTGAAGAAGTTTTTCCTCATATTCAGATGGAACTTCCCGCATTCCAGTTTGTGCCCATGGTGCACCTTGTCCTGTTGCTGGACACAACTGAGAAGAGTCTGGCCCCATTCTCTAGACACCCACCCTTTAGATATTTCTAAGTGTTGTTGAGATCCCCTCTTAGTCTTCTCCAGGCTAAACAGACTCAGTCCTCTCAGCTTTTCATCACACAAGAGATGCTCCAGTCCCCTCATCAGTCTCATAGCCCTCCACTGGGCTCTCTCCAGCACTTCCTGTCTACCTTGAACTGAGGAGCCCAGAACTCGACACAGCACTCCAGATGTGACCTCACCAGGGCAGAGTAGAGGGGGAGGAGAACTTCCCTCAACCTGCTGGCTACGCTCTTAAACTTCATTCCCCTTGCAAAGAGCTGAACCTGCAAGAACAGTATAAACATGTAAATTGGCAAACACCAAGTTAAAAAAACCACCTAACCCACCTCCAAAACTCATGTTTCAGCCACTCTAGGTAGCTTCAAGCATCATTAAGAGAGAATGCCATTTCCAGCAGCTGCAGACAACTATTTACTCTCCAGGTTCTCATCAGCACAAGCACTCAGGCGGCACATAGCTGCCGCAGGTAGGCTGGCAGGGCTAGTGGTGAAGCTGCTGACCAGGATGAGGTCTGCTGGAGTGACACAAGGGCTGTTTGCTTGTTGGTTGCTCTGGGTGAGGTCATATGACTGACTTTCTCTTCTGAAAAGAAAATTAATCTAAAGAAGTTGGATATATAGGAGTCTTGCCTTCATCCCATGTGTCTTATAGATATCTCTTTTTACACACGGCATTTTCTATAATGGTCTGTGTCAGGGGAAACCTGTTTTTTAAGGTGTTGTCCTGGGTGGGAAAGTCTGTGAAGGGCAGTTGTGACTTCTCCCAAGGAAAGGCCAGAGCAGCTTAAAAAATGGCTTGGTGGAGCCAAATTGACTTGATGTACCCCACAGCAACCTCCAGATTTGGAGTATTTTTGGAGCCTGATAATGAAAAGCCAGGAGTACCACTACTGGGGGGAACGGGGACCATTAAGGAGGGATGCTCTGGCTGATATTCAGATCCATGATCATCCAAATCAATATGAATAGGGCTATAAGTGATTTGGTATTATTTGATCCACTTACTAAACTAAAGTGCACCAGCTCCAAAGCTTTATGATCCCTTGACATACATCACTTAGAGGATTTTGCTTATCCAGAACTTCTCGGGTGAGCACATCAGATGCAACCTGGCAGGCTGCTGCTTCTGACCCAAGCAGATGATGGTTTTGCAGTCATGAGGACAAGGAAAAGCCAAGCAATCTGCAATACAATTTTCTTGACATTAGGAAAAAAATAAATTAAAAAAAAAAAGAAGAAAATAAAAAAAAAAAAAGAAAGAAAGAAAGAAAGAAACTGATGTCCAACATAGACACTGGGTTGCTGAGGGAATAGGACCTGTGTTGGTGTTCCTTATTGCAGGGACTTTCTTCAGCCTACAGTCTACACTTCTCTCCCCAGTCCATGATTTTGTAGCACTTCTGGGATTTCTTTCTGCTTATTTGGTATTTCTGGTTGTATGTGTCCACACACCTCCATGGAAATAACAATTTCTTCCTTGTGTTTGCAATTAGAGCTAATAAAACCCTTTGTTTACACAGCTTGGTTCCTGAGCAGGGTCTCAATTTGTGTGTTTTCAGACTTCGCTCCTATTTTTCATCTCTTTTAAACAGAAGCTTCACTGCATTTACCATGTACCGTAAAGAGAAGGCAGCTGCTGCATTGACCAGCTTCAACCATTCTCCATTTTATCCTGCCTTACTGGGCAGATCAATATACTCCGAGTATCCCACAATGCACTCCAGGTGTTCCATTACAGTCTGAAACACTGCTGCCCTTTTGACTTTGCAAGGTTTGGGGCTGGTAGGAAAGTAAACTGAGAAGGGCTGTGTGCTTCTTTGAGGCAGCTGTGTTTACCCCTACGCTGCTGTAACCTTTTCTAGAATGAGGATGTGTGTCTGCACGGTCTGCTCTGCAGCTGGAGAAGGTGGTGACATTGGCCTGCAGTGAGCTGGGCTCAAAGTCAGATATTTGTGGGATTTACAGCTAAGATGTTTCAGTGACTGTATTGGAAGAAAATAGCTTTGTGCTTAGTGTTCTTATAGCCAAGGCTGGTGAGAGCTAAGGCAGTTTTGCTGGCACCAAGGTGCTGGTGGGTTGGACACTGTGAGACACCAGAGATGCTGTGCTGTATCCCAGCACAGGTAACCAATGGGCTTGACTCTGCCTCTCTGGGAGGAGCAGGCCACAGTGAAAAGTCTTTAACCCAGGCCCACCAGCACAAGAACCTTGGAGTATCAAAGAATCATCGAACCATAGAATCTCCTGAGTTGGAAGGGACCCATAAGGATCATCGAGTCCAACTCCTGGTTCCCCACAGGGACAGCCAAGTCAGAGCATGGGACCAAGGGAATTGTCCAGATGCTTCTTGAACTCAGCCAAGCTCGGTGCTGTGACCACTTCCCTGGGGAGCCTGTTCCAGTGCCTGACCACCCTCTCAGTAGAAAGGCTTCACCTTGTATTGCCACAACCCAGAAAACTATTGGTAATTATATTCCAGGACTGTGGGAAAGTATGCAGATTCCTGCAGGGGTTGAGCCTCTGCATCCAGTCAGGAGGGACCAAGCAAACCATAAACCTCTTGACTGTGTTCTGCTCAACCAGGAGACTGGGCGTACAGGATGTAGCAGAGCCCACGTAACTTGACTACTGCAGCATCCAGAGGAAATGCATCTGTATTATCCCTGTGGGTTTGGTTCACTCACTGCACTGCCCCAGGGCGATGCCGGTGTAACTCAGTGAAAGCAATGCTGGGGTCAAACAGAGCAGGGAATCAGGAATGCTTTCTTCTTTGCCCATCCAGGGTGAGCTGCTTTTGGTGTTGCTATGAGAATGCCTTGGAGAGGAGGAGAAAGGATTGATAAATTTCAAATGACCATTCCACACTGAATCATACACTTCCCAAATAGTCTGTGGCATGTTAGGTGAGGGTTGGTTTAGGCTGCAATCTTCCTGTCATCTCACTGTAGTCAAGAATTTAAAGTTTAATTCATGATGCTTAGTTTATTGCTGTCTTTGAGCCAATATTTATCAGTGCTTATTAGTTGTCTGAAAATAAATTAATTGCACTACAGACAAATTGTTTCAGCCCCTGATGTGCCTCGAGCAAGTGACTAATCTCTTTTACGATCCCCCAACAGATTAAGCATCTGACACAGCTAACAGGGAATAAAGTCATTGCATTCTAGAGGCAAAACTCACCATGTCCCCAGCACCTTAGGCTGCTGTGTGCCTTCACTTCCCAAAGATGGTATTTTCTGCTCTGTGAAAGACACTCGAGCCATGTCAGGAAGTCCCATTTCTACAGTACCTAGAAGTAAGGGTGTAATTTCAAACTTAAGTATAAATCCTTGGGCAGACACTTACTAGCCAGGAACAGTTTTAGAAGCCTGAGCACACCCCTTCTGAAGCTCAAGTACAGGTGAGAAAACATAGGATAAGAAAAATATGAGTAAAACAAAAAGATATTGAAGTGTCTTAAATCACAAGTAAATACAGTGACCATAAGTTTCAGCTCCAGTTAACAGTGGTCTGTGTGCATCATGTGGGGTGCTAACGAGAGTACTCAGGCTGGAAGAGGAGGGAGTGTTGTTCTCACCAGCACCTCCCATTAAGCGTAGTCCTTTCTCTGCATTGCCTTTGTGTTTGTCATCTAGACCTTCACCAGGGAGAAGGCATTAGCTGTGGAACTATTCATGGTGACTAAGGCACAGATCTATGGAACCATAACTCCAGTCATCCCCAATCCTTCCCTGTGATTTTGGGGATTATTCCTTGACTTGAAGATGAGGTTGTCTCCTGTGAAAACCACACAGTGTATGAATCTTCTCTGGTGCTTTGGGCCACCCACTGTGTGTCAAAATGCTCTTTTTCTATGTTTTGGTGTTGGTTTTACACTGGGCATGTCCCATCTGTCAGGACGAAAGGTGGGTTCCCAAAACATTTCAATTTTCTCCCGAAAGAAACCCAGGCATGCAAGCAGGGAGGGAAATCACATTGCATGTTGGTGGCTGTCCTCTGAAATACAGTCCTGCTTGCAGCTCATGGCCCAGGAGAAGCAGCTCAGCTTGTGCCACCAGATGAACACTCCTCCGCTCTGCAGGGGACCTGAGGACAGAGATAGGGCTTTCCCTACAGCTCCCTGGCATGGACACCGTTGCCACGTGCCTGGGAATAGGTACACAGACACTGCTAAATGCCTAGCATATCATCTGAGATGGAGCTTTAAATAGTACAGGAAGGTGCTGTGTTTGATTCCAGGGTGTCTAATGGATCTCCCTGCAGGGAAATCAATGCCATTAATATGGGAGCACGGGTCTGCCTTTTCATTGCCTCTCAGCACCGATCAATCACTGCAGGCTGCCACCATCTCATTCACCGTCCAGATGGCAATATCCAGTGCCGGCCGTTTTTAAGCTCTTGTATCGAAGAGAGAAAACAGGCTCTTCTGAGCCGTAAGCAGCAAATCTTCTTGGTAGCAACCATACAGAAACAGCCTGCTAGTCCATCCCCTGGCTGCCTCTCCTCTGAAGCATCCTCCTAGACTGTCTTCAGAGGATCACCCAAATGCAATTTAACTTCTGTTACACAGGAAAGCCAACAGACACAATAGTCTTGTATTTAGAAGGGGGTTTATGTGTCTTCTTGCATTCATATTGGTGCTTTTCTCTTTAAAGCAGCAGATCTGAGAATGATGCAGATTGTTACATGTATACATCAGATTTGGGAAGGAAGAGGGGTGTTAAATGTTAAGTTTTTTGAGTTTTCACCATAGTTACTCCTAAAGACAAACCCCTCAATTGTGTCTTTGCCTCTTTTTGATACTGACCGTAAGTTCTTAGGTGAGGATGAATTTGGAATCTTGAAAACATAAACAGTGAGATCTATGCATAGCAGTTACGATTCTTCACTGACTGAAAACCCAGGAAAGCTCTTTGTGCTTTTATAAATCTTCATAATAAAAATATAACCACACTTGTTCACTGCTACAGATCAACAATAAGCTCACATACTGCCCTTGCGAGGTTTCTGAAATGTCCTTTGGCAGCCATTGTCTTTCAGTGACATTACTTGCAGAAACCCAAGAAAATAATAGAAAGTAGTACTATTTCTGATACTACCTGCCTTTATGCTAATGTGATAAAAGTCAGCGACATTTCTGTACCCATCAAAACGCTTTACTGGGTACTTCTGTGTTAACATCCACAATCCAGAACTACCAAACTTCCATGTATTAGAAAATAAGAAATCTTTTTAAAAAAAAACAGTGCAAAAGATTCCTTTCCATTACAGAGGTGGGTCCTATTTTGACAGTTACATAATAAATTAATGCTGTTGTACAATTTCCATATATTCTTTTGGACACTGTCTACATCCTTGTGGACAACAAGCTTAAAACTTTGCCAGTTGCTATTGTGAAGGATTTCTTCCACAAAGGCCTCATCTTGCATTGCTTTCATGTCATGGTTATTAATATAAAGTTATCGTCAATGATATTTATGTGTCATTTAGCCAACTGCTGTTCAGACACATAAGAGACGTACCCTGCCCATGTGCATTAGATAACCAAGATTACTGAGTAAATATAATTCTCCTAAAGACTATGCAAACAGTTCCACGTTGCACTTCCCCAGTCCTTCATCCTCCTTTTCTTGGTTCATTGGTTCATTTTAACACCTTTCTAGGCCAATGTGACTGTCCCCACGTTCTCTCAGCTTGCTTCACTGTCAACTATTGAGATGAACTGAGTTGTTGCATCAAAGCAAATCCAAGTCTGATAAGAAGCGATAACATGGTAAGCAGGTTTTGTGGTTTTTTTTTTTTTTCCTGTAGATTGCTTGATTCAGCTGATATAGCCTTAAATTCCCAGGTTGGATGGGTCTTTGGTCAACCACGTCTAGTGAAGGATATCCCTGACTGTGGCAGGAGGCTGGAACTGGATAATCTTTAAGGTCCTTCCAACCCAAACCAGTCTGTGATTCTATGATTTGCTCTGTTTCCCTGGCACAGTCATTTGTCTGTAATATCTCTGTGGTGCTCTGTCAACTTCACAGGCCTGCATAGTCAGAAGGCAGAGATAATACAGACAGCAATGTCTTTTAATGTCAGACTGAAACTGCCTTGAAAAGGCACCAACGTGTGTTCAGAATAAGCCTACAGTTAGCAGAATGCTGTATCCATTGTACATAGTGTATTAATTGAAAATGCACCAAGGCAGAGCTTTCCAGCTGAGATAACCTTTCAGCAGAGCAGTGAGATGCCACATGACCTTTATGCAATCTCACTGTGCTGCTTCTAAAACATCTTTTTTTGACAGATTTAGGTATGTGAACAAGAGTAAGTCCTCGATAAAATGCTCCAGCCCCGAGGGGGTCCTAGGTAAGTTTGTGCTGCAAGCCTCTACAAGCCATCAAACTGGGTTGAGAGCCAGCTGGATCACCTGCAGATGTTAGCTGTGGTGGTGAACACTTGCCCAAAGGGAACTAGATAGCAGTTAGTCAGCTTTCATCAGATAGTAAATATTATCCCTCTCTATCGACTTCAGTTGCTTTGAAATGAGTGTCCAGTGAGAAATGGCTCTGGATTCCCCCTCCATCCAATCTACCTCTCTCAGGAACTCCATTTAACAGGGGCAATGTCATCATGGTTTTTTCCCAGTATTGGATGATCAGTGCAGAAAAAAAGCCCTTGTCATTCTGCCCTCAGCACACGTTCTCTTGAGCTCAGCCAGACTCTCAACATAGCCCCACAGCCCTTACCTGAGAACTGCCTGTATCCAGGCCAAGCCTGTAATGGACACCACATCCTCATCTCTCAATGGATCACAGTCAGAGGAGGCCTCTGAAGTAACCTTTGATGGTTAAAAACAGTCTGGGTTAATACTCTTGGACCTGGACTTGACTGTGGAGTCAGCTGAGGGCACAAAAGTAATAGCTTTGCGCCTGACTGCTATCAGGGAGATGGGGATGTATCCCCTTGCCAGGATAGGCCAGGAACAGCAGGTCAAGCCATTAGAGATGAAGTAAAACACCATTACTGCGCTGTCTTTTAATGTATAACATTCCTCACCCATGTGCTGTCTGCTGAGTACGCTGCAGATAGTATCAAGCCAGCTCAGAGGGTGGGGTTGCTGCAGGCGCTTTCCAGGAAGAGCACCGTGCCTTGCCTTCATCCCCTCTGAAGTTTAAAGGCAGCTATGGTCAGACCTCTCCAGCTCCAGGAAACTCAGCATGGAAAAGAACATGTTCTGCAGACATCCAACATCCCACTGAAAGCTCAACCTGCTCTTGAAAATCTTCCCCAAGCTAGAGCATCTGCTTTTGCTCTCTGAAGAGCCTGGGACCAGCTGAGTTGCAACAGGCATGAAACCATGTACACTGTTATAAACCACATTCTTATTTTAGGCAACAACTTTACTTTGCTGAAGGCAAAGTTTTCAAACACATTTCAAAGAAACGTTGAGAGTTGGCCTGAGCATGTGGCAGCTCCAACTGGGGTCAGAAGAGCACAAGCATGTATAGTTGTAGGCATACCAGCTCCCCTTTATGCTGGGCATGAGATGGTATGGAATAGCCCCTTTCGTTAGTTTGGGTCACCTGTCCTGGCTGTGTCCCCTTCCAGATCTCTGGATGCCCTTGGCCCCACCCCACACCTTCACCTTTGCAGAACAGCATAAAAAGCTGAAAAGTCCTTGACTGCTTGGCAACAACTACAACATCAGTGTGCTATCAGTGCTGCTCTCATCCTAACTCCCAAGCATGGCACTACACCAGCTGCTAGAAAGAAACTTTGCTCTATCTTAGAGAACCCAGGAACCTGGGACTGCGCAATGGGGCTGTGTTAGTCTGGCGTCAGTCAGCATCTTGGCCCCTCTCTCAGACAGTTTTATTCACATCATTCAGCCATCAGACACAACTGTCTGTGAGGAATGGTGGTCTTCCTCTAAGGTCCCCAATGTATCACAGAATCACAGAATATCAGGAGTTGGAAGGGACCTCGAAAGATTATCTAGTCCAACTCCCCTGCCTGAGCAGGATACACCTAGATTAAATCACACAGGAACACATCCAGATGCCTCCACAGAAAGAGACTCCACGACCTCTCTGGGCTGCATGTTCCACTGCTCTGTCACTCTCCGAATGAAATGGTTTCTCCTTGCGTTCACTTGGAATCTCCTATGCTCCAGCTGACATGTATCTCAGGGACATGTCAGCTGGTGAAAGATTGAGTTGAAAAGTCCCTGGTAGTTGTCTTTGCTCTCTTCAATTTTCTCTATCTTCCTCCCCACACACATATCCATGAAATTCTTTTCTCTTCAGGAGCTGTATGAGGAAGATAACACTTGTCTAAAGCCAGTGACACCCTGTGGTGAGTCATCCCTTCTCTTGCCATCAGATCCAAGAGATCAATACATTCCTCAAAGGTTGAATCTCAGACTGAAGTCCTGGTAGACCTGAATGAGACTGGAAAGCCAAGTCTGGATCCAACAGCACAGGCTGCTGTGTGTACAGCAAGAAGTGTGGAGGCAATGAGGACCCCAGCACACCCCAAATTGTCAGCGTTTTCATACCTCACGTGGTGACTCCACCACCTCCACATGAAGGATCCATGCTTGAGATGGTTTCTCCTGAACACCAGAGCTCTGACTCCCCCAGAGACTGGGCTCCATCTCACAGCCCACAAGTCCAGGCTACCTGACAAGCTGTTAGAATCTCAGTCACATCTGAGACACCTGCCCAAACCTGCTGCTGCAGATTGATGTTTGTGGTGGTTTGACCCTGGCTGGAGTCCAGACTCCCACCAAAGTCACTCTACCGCTCCCCTCTTGGCTGGACAGGGGAGAAAATACATGTTGAGAGGCTTTGGAGTCAAGATAAGGACAAGGAGAGATCATTCTGCAATTAGTGTCACGGGCAAAACAGACTCAACACAGAAGAAAGGCAAGAAAACTCTCTAATTTATTACACTAAACACACAGAGAAACTAGAGTCAGATACTGAGAAGTACAAACAGCTCTTAAAACACCAGCCCCACCCCTCCCTTCTCTGCAGACTTTGCTTTATTCGTGATTTTCTCTTCCCCAGGATGGCACAGGAGAAAAGCGGGGGAAATAAGGAATCATGACTTCAGTCTTCGGTCAGTTCCTCATGAGTTGTTCTCCTTCTTGGGCGGGGGGGAGCATTTCTCACACACTTTCCCTGTGCCAGCGTGTGGTCTCACCCATGGGAGACAGTCCTCCATGATCTTCGCCACGTGAGTCCTCTCCCACAGGGCCTCAGTTCCTCACCAACTGCCCCAATGTGGGTCACTGCTATAAACTCATAAAATGTCTCTCAGTCTCTCAGTCCCAGACTGCTGGCCCCAGCCTGGTCCCCCACAGAGCCACAAGCCCCCCCAGCAAACCTGCTCTGGTCACAGATTCTTCCATATTCCTCCACCTGCTCCATGGTGGACTCCTGACTAATCCAGGTACCTCTCCATGGGCTACAAGTGGGGACTCTTCTTCCTCCATGGGCTGCAGGGAATTTTCTCTCAGTGCCTCCTCCTCCCTGCCCCCTTCACTGACCTTGGTGTCTGCAAAGTTTCTTACTTCTTCTCACTCCCTTCTCTGGTGGTAAAATGTAGCTGTTTGCATTTTTCTCTCTCTAAAATGTGATTCCCAGAGGCCTGTGACCGGTGCTGAATGGCCCGGCTGGCCTTGTCAGCAACAGGGTTTGGGAGTTTGGCCTTGGGAGCCCAGCTGGGATTTGCTTTGTTGGACCCTTAAGAAACTTTTTAGCCACTTCTTAAAGAAGCCACATTGCAAACCCACCACAATATTCACGACTGGAAACCTCAGTCATGGCAGGGCTTGCAGGTGGTCCTCAGTCTGTCCTCAGCCCTGCTTGCTGAGGGCCAGCGATGGGTCCCTCTGCCTCCACCATCATGGTTGGCACCTCTACTTTGGTCTTTTCCACAGACCATGATTCCATCTGACTTGCAGTACATGGTGTCATCTGTGTGAGGGTGACTTTCTTTGTCAAGTACCAACCTGGGAGTTGGCAACCTTTGTGTTTGTGCTGCTGGGGATATGTAGTGGGTGTCAGCACAGTGTGATTGAAGAGCTTTCACCAAAGGAAGAATTATTAGTATCTGCTTCTTTCTTTCACACTTCTGTAAGGCTCAGTCAACCCTAGCATGGTGATTGATGGCATGAGCAAAGCCTTGTTGGCGCCATGTCAAAGGCAGGTGCCTATTAATGAAAGAAAAAGACAAGAATGAAGGTGTCTTGCCGGCTCACAACTCCCCTATCAGTGCTGGGAAGTCAGAGTGAGTGGCTTGGTCAGGGGGGTGTATTTGCTGACAAAAGTCTGTGCAAACAAGGACCTTGCGAGAACGAACAGGGAACAGCTGCTCTGTATCTGGGAAAGGTAAATGCAGTTTGCAGAGCAAACTGACTCTAATTCAGGCAAATACTCTTACAAGCAGCATAGCTGAAAAGAAAACATGTTTACTGGGATGTTAACATGACTCGGATCGAGTGCAAGGAAACAGGAACGATACCCACACCGTGGCTTGCTGCCTGAGGCAAACCACTCCTGTTAAGAAAACCCTTTTTGTGTGAAACATCTTGCCTTGAGCAAACATCCTCGCTACCTGAGGTGGAAAGATGCTCAGTGTGTGGCAAGATTTAGCCTCTGCATGCCCAGTACAAGCACCATCCTAATGCTTTTATTTGCCAAAAGTGTTTTGGACATTGGCTGCTGATTTGAGCTGCACCCAGAGCTGCGCTGCAGAGGCAGGGGGGTGCAGGGAATCTGTGCCTCTCAGGGGACTGATGCCAGGCATCCAACACTGAGCATCCCGAATCACCAGCCCCTCGACATTTCATATAGTGTTTCTCCCTTCACACCTCCAGGACCGTTGGGATTGTCTTCAGCCGCCCAGAGCAAGAAGCTGGAGATGCCTGAAGGGCAGCAAGAAGAGCTGCAAAATTTGGGGACAGAGCCCCACCTCGTGGAAGTGAGCCCAGACCCTGTTCACCAGAGGCCTTCTAACCTTCTATACAACTGCATGCCCCACACGGTACCTCCTGACACACCGATTAGACTAACTACAGGCTGTATCTCAGAGTCAGTCACAGCACAACATTGTCCCCACTGGCACGCAGCACAAGCGTGGGGCAGTGTCGGTGTCCTCCTCTCCCATAGCTCAAGCTGATGGGTGCAGCACATGTGAATGGCAGTAATATTGCTGTTATAATGGAGAGGAGTTTTATTTGTTACAGCAGGTTTCAGGAGAGCTGATTGAAGGCCAGGCCAGGCATCTTTCACCTAAACAAAGAGCAACTAATGGTCTTTTATGCAGCGACAGGCCATCCTGGCAGTGCTGGCTGGGGGAGCTGCTCAGCAAGCAAGACACAGCCCGGGGGGGGGGAAGCAGGGGGCTGCAGATCAGCATCTCTTTGAAGCCAGGTTTTCTCTGAGTTTCTGTAAATAGAAATGGCCCTCTCCTCTTTTGCCCACCTGTACTCAGGGAAGATGGTGTTGACCCACTTTGTTCATACATGTCCTGTGGCACCAAACTGAGATGGACAATGCCAGAGCAGAAGAGTGAGCAGTTTTGAAATCATTATCCAATGTTACCCACAGAAAGCACCATCAATCAGTTCCTGTGAGGAAATGGAGGACCGAATCTGCTCCATCAGACTGAATTTGCTCTAGCAGATTAATTTGATTTCTGTTGACAGTTTCTGTCAGGAAAGCAGAGTGAACTTGTCCCCTTCCAAAGCTTCTGTTTGGGAAATGAGGTCTAGATCTGCCATATGGGCCAAACCCAGTTACTCTGTCTAGAAAAAGATATATTTAGCAACCTGATGAAGCCAATGTGTACTGCTGCTACTCTCAACATATGTGATCAGGGATCCTGGAGGGTTTATTTAGCAGATTTAGCATGGTAGAAACTATTTGGTTGACACGAAGAAAACTCCTAGAAACATCAGTGATGTTCTTTGAACCATTTGATACAATCACGGATGTCCACTTCTCACACTGCTTGGCTTATTTTTTAATATTTTTTTTAAATTCAGATTTTTCCATCCTGTATTTCAATGCCTAAACTCCTGTAAACTAAAGAGATGGCTCAATGCGAGCGTTGGTTAGATGGCAAAGTTCATCTCTAGCACCAGACACCGGTGTGAGCCAGGAGGTATTCAGCCAAAGCAGTTGTCTTTGGCCAGATCGCAGCAGCAGCAAAACCCTGGGCCAAGCCAGGGTTGTGATAAGCAGAGCAAGGTCTAAGCTTTGCTATTTCTAAACCTCCTGCAATAAATACACAGGGGCTGAGCAGCATGCTGATGTCTGGGATTAATGAGATTAATTGGACTCTCAGGGATAGGGTGTGCGTGTGCGTGCGTGTGTGTGTGTGTGTGTGTGTGTGTGTGTTTGCAGGGTTTTAGATTTAAATGTTATATTGAAACACTGAACAAACACCATTAGCCAGCTCAGCATTTATTAATAATTAAGCTGAATAGCACCAAGCTGCTTTCAATTGATTTTCAGAGGGGGGAAAGAATAAAACAAACTGGAAGTTTCATTTCCATGAGACAAGCATGTAAAGAGGAGTGATGGGCTAGCAGCCTTGAGCTGTCACACTGAGGAGCACAAACCTTTCAGCACACAGGGCTGTGATGATGGACACCAGCTCCTCTAGATGCTGACACCCTGGTCTCCCCACGCTTGGTTGAGCTGACAGCAACCCCTCCTTGTGGGCTCACCCATTGCCCAGGTGTCAGCAGCGGTGGCAGAAGCTTGGACACTTTCCATGTCCAACATGGATTACAGGAGTTTTGTCTTCTCAGGACGCTCCTGGCTTGCCCAGGCACATGGTCAGAATGATAGACAGGGTCTGCCAGGGCCACCACTCTTGGCCACCACAATGTCCATCCTCTGAACATCCCGCACCCTCCATGGCCTGGTTTTGAAGGAACCCTTCCTCTGAAGCCTCCCTGTCTGGCCAGGGCTTTTGCCAGCAGCAGAATTTGAGTGTCTGTGGGCTGAGGTTCGCACGCTTGGTGCCTGGTGCATGGGTGACATCTACCGACCATGTCTTCAGTTTCATTTTATGCTTTTATGACTAAATAAAGCCGTGCCAAGAAAGCGGCAGTTAAGATTGTGTGCTGTTACAACTGTTCGTTTACCTGTTCTGGGGTAAGAGCCACTAAATTGCTTTTATAACTGCATGAGGGCTGTGTGCCACACGTCAGGGCCCATCTCCAGGCTTTGACAGAAGGCCAGAACTTGGTTTTCTGATGGCCAGGACTTGGTTTTCTAATGGAACAGTGCAAGGCTGAGGAGATCTTTAACAAGAACAGAGGTTATTCCCCTATAATTTATGCCCCTGTAATTTAATTCCCTGAGATTTATTCTCCTGCAATTAAGATTATATTTTGGATCTCTTTCTTTAATTGTAAGTACACAACCAGTCCAGAGCAACTAAACAAAATAAAACCAGTGAGGTTCTCTTTACAGAAAAACACTGGTGCTGGTCCTGGGTCTTATTTTAAAATGGCAAGTTAATGGTCATTCATCTAATATTTTTTTACTTTTTGAAGAATAAAAGGCAATATATATAAAAAAAAAAACACAAAAAAGCAACAAACCAAAACCCAAATAACTACCTGCTTTCAAATACCACAATAATAATTAATCCAAGAAATTGTAAACAAAAAGAAAATACCTGAGTTTCTTTAAAAAATTAGAGCAGTTCCAGGCTGGTGACCTATGGTATGATGCAATATTGTAATTCTGCAGCTAAATTTCAGATAATAATCCTTGGATCCATCCTCAACAAAATGCCCTGGCTGGATGTAACGTTCTGTCTGCCTGGCCGTAGGCACAGCTCTACTGGAAGGCTGTAACCAGAGCAGTATTGCTTCATGTCTTGGTCCTTGCATGAATTTCTGAAGTTTGCTTTTACTTGGAAGTTCTTCACCCATGAAGCTGAAAAAATATTATATAATTGTAAGTACAGTACTTAAAGGATCAAATTTAAAGGTGACTAGAAGGTAAGCATCATTTGGTCATTCAAGTGATGTGCCTTTTATTATTTTAGCACCTGGCATATAATTTGAGAGTGTTTAGGCAAGGTGAGGCAGCAGTAGAGACTGTACTTTGGCATCCACACAGTATAGTACCACTTGCAGTCACTGCAATACCTGTAATGCCATAAATGTTAATCCAGCTTGTCACCTTTTCCTACATTATCTCTTCGGACCTACTGTCAGCTCCTAAAGCGTGATACTGGGACAGGAGGAGCCTTACTGGAGAACCAACAAGAATAACATGCCAAGCTGTGATAAAGGTTAAAAAGTGAACTGAGGATAGGAGACCTGTCTTCCTGCTCAGACAGGGGAGTTGGACTAGATGACCTTTTGAGGTCTCTTCCAACTCCTAATGTTCTGTGATTCAGGCGGGGGGTAGTCAGCTTCAAGAGCAGCCCTAAACATGGGTGCAGACAGATTCTGTGAGACCATCGCTTTTCCTCTGTTGGCCATTCCTGAACGATGAGCATGCATCAATTACTCTGAATTTCTTTGTGTTTCTTTGTGACATGATTCTTTTTCATGACGTTCTTGTAACGTGGCTTTCCATTTGATACAGTTGACCTGCATCTTGCTGCTGCTCTTCCATCTTCAAGGCCATCATTTCATCCTAACAATGCCCCAATCCTCCCATGTACTGACCAAGGATTTCCAGATACCATCCCAGGGTCCTGTTATCTTCCTTGACCACCAAGGAAGTCTAAGGCCAATCATTGAAGAATGTTGCAAGTTGTCTGCTGCTGCCCCAAAGTCTGGCCATGCTGAATCCCATTTTCTCCAAGAAGCCTAATAATTTCTCCTAAGGCAGCCAGTGAGATGCTTTAAAGACAGCCACAGGCATTAAATACTGATTTTCCCTTGTGGAAAAAAGGTGAGAGGTTTATCTGATGTGGCATATCTGTCACAGATCGATGCTCTTTTTCATTCCAGGTTTATGTCCACTTTTGGGGTGTTTGCTATTCGGCCCTATGTGGACATGAACCTAATGGGCTCATAGCTACTCCAGCCTACCATACTCCTGAGCAACCTCTGCTCAGTCCTCCTTGATTATAGCTTCTGCAGATTTATAAGTTTCAATTGCTGCTGCTAAGACCAGTTAAATTGCTTTTATTCCTACTTGGATATATTTCTAATCTAAATCTCTCCAGTTTACTTCCATCTGATCCCCAAGAAAGCTTCCCTATGCTATGAAGCAGTGTTAGTTCATCTATTAAGCAGTACTCCCACATAGCTAACAGTCAGTGCTAAAATTTGGAACACTGTAAGCACACACAGTATATTTTCCACGTGATACAATGAGTAATGTGAATGACATCTTGTAAATTACAAAATAAACTTCTTCTGTAGATATAAGAATCGAAATGATGCAGAAAATTATTTCTTCAGATTGTCAACCATGTGGAAGAAGAGTGTTTAGCAGGTTTGATGTCTGATCGCAAATGCTAGACCATCTGAAATTTAATGCAGGTGATTTTGTGGTGTAGTTTGGACAAGATCCAATACGGAAAGTTCCTACAGTTTAAGGTCCTGTACTTTTTTATTTTTTAAAAAACAGCATTATTTATTTCAGATGTCCTTTGGCAAAGTTCTCACTTCTCCCATGAGATGTTCCTCTCACCTACCCCCAGCTGACACCTTCCAGCCAAAAGACAATTTAATGATGCCTTTTAATGATTGATTTTAAAGTCCTTTGGACTTTACAGCTGTACAAATGTCAGTGGTATTCTGTAAAACACCAGTTATGCGAAAACCTTGGAAACCTGCCCAGCTACGATACTGCCAGGAATCTGGATAGAAGTGCAACGTGACTGTTTCGGATAAGAAAGAGATTAGGGCAGGTTTCTTTGATTGATAGCTCCTAATAATAATCCTCTGAGTGCCGGAATAGAGTTTGCTGTGGTTTTGATTTACCATTCCCTTGAAGGGAAGAAATTGCCTGGGTGCTGGCAGCTCTCTGCTAGGCCCTCGCTCTTCAATAAATGGTGTTATTTCAGGTGCCACAAGATGGTGCCAGCAGTCAGGGGAAAAAGGCCGAAGCCAGGGAAACCGCCTCCTTTGAGGTTGGGGGGTTAGTTAAACACACCTCCCGGGACCTCTTCTCTCTGCTTCTAGTAAAAGACTTCTATTCCAATCTCTTCCAACTGGTCTTGAAATATTTTTCATGTTTCTGTGCCACACTGCAACAGGCTATTTTAGGATTCAGCCCAGGACGCTGTAGGGCAGTTGGCATTCCCTCAAAAATGTTGTTTTTGTAGAAAGACAAGCTCTTCTGTTGTCCCTCCCTAGTTCCTAACAACTGCTTAAAACCAAGTGATGTGGAAAATCTAGTGAACTCCATATCTTAATCCTTCATGCCTCATTTCTTTTGGATTGATGTTTGGCCATGACTATTTCCGTTACTTAGTCATTGCAAAATCAAACCAAATTCCAGTGTTTCTTTTAAGAATTCAATTATTCTACGCTCTGCATTATCAAGATGGGTTTTTTGAGGGATGGCCAGGGTCTTTCTGCTGACCAGGTATCGCTCACATACTAGTAAATGGCTTTCCATATATTTTGCATCTTTGAGGCTGGATGTAAAATTAATCCCTGCTTGAATTTAAACACTAAAACACACCTGTGCTTTTGTGGGGAAGCCTGGAGGTCCACGTAAAGTGAAACTGTAGCATTGCCATGAAGTGGAAATTGGGCCAGGGAAATACCCTGTAGTCCCATCACTTCATACAAGCTGAGCAAAAGGATGAGGCATACAGATTGTTTTCCTCAGCCTTTGATCTTATGGGCTGAAACAACATGAGGATTGCAGTGGATTGAGGGAAGGTATTATCCCCTCTAATCAGCAGACCACATCTACATAGTACATCTAGTTTTGGGTTCCCCAACACAGGGAAGTCATCAACCAGTTGGGGCAAGTTCAGCAGAAGCCACTAAGATATATTGCTGAAGGTGAGTAAGATGAATTATCTAGGGAGATGCTTTCTCCCTCCACTGATTACAGAGGGAGACTATATATCTCAAGCTAGGTGATGCAAATCTGGTATGAGGTGAATCACTGGAGATCACAGGGACATCTGGGCAACCAGGATGAAACCCCAATTTCTTGAGTGTTTAGTTGCTACTCCAATGAGTGACTTGGACTTGGTTTTAAGCTTGCTTCTGTGAGCGACCAGTTTGCCAGGCCTTTTTTATTGGTTTCTACATATGCAAATGTTAACCTTTATCCAAGCTTTCATCATAGGTTACTCTATGCATGTAACATCCCAGTATCAACACCACTTTCTTTCAAGTGATCCAGTCATCATTTCAACAGTAACTTTTGCACTGACCCTCAAAGAACAAGTCAATGTCCTCATTTGGATCAGCTTTTACAGTAAACTGACCTCACAGGCCAGCAGCATCCTACAGACTTATGCATAGCACCAACAAAGAATTGAGTGTGATCTTTTGGGTGTCTTGTCAACTGATGCTGTGGTGCTGAGGTAGCCATGGAAGTCCATATTTCCTACTTCCAGTGTTCATCCCCCTAACCTGCACTCATTTTCAGAGGTGAAGCTGAAGATGCTTGGCACTGCTGGAAATCAGGCTTCCTGTGGAAATCTATAGGTACAGCTGTAGATGCCAAGCTGAAGTAGAGAAGAAAACAGATACAGCTATCTCTTAATATCGCTGCTGTCTTACAGACTCCCAGAAGTACCTTTACACACAGGTCTTGTCAGCCATGATTTAAATGGTAACAATAGAAGACAATAGCCACCCTAGCGCTTTCCTCACTGTACTGCAAGGCACAGGAAGAGACAATAAAGATTTAAAATTTTATTTTTATCTCAAAGACATCAAATATACAGTGAGACTTTCCTCTAGGAAGCTGGTATTCTTAGAAGTTCAAATGGTTAAAAGCTGTTTGAGTTATGTAGTCACTTCAAAATTACTTCAGAATTTGAAAATCACATAAGGAAATGATACCTTTTGCTTTTATTATTCTTACTTTGTTGTCCCTGCACGCAGTCTCCTCCACGAACAGTGACATTTCGGCACAGCTATTTAAGAACTCCACGTAAGATGCTATGCTACAGGTTATATTTGATAACAGAAGAGTGTCTGGGAGTTTGTGACCTTTAGTGCAATAAAACAGTGTGATAACAAGGATCAAAATTGAAATCCTCAGGACCCACAGCTGGCATGGCTGGTGCTGGGCCCTCAGAGGAAAGGGATCTCTGGAGCTGTCTGTCATAGCTTGCTTGATATGCCACATTAGCATCTTTTCCACCCTGACCTCACTGAAATGCCACAGCTTGTTTCTTTCAGTCCAAGCTGGTGGTACAAGGCTGTGTTAGCTCTGAAAGATTTCCCATGCCTTGTCATGAAGGCAGAAGACAAATCAGGTTGCTCTTTGCTCCAAGTCAGGCAGTCAGATTGCCCTTCCAGAGTAACCTCACATGGATTTAGTCCAGGTTTTCAACACAATAATCTGGGGGAAGTTTTGTGCTTATATTGCAGAGAACCAGGCTATTTCCTCTGAGAGTGCCAGCAAAAACGTGTGTGTGAAGCAACCCCGGCTCCTTCCTTAGGGACAAGGAGGGAGGGGATGCTTGTAGCTGTGGAGGGAGTTCTGGGAAACACTGTCACCTTCTTCACAGAGTGTAGGGTTTGTGTCTTACTCCTTGCATCTAGCATAAACACTTGTGTGTGTACTTGCATGTGTCAGTGTCTAACAGAGGGCTTCCCAACACAGTTGCCTCCAGAGAGGAGACATGCCCCAGAAGACAGATACACAACTGAACACACTCTTCACTCATGGTCAATGCTACTACACGAGCATGACGTAAAAACCTGCATAGAATAGAGTAAAAACTTTTCTAACTCTTACATTAACCTCCTTTTCTGGAGAAAACAATAATATTTTATAAAAGGATGTTTTAGAAGCACTTAAGATGTGAATAAACCAATAGCCAGATTATCTCCGTAAACAGGAGTCTGCAGTTTTCAGTGCAGGGCAATAAAACCTTCTGGGAATCAGGAGCTCAGTGTCCTTCAGCAAAAACCAAACAAAACCACACAGAGTTATTTTAGAAACCTGAAGAGCACTGCATAAATATATTTTCCTCCCCCAAAAGGCAGGTCACAGCAGCCTTAATTATCAGAGGCCAGAATGGAAACAACATAAAAATAAATCCTTTCAGAGTTTGCTCTCATTACCACATTTGGCATATTTAAACATAAACACCATCTGTGTTTATCATGAAACGCAGAGATAACTGCCGTCCGATCTCGCAGTGACACCAGTGTTTATGGAGTGTTACAGTAAGGGGCACATGCAGTGCTTCCTCGGAAACTGAGCTCCCCTGAAATTATTTGCTCAGCCACCAGCTGCTTATGTAGATGGGAGACACTTTCACCAAGAAAAGAATTATCATGGAAGAAAAACAAAGCCTCAAATCTTGCTCTCATGGCAGCTCCTTCTAGCAATGCTAAGCAGGCAAACAGCAGAGAAAGTTACCTGCAGCAATGAATCAAGCCATACAACACACTTTGTTCTTATAACAATATAACTCCTACGGGGTGGAGGAGGTGCATCTGCAGAGCTCTGGGGTAACTCTGCTGCTCTGCTCCCTGCCTTGCAGCAGACTGGGGATGCCAGGGAAGACTGGACACATTGGCTTGGATCTCCTCACCCACTGCACGTCAGATGCCAAGTAAGGACAGCATGGTCTGTCACTGGACCAGGCACTGTGTCCTTGCAGCTGTCCCTCTCACCCAATGCTGGTGCAACATCCCGAAAAGATCCATGGAGGGGCTGTAGGCAACAAGGAGCTGATGGTGCCAGTGGGAACGATTACTCTGCAGCCATTGTGGGAGCGTGCACTGCCAGCCATGTGTGCCCATGGGTCTGGGCACTGGATGATGTTTATTTGGGCTCCCTGTGATCCTGCAGCATGGGCTGTACTTTGTTTCTAAGCTTCCTTGCCAAAACAAGAGAAATAAAAGACAAGAATGTGAGCAGAAGTAGGGTATGCTCTGCCTAAATGCGGGACACAACACTGCCATGGGGTAATGGCTTCATCATAAACTCTTCCAGACATCATTGTCTAGCTCAATGTAGGGACCAAATTGTCCCATGGATCTGGATCCAGGGGCTGATAAACCCAGAAACACATCTTCTGCGAAAGCAAGCCATCGGCTGGTGGAAACAAAGCTGCAGGTCATGGTAGGCCTGCCTTCTTCGCTGCAGGCTGTGGCATTGGGACCAGCCTTCAGTTCTCCCTTGATGACACATGAGATTTAGGCAGACTGCTCATACTAAAATCACAGTGTGTGGTTTTCTTCACCACACAAAGGAACTGTGTGAATAATTCTGTAAAATGTCAACTATTTTTAGATGATAGAAATAATTATATGAAGTTATAACAAGCTCTTTGAGACCAAAAAATATTTTTTTGTAAAAAAGTAGACATCCAAAATGTGTTACATCACCTAAACCTGAACAGTCTGGAACAGCATTCGACCTCCAGTGCTGTAACATCACTTGCCCCAAACCAGTGAAGGTGAAGAAGAATGGTGCTGGTGTCATTCAGAGTATAATCTGGCTCATTATCTCCCTTTTTATAGAGATAGCCTTGAGTGGCCTGATATGTAACAGAAATACACTGAGCCATGCAAGGACATTTCAATTAAAACTAAACCAAATGGAAAATCTACAGTATTAATGTTAATTTGTTCAATTCCAGCCTGATGACTTTATGAGAGGCAGAACTGCAGAAGTTAGCAAAACTGTAGACAGCAGTTTCACAGTATAAACTCTCTCATCAATAATATGTTCAAACTGTTTAATTTGAATTTTCCTTTTCTTAATTTCCTCTCATTTACCCTAATTACGCTGCCAGTGTGTTTGCCTAAGCAATTTTTCTCTATCAACAGTGTTTACTCTCCTCAGACATCTACAGAATATTTTCACATCTGCCCACAGACTGTGTTATATTTTAGACAAACCTTAATTAGCTTTATGATTTTCCCTTGTAAGATGATCCTTCTGGTCTTCTCCTGACCTTGTGGATTTACTCTGGACCCTGTCATTCTACCAAGATGATGGTGGTGGGGCCACCATACTCACAGAAGCTGTGAAGGCATCAAGGTTGACCTGCATGGTGAGCACCTTGGCCCATAGCCAGAGAAGACGTTTTCAACCTGGGTTTAACTTTAAGCGCATGAGTAATCCTACTTGCTTTACTAAGACTACACATGCCCTTAAAACAACACCTTGCTCTTCTGGAGTGAGGCCAGAGGGCTCTTGTCTGTTGTGCTTCAAGCCCATCAAACAAGGACTTTTCACCCATTTTTTTCATACCAAAATGTAAGTGTGTGGATGGAGTTCAAGGTGTGGCTTTTTTTCTAAACATTTGTTGGATTTGCTGCCCAGTTACTTTGGTGTCTCCAGATGTGCTCTCATAGTTGTACTTCTCCTTATGTAACTTTTCAAAATTACCTCATGTTCCTCCACGCTGGGTCACATCCTTGTTATATCTCCAGGGATGGGGCATCTCTCTATCTCTCTGGGCAACCTGTGTCAGTGATCTATATGATCCTCATATTGAGGATTTTTTCCTTAATATCCAACCTAAATCTCCCATTTTCTAGTTTAAAACCACCACCCCTCATCCTATCGCTACATGCCCTTGTGAAAAGTTCTTCCACAGCTTTCTTACAGACACTTGTCAGGTACTGGAAGGCTGCTATCACAGAATCACAGAATCAATCACAGAATCTCAGAATGTTGGTTGTTGATAGGGACCTCAAAAGATAACCTAGTCCAATCCCCTGAGCAGGATCACCTAGATTAGGTCACACAGGAACATGTCCAGGTGGGTTTTGAATGTCTCCAGAGGAGACTCCACAAACTCTCTGGGCAGCCTGTCCCAGTGATCTGTCACCCTCATAGTCAAATAGTTTCTCCTTCTGTTCACATGTGTGGTGGTTTGACCCTGGCTGGAGTCACAAGCACCCCCTCAA